>CP092092.1:22750755-22903255 GCA_029203775.1 Neoneuromus ignobilis | reverse complement strand
ATAGATGTTTTTTTTATAATGCATTTCCACTTTTTTTATATTTCTCTCTCATTTATATCTGGGTTTTTTTTGGATCTCTAATTATTACATTTGATTTTCCTAACAGCAAATTTTGTCCATCGAATATATATTTTTTTAAAATGTGATAGAACTTTAAATTGAATCTATATCACGAAAGTCCTATCTAACCTAAAAAACACCTTTTATATATATGTATGTGTGTGTGTGTGTGTGTGTATATATATATATATATATATATATATATATATATATATATATATATATATATATATAGATAGATTTTTTAGTTAGATAGATACTTTAGATAGAATGTTTTTTAGGTTAGATAGAAAGTTTTATACACATTCAAAAAGTTCTATCACGCTTAAATCTCTATACATATATATATATATATATATATATATATATATATATATATATATATATATATATATATATATATATATATATATATAGGAGTACTGTTTTCTAAAAACTATGATGCAGTATTATGATTAATTAATTTTTATAAATGAATTAATTTAAGGACCAAGTGTAAAAATAATTTTCTAAATTATTTTTATTACAAAGTATTCGTATTAAAATATTTTTTTTCAATTATTAATTATTATAATTAATGAAAATATAATAACAATAAAGCAAAATGCACTCTATAGTACATGTTCGTAATTTTAAATTTGCTTATATTTTTTATTATTACATAGGTAGTTCTTTAATGTTTTAATTTTTATATGGAGAAAGTATAATATATCTATTAATCATAAATGATTGAATCAAATATTAAATAATTTTTTATTATATTAGTATTCCAATAATTTTTAAAAAAATAATTTTTGATAATTTCTATTTTGTTTATATAAAAATTATCTATTCCTTTTTTTAAAAAAATAAATTGTATTTTAATCAACACTCAATTTTTTTTAATATTTCAATACATTAATATAATATTAATATCAAACTTATTTTTGTAAATTTATCAAAATACTAATTAGACAGTAATTAAAAAATGACATTTATTTTTTAATTAAAATATTTATGATTTTTATAAAATAAATAAATATATTTTCTATTGTTATTCCTGAATCTATATAGTTTCATATTTTATAAACTCTAAATATTTTTATATTATTGAAGTAACGAGTTTATACAACTTTTATATATATATGCATGATTTAAATCAATAGCAAACATTTCGAATATAAATAATAAATAGTACTTCCATTCATTTGCATCGCAGATGTCATTACTTATTAGTACGACTTTTATCTGCGTTTTCAACAAATCAAATTTTATATAAATGATTTACTGGACGTATCGTCCGCAAGTTTATTGATTTATATGCGAACGTCGAAATGTAGATGTTACAAAACTAATAAAACGTATGTACAATTCGTATAATTCATACACGGAAACCACAATGGAGCATCTAGACGAATCGATGAGTCTATCTGAATGTATCTGCATTTATCAATGCACTAAATCAACTGTGGTATATGTGGTGAGAACAGTTCGCGCGTTCGTTACCATTCGAGCTGCCTGCCTGCCTGCCGGTCGTCCTTCCACCACCTAACGTTAACACGGCTGACGCTTCTGTCGTACCCTGTCGATGTCATCCTTGACGATAAATAAATTCAAATTTCTGAAGTCCTGCGACGGCACGTCGACGCGCATGTAAACAGGCCTCTCGTGTCCTGCATCTTTCTAGCCTCGTGTTGCCATTTATGTAAAGGTCGTTGTACAAGGTAGTTGATTGACATAAGGATCAATTGTCGAATTTCATATCAAATTAACCTCAATTATAAACATTCACACAATCGCATATATATATATATATATATTAAATAGAAATGATTTTTGAATAATGTTAAAATTATATAAAATTTATGTTATATAATCTTCTATAAATTTATGAAAATAATTTTAGTTTAGTTTAAATAATGAATATTATTTTAGTCTCAAAATTGTTCATGCATTTTCTTCAATTATTACTTTAAAGAAGACAGTTTAAATATGGCTTTATTTACTATGAATTAAATTAGATAAAAATTTAATTAGTCACAATGCTAAATTGACTTTTTCTAAAACTTTGTGGTGTTTGGATGAACCATTTGTTTGTAAGAAAATCTTATTTTATCATTTTGTAAAATGTTCACTTAATGAACTTTTTTTAATATTTTTTTATATAAACTATGAAATATTTTTTTTGAATAATTATTATTTTTAAATATATAATATTAGATAAAAATGTTATAATCATTCTGTATGTTTATACATACACACACATATGTATTATGATGATTTTTGTATTCCTTTTTAAAATATAATCATTTTTAGTGAATTGTGAAATTAAATATTGAAAATGATTGTTAAAAATAATTCGAATGCTGTCTATACATTTACATTTTTAAATAAGTAGTGATGGTGTTATTCACACATATGCACAAAAATTCATATAAAATAAATCTCGACCATATACGACGGTCTATATAACGGCGACGTCGGCAACGGAGTTTCGTTTTCGTATAACGAACGTCGTCACTAAAATACAGTCTAACGAGTATTGATAAGGGATGAGGGCAGCTCAGTATAAAAGGGTTAGCATCGGCGAGGCGGCGCGACAGCACCATCAGTAGTAAAATAAGGGTACAGAACGAAGGGAATCACTAATTAGTTATCAAACGTGGCCTGGATGAGGGAAGTGTGTGGCGCGGGTGGTGTTCGGAGACGCGAAGAGGTGACGACGAAACGGACTCATCATGATGGTGACACAAAACTCGACGTCTCTCCAACCCATGTCGCCGTTCGCCTGCTTTCTATTTCTGGTCGCTGAACAGTTACGCTCATACATTATAGGGGTTTGTGTTTGATTTTAAAGACTCTGTTAACGCTACCTAATTCACTTTTGTACTTCTTATGATGCTCGATGGGAGATTAACACGTGATAGCAGGAGATATTGAAAGCTAATTTAGGAGAAACTCTGAATTCTAGTATTAATCTGCAAATAATACTGAAATATTTTTCTTACAAGTATTTTATCAAAAAATGTATATATTATATAATAAATTGATTAGAATACATATTTTTTAATAACTCATTTTCATATCAATTGTTAATTTAATATCTTATTGTCGAAATTTTCTTGTATTTTATTATCGTTTTGTCATGTTATTTATTCAATTAAATCAATTTTCTTCAGGATAATTATTTCCTCGAAATTATAAACTAAAAACCTTCATTTCTCATATTTCTTGAAATTATAGTCACACTTATTAACAAAAATGTTATTGAAAATTTATATCTTGTATAAATATTTCTAATAATGGACGTAAGTAGTTTTAAGAACATCTGTTACCCCTTTTATGACTTAATTGACTTAACTATCACGAAGTAAAGGAAACTGGGGTGAAATATTTTGTTTCTATATAAATTGAATTTATATCGTTTTTTTAAAAAAAATAAAATAAAAAATCTTAAAAACATAACGTCATATAAAAATATATGTATAATAAAATTAAGAATATTTTAATGAATAAAGTAAAAATAAATTACGAGGGTCGTTTGATAAGTATGGTAAATTTATTTAATGTTTAATTTAATTAATTATTTAAATTAAGTTTTTCAATTTAGTTTTTCTTACTTTTTTACCATACTTATCAAACGACCCTCGTACTTATTACTTCTTATAATATTAATAATATCCTCACTTTTCTTATTAACAACTATTACTTACTTTGTGTATATTTCAACTTATTTATAATTTATTATAAAAATAAATATCCTCAGACAATAATTTCTTATTATCATCTTTTAAATCACTAATTTAAAATACATTGTGAAATTTATAAATGAATGTTAAAGTTTCAGATAAGAGTTCTTTATTTATTTTTAGTCAGAGAATAACCTTCTTAAAATTAATTGCTTAAGTAAATAATTAAAACGATAATTTTAACGTAAATTAAAAACTCACTGATTATCTTAATTGCAATGAAACATGTTTGAAATTTATTTTTACTTTCAATATCTAAAAAATAAATCAAAATTTTGAAATTCGTTTTAAATATATGTTTTAAAAATATATTTGCGTATATAAAATACTTTCATACACATTAAAAACAATACATATTCTTTTAAAAAATTAAACAAGTAATTTTTTTTATATCATACATTTATTTTGTGAAATATTTAGATTATGAGATAGTTTTTTTGATAATACATAAAATTGTTGTTAATTTTTACTCATACAAAATTTATTTACATTTTTCGAAAAACACAATATTTCAATAGTATAAAATGTAATCTAAATTAAAATACTAAATCATTATTAATTTTATACTGAACTAAATTAATTTTTGCAATAAAAAAAAACTAAAAGTATAAACAAAATTCGAATCTCGAACAAAATTACTAAGCTGTTATTTTTGAATCTATGTTTCCATTTACGATTTAATTTCCATTAAGTTCTTACATAAATACTATTTCATAAAATCGACACTCACTTAAACATCCTTTATGTATTTTTTTGTGTCTTATTTCAACGAAGTAGTTCTGTTTAATTCACTGTAATCAATGTGAATTAAACACAATTATTTAGCTTACGTCTTTAATTTCTGCACGTTCCAGTTGAATTCGCTTTAGTACGGAATACATTATTTGGTTTTGTGTGTAAATCGTTAAGAAACGAAAAGGTATAGATAAAATAATACAATTGAAATCACAAGAAGCAATTTATAAATTATACATTCATACGAATGTGTATATATATATATATATATATATATATATATATATATACTGCTTGTAAAATATTTATTGCATATTTAGTTTGTTAATAAAGAAACATTTAAAAAGTAGCTAAAGCATTTAAATCTGAATCATTTAATTTAAATAAATATTAACATAATCTTTCAAAAATATATTTAAATCGCATTCTATGTACAAGACAAATTATGTATATGAAAAAAAATATTACAAACACACACACATACATACATACATATACATATATATATATATATATATATATATATATATATCAAATAAATAAACTTTTCAGGATGGAATATTTTAATCTTGATTTATGTTTATCCATAAAGATGCGTAAATTTTACTCGTTTAACGTTTTACGTCGTATATCGATTATACTTGTATTCCCTAATTCGATAATTTGTATAAATTATTGACAACGACGACTACTCTAAAGTAGAATTACTGTCACCGAAACTACCATATTGAAAATTAATTTCATCAGTAGCATAAGTTTGTAAACAAGTTATGTCTAGTTCTTTATGGTATCGTTTTATGTTTAAATTTCATTCAATCGAATAGTGGCTAGATAAGTTTTACTATAAATATATATATATATATATATATATATATATATATATATATATATATTAAAATTGGTTTTTAAAGGTAATAATTTATAAGTAATTATTTTTGATAATATTATAAACATATTTTAATGAACTATTAAAAGAATTTAATCGAAATAAATTTATGTATGGATAAAACAACTTTTAAAAGTTGTTATATGATGATATATTTATGTTTGAAATTATGTAGTTCCATGAGAATTTGACTCTTTATGTATTAAATTTTGGTATTATTTAATATATATATATATATATATATATACATATATATATATATATATATATAAACTGCATAAAATTTAATCAATTTAACATCTATTAATCATATTTGTTTATAAAATATTGTATATTTTTTTTGAATTTACTATTGATTTTTTAAAAAACAATAATTAAAATTTAATCCACTTAACAAGTTCAAGAATATAATAATGATTCAAATATACAAATAATAACATTTTTATTAAAAATGTGGGATGAAACTTTTTTTAGAGATTTTAAAAATATCTTTTCCTAATGTAATTGTTTTTTATCAATCTCGTTATTAACTATCTTGTAAATTTTAGTTTTCCATGTCCAAAAGTTATATCTACTCAATGTTTAAAATTGATATTAATAAAATATTATTTGAGAACAAAACAATATTATAAAAAATAATCTTCTTATGATATATTTTAAAGTTCACTGACCGATGTTATTTTCCTCGATATACAAGTAATAACTATTTATTTTCTACTAATAAGCTCTGTGAAAAGAATATTTTTCCAAAGACAAATTTTATGCATAATATCAGTAACATACTCTTTTTACAACTTTTTTTATAAAAAAAGTGTTATACATACATTTCAATATCATACATACACAGAAAGATTAATTACGATTATAATTTCATACTGAGAGTTTACTAATTTGAGTTTTTTTCTAAACATTTAAGTTCAGATAGTGTGAATGAAATAATGTAGAAACTATTGATTTAAAAAGTTCAAAATACTAATTAAAAATAGTATCCAAAATTCATAAGTTCAAATAATTTATGAAGTATGTATCATAAAATGAATTTAACTAAAGATCTCTTTCGTACAAATTAATTATCATCTCAACAACACAAGATAACGAAAAAGTGTTTAATTATTATTTATTGTTCACTTTTTTTGTTCATAAGCTAATACATATTTCGATAATAATTCCATCATTATCAAAGTACTTTGTTATAAAATCGAGATTTTTTTGCAAAATTTTATATATAAGATTTTAGACATAAAGTTTTAGAACGCAATGCTCTGATGACAATGGAATTGCCATCGAAATGCACATCAGTTTATTAATAAAGTGAATAATGAATTAAATACTTTTTTAATATCTTGTGATGATAGTTCATTTGTGTGAAAACGAATTTTCTACAATTGTAAAAAAAATAGTGGCAATAATATTTAAATAATATTTAGTCAATGATTATAGAAAAATATCTGATAAACATTTAACTTTCCTTTATAAATCAATACTCTTCTTGTTTAAAAAATAAAATTTAGCATCTGTTTCAAATATATTTCATTACTCACTAATAAAACTGATATGAATAATATTTCGAAATAATCGATGATAAAAGTTCATACAATCACATTTGTGTGAGTAACTCTTTGATTATAAATGTTAAAAACCCATGTATAAAATTCTTGTAAATAATAGATAGCGTATATAAAATAATAGACATTTCGTTGTGTCTTCGAGATCGTATTGAAAACCTAACATTTCACTTAAATAAAATAAATAACCGATAATTCACATGTGCCGTACTTTTGATGCATACAAGATCAAAGTGGCATCGACTTCGTCCTCTTTCACGCGGTTCCAATCATACTGTCTGCAGAGACAAAACGACACATCGTCCCCCCTCACACTACAACGTCGACTTCTGAAGGCTCCATCACGACCACCATGTCCTTTTCTAAAGGCCCGCGCCGCCGAATGAGTCAACTCTAGCGTGGATTAATGAAATTAACAGATAGAATTACTCCAGTCAGATGCCGCACGGTTCTGTGCACTGCCGGCTGTCGTATGTACTTACTTTTGCTACAACAGATTCAGTGGCGTACCAAAACAAAATCACATGTCATCTCTCTGACTATAAATTGAAACCGCATTTATAATTAACAATTATTCAATGATTTAATAGTATTTCATACATTTAAATTAATATTATATTGAAATTGTTCGTAAGTAAGTTTTTTTTCAGTCTAATAGTTTTCCTTTAAAAAATATTTATAACCTTTTTACAATTCTATGTCTTGAAATAATTATTAAATAACTATTTTTGTGGAGAATTTTTTTCGAGGGAGATTTTTCGTTGTAAATTTTTAATTATACAAATTTTAAATATTCTCATAGCATAATTTCAGTCCAATATAACAAATACTTATAATTTATCATAATAAATATTTAATAATGATCTTTATTATGATTAACATTTTTTTTAGAAAATATTATTTTTTTATTGAGATTTATGTTTTTTCGCAATTTCGTTCAAACCTCTGGATATATATGTGTGTGTGTGTGTGTGTGTGTGTGTGTGTGTGTGTGTGTGTGTATGTGTAGTATATGTTTACAATATATATATATATATATATATACAATATGTACATGAAAAAAAATTGATGTATTTTTTCTATCATAAATTACTTTATAAATTTAAACATTATTATTTTAACGGGTTTAAGAAAAAAATTATAACAATTACGAATAAGAAAGTGAATAAATATTTCGATGTGTATTTGATTTTAAGTATAGTTTTTAAAAAAATATCTAAGGCGTATCCAGATCGACAATAAATAAATTTAGAATTATTTTTAATTCATTTTTTACTAATAATTGTATGATTATTAACAGTTACGAAAGAATTTAAATGTTTATTATTATTATTTTATTGTAAATATTTATCATTATAAATAAAATAATTGTTTAATTAATTCGTAATTATGAATAAAGCAATATTTATTTTACATGTTTAAAAAATCATTTTTTATGAATGAAATAAATAAATTATAATATTTATTAAATGAATAATAAATACACTTTCAGATAATAATATTTGAGTTGAAAAGGACTAAGAGTAGTTGATTGAAATTAATTTTAATTACAAAATTGTAATAAAAGTTAAAAATATGATCAAATTTAATTAATTGGTGTTGAAATATAATATATATATATATATATATATATATATATATATATATATATATATATACAATTGTATATTTAGGTATACATGTGACTACGCCAATGTTCGAAAACCAACTACGAGCAACATTCTGCTCATTACGTATGATCCGTTCCTTTTCTTTCACGTTTCCATGCATCGACGCCACAAAAAGGATGCAAAAGGACGACGCGTTTATAATTCGGTTTAATGTTTAAGGGAACGGTTCCGTAATGGAATAAGCACTACGCTTCTTCCATTCCGTGTATTAGTCGAGTCCTCAATAGGACAGTTGCGGATTTTTGCTCAGATGATTTGTCGCGTTGCGTTTCGCGATCGTCTCTCTAGTATAGGTTCATTATCATTTCGCGCACGACGCTTGATTGATTTATTGCTATTAAATAGATTAGAAGTTGGAGGAGGTGACTCTCTATCTCTTCCACGTCTACTATACTCAGCCCATCTCGTAAGTGACTCCTCCTCGTATCTACTCGTCGTACCCACCTTATCGTTCTCCTCCTTCTTTACTTACTACTCCTACTAAATTTTGTACTTGTATTCCGTTGTCTTGTTTTCTGTCTTGTCTTTGAGGTGTCGGTAATAGTGGGAAGGTGTCGCGTAGGTGTAACGACTATTTGAGATAATTGATGGCGTGCAGCTCGATTCTCTCTTGCTCACTTTACGTTAAAGTTTTGTGTCAGTTTGTGTTATTCGATTAAGAACTGCATTTATATTAGTACGATTTACACAATACTTTGTTGTTTGATCAAATAACATATTGTTCCAAGATAAAGGATGCTTTTTCACTATATTCAGACCAACAGAATCTATTCTTTTCATCTCGTGTTTTTTTCTTATATTTCTAAAAATGTCTATTCAAACATTGACAATGAATGATATCTAAGAAATTCAAAAGTTTTGATATATATGTTAAAATAAAATCAGATTTATATACAACATCTATTATTATTTTATCTTCAATAGTAGATGATTTTCTGATTTAAATTTTTTAGTAAATAATAAAAATACATATAATATTTAACATGAAATGTTTATGAAAAAATGGCCTTTTTAAAATTTTTACGATAGTTTTATGGCAATGATAAATCTGATAATTATATCTCTTTATAAATATTTTCGCAATTATTACTAATGATTCGAATTTTTGTAATGTGATAAAATGTGCCAAATATAAATTTTTATTTGAATCGAGGAAAATTTAACTCCGTTCACTATTCTCGAATATTAAAAAATGTATCAATTTCTTTCAAGGTACAGTTGCCAAATGCTATTAAAATTAATTTATACATTCATACTTTTTAAGTTTAAATCAACTTTATACGCAAATATATATTTCCATGAAAATATTTGCTGAATACTATAATTTTCAATAAAATTTATCATAATTTATAAGCTTCTATTGAAGATCGTAATTTTCTAAGAGATCTACATAATATAAAAATACTTTTAAAAAATTAGTAGTTATAATAAACTCAAATACTTAAGACAAAGTAGCAATAAAGAATTTATGATTAACAACTGTTCGATGCCAAGATACGTAAAAAAATATTTCTTTTCATAAAAAGAATAGTCTCGTATAGCAGAAAATAATTTTCTATCATTTCACTACATAAAAGAACAAATAAGATATACTCGTTTGCAATCGACTGACTTAAGTTTCATTTAAAGTCACTTATGTTTAATAGCCAATAAAAGTAAATTTATATTCCATTAATTTGACTAGAGTATCACAATACCAACACACTATGCCAAATGGTTACACACGCTCTATTCTAAATATATTCCTGTAGTAACTCTTTTTCTAACTTCGATTCTCAAGGGATTTCACTATGTCAGTTGGTACTCCTTTTTATTTTAATACTATTAACGAATTTTATTAAATATAAACTATTTGTTCACTTTAAGAATAGTTTTTAAATTTTTTTAATTGACTATATGAACAAAGAGAATTAATTTAAATGTTTTACAATAATATTTTTTAATACACATACTAATTAAATAATAACATTATAATTTCTTTATACACTTTTTCCATTACAACTGATTAAGTAATAAAATATTCAATCGTTAAAGAAAATCTTGTAATTTGAAATTAATTTATAAAAAAAAATCTCTGTAAGAAAAATGTATTGTCTGAGTTTATTTTTTTTATAATAAACAATGGCTGAACTTATATTTTTATTTTACATATTATTTCTTTATAATGAATAATTAATTTATTTCAGATAATTTTTTCATCTTTCATATATTATCAATGATTTATATCAGTAATATTTTTATATCGTTAATTTATTCATGGTCTTAAATGAATTGGGTTTTTAAAATCTTGGAATTATTATTAATAATCAATTTTTTTGAATTTCTTATTTCCCTGCAAATTTAAAAATGATAAATTAGAAAAATATTTTATTAAAACTTTTTACTGAAATGAAATATTTTGTATTATATTTAATATTTTGATATTTCTTAGGATGTTATATCTAAAAAAATATTATTTTATATAAATTATAAACAATTATATATGAAAAATAATTTCGTTCACATAACCTATGAAAATGTAATTGACAAAAAACATAACTGAAAACAAAATTAAATCTTGTTACATTCTTGTAGTGATCATTTGTGAATCAAATAAATTAATTTACTTAATAACGCAAATCTATGTTTGCATAGCAAAGAGTTTTGATATATTAGGTTAATTATTGGCATCCGAACGTCATTGAAACAAAATAAAATTGAATTAAACTTAAACATATAACATTAGAAAAACATCCACCCGTCGTACAAAAAGAAAATCAGTACGAGACAATATTTGAGTTTTCGAGCGTCTGTAAAATCGTCGCAGGAGCCAACGTATAAAATTCACGCTTCGAGAATTATTCGAGATTTTGATTAAGCAAAAACCTTATTATAGTCATCAATATATATCTTTGAGAGGAGAGAGAAGAGAACCGACCGCTTCACTACTTAGTTAATTACGAAATGTGATTAGTATATATCTAAAGATATTGGTATCATTAACAGAGATTGGCTTTTGAAGAAAAGTTTTTGTCGTAATTAAACTCGTGCAGAGCGATGCCAGAGCCTTTATACATCCATATCGACACCGCAACTGAAATTCACTTACAAGAAAGATGCAACGCGATCTGATAAATCATTTTTCGATTCGGCTCTCTTTTCATTAACCAACGTAGACACGTGTTAGATTGTGACGCGAACGTGATTGCATTTTAAAGCCGTACCTCGGATTTCGAGAAAAATGAAGAGTTAAACGATTGCTTTCTTATAAAAAGACGGGAAAATATTATTACATATGAACTGTAGACAGAATCATCGACTTATTTAAATGCATTTCATAAGCTTTATGAATGTTTTACGAAAAAGTTCATTCATATAATCAACCAGTTTATTAAAACTTCAATGTACGATCTACAAAAGTGTTTTTAATAAATTTGTCAATTAATTAACAAAAACTTTATTTAAATAAGTAAAATATCTTTAATGATTTATTTTATATTTTAACAATTTTATACAAGAAATATAAAAATGGAATATTTTTTTTAATTAAGATTTTAATGTATGTTTATCATTTTTTTTGGCTTTAAACTAAAACATAAATTGAAGCGAAATGCTATTAAAATTAATTTATATAAATATATAAAATAGAATTTTATATATATATATATATATATATATATATATATATATATATATATAAACAGTGAACATTTTTAACAGGTATACACATTTTTTTCAAAGTACAAAAATAGAAAAGACGAAGATATAAATAAATTACAATAGTATTGATAGAGAGTAAGTCAGTGTATTTACACATATTTCGAATGAAACACAATACAGTTGAAGTGATAACGTGAGAATTATATGTACGACTGTTTTGTCTTTTTTACATTCATTTACATACACTTACCCATAATTTACCCATAGTGAAATTCGACCCAATATGCTGCTTTTAAACATCTTAGCTACCATTTTAGTGTGCGACAAGTTAACACTGTAAAGAAAAAAATGTAACAATTTACACAATTTTTATTTTAACCGAATTTTCTTTAAATAATTATATTCGGTTTTTACTTTCGGGATGAACTTTGAAATACTTATAAACGTTCTGTAATTAAATTCTAGAAATATTATAAAAACAATAAATATTAAAAAAATATATTAGAGTAATAAATAATAAAAGATCCTTGAGGTCAAATTGTGCATTATATTACAATTATCTTTAAATAAATATTTATCAGTTATTATTTTATTTTAAAATAAATCAAAATTAGCGATATAAATAGAAATATAATAACATAATCGATAAAAGTGTATGCTAGTTCGTTTTACACATCAAAATAAAATGAAAGGTAATAAAATATTACATTTTTGTATTTATTGAAAATATATTGGTTTGATACTAATTTATGTGTTTTATTTTATAGACACTTAACGTTAAAACTGTTATGTAAATGGAATAACTGTGTACAAAATATGATTGCATATACTGGTATAAAATAACTTACTTTTAAGCATTTCTTTTCATGCGTACAGATACTAACATTTTAACAATATTTATACATTTTAATGAACTAACATTTGGTGTTATATTCAATTTTTATATAAGATTATAATATATAATGACTATTATATTTTTATAAAATAAATAAAATATCGGTGGTCTTCTGAATTAAGAAAAAATATAAAAAAATATAATTTTTTTATTATTTTCTTTTCTTATAAAGTGGAAAAAGACAGCAATATTGTAACTAAATATTTTACTACATAGTCACTTTAAAATTGTTTTATGTATTATGTACTGTAAATTTTATACAATACTAAAATTTAAATATAACAAAAATATACAAGCACTATATATTTTAATATAAGCAAAGAGTAAAAAAATGAAACTAATGATTTATGTACTGTACTATCAATAATCCATCATATGCATAAATAATATATATATATATATATATATATATATATATATATATATATATATATATATATATATATATATATATATATATATATATATATAAAATTTAAAATTGAATTTTTAAATGTATACCACTTATGTGAATTAAATGAGTATTATATACAAAACACATAAATATATTGTATGATTTTATACATATATATATATATATATATATATATATATAGACGAGAGTCGTTTGATAAGTATGGTAAATTTTATTTATTGTTTAATATATTTAATTAATTAATTTAATTAAATTTTTCAATTTAGTTTTTCTTACTTTTTTACCATACTTATCAAACGACCCTATATATATATATATATATATATATATATATATATATATATATATATATATATATATATATATATATACGTAGACGATTTATCTATTGATAAATGTATAATAAAATCATATATTTGTATAATTTTTTTTCATTTAAATAAATAAATTACCACAAAAAATAAATTATTTTATTGATAACAGTTAAATGTATTAAAATAATAAATAAATTTCGAATTATCAGTAAATAAACTTCAATATTACGATTTTTATCTAATATTAAAAATAATATTTTCATCAAAATATACGGTTTTGTTGTTTATTTTTTGGTTTAAGAAATAAATAATCGTAACGTATGAATGTATTCCTTTTGTTTAAGATGTCATGATGATTCATGTTTAGATGATTTTAATATGTTTTCCTTTTGCTGATACTGACTATGAGTTATATTAAATATTTAATACTTACATACTTTCAATTTACATTTATTTAATAGAAAACATTAAATTATTCTTGATTTTTATTAATAATTTTTTATGTTAGTTAATTAAAATTAGTAATCGTACTTATACACACACACACACACACACACACACACATATATATATATATATATATATATATATATATATATATATATATATATAATGAATCATATTAATCAGATCAATTGTTAACGACTTCAGTTTTTTACATAAAAATAAATCTTTCATATTTATTTATAAATAGAAATATTCAAAAAACCGGACATAAGAATAAATAACGATTTATATAATAAACCGCATGCACACACACACAATTAGGTGTATATATATATATATATATATATATATATATATATATGTATGTATGTATGTATGTTTGTATGTGTGTGTATGTGAGTATGTATCAACCGGTCTCAAACAATCGAATATTCAAATTGAGAAAATGTCATAAATCACATAAAGCAACGGCGAGACAATTATTTCTACAACTGCTTGCTGTACGTATGTATGTGTGTATATCCTAAACTAACAAAAAGCAATCATTGGTCGCCAATGAAAAAAAGAAAATGTGTAGTACAATACACTGTCTCCCCTTTCTCATATAGATCATGTATATATATTTTTATATAAAAAATTACACACGTATACACAGAGAGAAAAATAATTCTGATTCTATAATGTGTATGCAGATATGGGATCATATGCAAAACGCTTATGATTGATATCGAGGAGACCTATGACTAATACGCACTGTCACCCTTCCTGGTGGTAAGTTTTGGTGTCTACGTTCGGGGGAAAATTACATATACACAAATACATTTATATATATATATATATATATATATATATATATAAATGTATATATGTATGTATGTATGAATGAAGAGATGCGTATATGCCTGTAGATTAGGTATACGTCTTCTACCTACTTTGATACATAAATGATGAGTCTGTAAGGTGCAATTCCGTATAAAATTGTGAGATATATTTGCAACGAATTGATCAAAATATATTGTTATAACGTTGAGAAATAAATCTACTCAACGTTGTCTACTACCTTATATTATATACAGTGTGAAAATAATGGCGAAATCGAGATTATACATTTTTTATCACGAATATATATTAATTTGCGATAGCAGGTGTTGATAACGCTCTATCACATTGATTATATATATATATATATATATATATATATATATATATATATATATGTATATAAATCATTCTCACATATTATATATAATATCCATGCAAATTTTTATCACTTTTTTCTAAAAATACATTTAGATTTTTGATCATACATGTATATAAATATATATATATATACACTGACGCACATAAGTCATGGCACATATGGGTAACATAACCAATTTATTGATATAATTCAATGAAGTAGTTAAATTAAAGAACAATATTTAATTGAAAATAATAAATATTCAATAAATTTAAGATTCAAAAAAATATTTAATTGAAAATAAATATAATATTCATTATAATTATTTTCAATTAAATATATTTTTTTAATTTAACGACTTCATTGAATTATATCAATAAATTGCTTATGTTGCCCATGTGTGCCATGACTTATATGCATCAGTGAATATATCAAATGAAAATAGAACTAAAAGTAGAAAAAAAGAAAGAAATTGAAAAGTACGTTTATTTAATATAATTCGTTTAAAAAAGCAACAATTATAGATGAAATAACTAGAATAATTATAATTCCGAATACATTTTTATATGAAATCGAATATTGCTCTATGTTAGAAGAAAAAAATTGATTAATGCATTTCATCTATTCTCACTTATAGCAGTGAAATAATAAACTTAAATTCCGAATATTTCAACATCTCCAATTAACAAAAAATGTATAAAAACATGCATGTTAGGAATAATACAACGAAACAGACAAAGACACGAATAAATTACGAAGAAAATCAAATTTATGGTTGTGGTAAGAATGAACAGTTTAAAATGGAAAAGATCTGGTTATATAGTAAGAAGAAAATTCTAATGATGAATAAGAAAAAATATTGATTGGGAATCTAGAGATAAATGGAACAGATAGATAAGAAAATTCGTCTGAGTGAAGTGAAAGAAAAAGATACTGAATATCTCGAAGTGAAATATTTTGGAAGTAGCTTTTATGATTGTCTAGATAAAAAGACATTGATGATAATAATGATGATTATATAGACGGAAAGCAGAAAAAAGGTGAATTATTATTAATTTTTAATTTAAATTAAAATTATTACTGTTATGAAAGTTTAATAAATGAATAACTTTTTACATTCCCTGTCAGTCACTAGGATAATACGTTTCTTACTTTTTTTCCTTTTCTACATATACATATATATATATATATATATATATATACGAGAGTCGTTTGATAAGTATGGTAAAAAAATAAGAAACACAAAATTGAAAACTTTAATTTGATTAATTAATTAAATTAAACAATAAATAAATTTACCATACTTATCAAACGATATACATATATATATATATATATATATATATATATATATATATATATATATATATATATATATAAATATATATATATAATTCTGCCAAATAAATCTAACATAATTAACAGCAATTTTATAGATAAATATTATATAAGTAAACAAAATTTAACATACATTTTAAAAAATTAAAATAAATTCTGCTATATTATGTTTAGTATAGTTAATAGAAACAGTTTAATATATATATATATATATATATATATATATATATATATATATATATATATATATATATAAGGTGTTGTTTAAGCTATAGAAATTTAAATTGAATTCCTATCGAAAGTTTAACTAACCTAAAAACACCTTTATACATATACATATATATATATATATATATTATTTTGTATATACATGTATATATATATATATATATATATATATATATATATATATATATATATATATATATATATATAAAGGTATGAGATAAAAGTGTTTTTTTAGGTTAGATAGAACCTTTGATAGGGATTCAACTTAAAGTTCTATCATTCTTAAAAAAATCCTATATACAGTATATACATAAATTTACTCACATATAAGTATGTGTAGGAGTGAGTGTGTCTTATGTATACGTATGTATACATTTTGTGTGTATAAACAAGTAAAATCGCCGAGGAGATTCGTTAAAGGAATTCATATAAGTTATAAAGTCGAAGTATCTGCTTCAGTTTTATCATTTTGTATAATCAAAAATGGGAATGATAAAGTGCATTGTACTCATTGTAATTTTTAATATATTGAAGGAACTTTTCATGAATAATATTTCACATTACGGTTCTCGACAAGGATGAAAAAGAAAACTTCTTACGCGAAGGTATAACGCATATAAAAATTTAATTTTCGGATCGTCTCCACCCCAAAATACCTACCGATAAAGTCATAAAAAACTCCATAATCAAAATCCACATCGTCTTGCCTCGTTCCAAAACATCATGAATTCTTAAACTTGATAGCTAACATATATTCACTTCGTTTTTTTTGCGCGTTCATAAATGCGGTATCCGTTCAGACAAAGAAGTACGATCGTCTTGTGATAGTCGGTTTCTTTTATCAATCTATCTCTCTTGATATCGAAATCAGTATCTTAGCGCGTTTGCTATATAGCCCACCTATAGGTTATTATAATATGCACGATGCCACGTTCATATCTCAAACGTTATTATAAAAAACAATAGAGTGAGGGTTGAAAAGCCAAACGCGGCGTCGTGACGGCGAAACCTCGTGATTTCAACGCACCGACAGTGAGATCTAAGCACAACCATAATATTACAACGCGTTCAGATACGTTTAACATAGTACCAAGGGATTCGCTCCTTATTAAAGTGCGTCAATGTTATATGTGCATGCATGTCATATATATATATATATATATATATATATATATATATATATATATATATATATATATATATATATATTCCAATGGATAAAATACTCTTCGAACAAAACCAGAATTTGTATAGAAGAGATAAATACATCTGTCTATATTGTATCTAATCGTATACATACTTTGAAACATATTAAAATTGTCTGTTTAGCAAAATGTGCACGTTTCTATGATGCAGAATGATAACATAAACTATTCGAAGATTAAAACCGAGGTTAATAGCGCAATCAGTTGTTATTTTTAAAATTTAAAGGCCGCAGATTGAAGTATATTCATATGAATTCATATACATATACAGATTTTGTTATTTAGAATGATTAAGGTAGTTATATGTACCAATTATTCATTTGAATGAAAATAAATATGATTTTTGTAATCTGAATTTTTGAATACGCGATAAACATTAATGACAATATCATTTATATCTAATTTCATACACTATTTTTAACATTGTCATTTTGTACAAGTATAATATTATTTCAAACAAGAATATAAAAGTGATTTTTTAAACGTGATAGAACTTTAAATTAAAATAAAATACATACTAATTGACCGGATGTCAATTTATTTGGTATTATTTGAAAGATCATTTTATAGAATTAATATCTAAATTTTATTTCGGGTATATGTGTACCACGGTTAGTCCAATTTCGGATCACTTTTTCAAGCATTTAGGGCCTTATGTTCCCAATAATGCAAGTTATATTGGCTTCTAATACCTCAATCGTTGCTGGTTTATCAGTGTGAACCAGAGACTTTACATATCCACAAAGAAAATCATTCAGAGGTGATTTTGAACGCCAATTCACAGGTCCATTTCTGGAGATAAAATTATCGTCGAATTTTTGTTTCAATTACTCGATTGTTTCGGTCGAAGTATGGCACGTGGTACCATCCTGCTGAAATAACATCTCTTCCATATCGATGTCATGCAAATTTAGAAACAAATAGTCAATGATCATCGTTTTGTAATATATAACATTGAAAGTAACGAGCTCTTCGATTTAATTTCGAAAGAAATAAAGCCTGATGATGCCACCAGTGTGCAATCTGCACCATATGGTACATTTTTCTAGATGTTACGGGTTCTTGTGAATCACTTCAGGATTGTTCTCACTCCAAATGCGGTAATTTTGTTTACTAACGCAACTGTTAAGTCAAAAATGAGTCTCATCACTAAAAATTTTACTCTATAAATTTGGCGAACAGAACACTGATTTCTGAAATAAATTTCCACAATTTGGAAACGCTTAACCCGTTCGCTGCCATTGTCACATATATGTGACGACCCGGTTTTCTTACCTGAGCCCAGTGTCACAAATATGTGACGAGTGTTCATTATCAGTTTATGATAACTGTTTGTACCAAATCATGCCGCAAACAGATGGGTTATGTTAAAAGACAATCAAATAGATACAGTATGTTACTGGTCTGCCTATAATTATATTTTTAATCATTTAAAACGTTATAAATACCTCGCAAAAAATTAATGAAAATTTGGTATCATATTTAAATAATAAAACGTTTGGGGTGTGGTGGCGGTTTTATTTATTTGTTCTATCTAACCTAAAAAAAACACCTTTACATAGATGTAAAATATGAATTGATTTTATATTTAAAACGTTGTGTAGGAGAATAAACTATTAGTTATTTTTTTGAGAATTGTTAATTTATATATATATTTTTTGATAAGAATAAATATGTTTATTTATTTATTTACTCTCGTGTGGGGTTGATAATTTTCTATCAGGCGTTTCTATAATTAGTGAATAGTGAAAAACTCAACAACTATACGTTAAGTAAAATGAAATTAATTCAGAGAAATAACATAATGGAAAAATGTCCTTGAGTTAATTATTTTTAAAAAACTTGCAATATTAAATTTTTCAACAACAGGCATAATTATGAACATTGTGAAAAATCATAATTCAAATTAATCAAATTTTGTAGTAACAATGTGTGTACTATTGGTATATAATATGATTTTTTGAAAATTGTAATATAGGGTGGCCCAAATATGAATCAAGGATAGTAAAAAATAGTAAATGATAATAGGCAAGTAAATATATATTTAAACCTTTCAATTTCATTTGGTCCACCCTGTACATATAACATATAATATTTCGAATATCTCCAATTAAAATACTGAATTGAATTTTCATTGTACAGCGAAAAATGTTTGTAGAAATATTTTACCCTTACTGTTGAAATAATGATCCCACTGTGATTTAGTAATTAAATATACTGAGTGTTAAATGAAACTCCGTGCTATATTATTACTGTTTTCGATTTTTTCATTGTAACTGATTTAATATTTGAAATATCATTGAAATAAAACATACAAGAAAATAATTAGGAAAACTACGGTTAAATATGAAGGAGGTACCGGTAGATGCACAGAATGAAAAGGATTAATGTAGAGAACGTATGAGGCCGGAAAGATAGTGACAGCCGTAATAAATCCCGAAGACAGATTGTTTTTAAATGTTAAAAACTGAGTAATTAGTATCATTTATCATCGACGGGGCAGATCAACATTCGGTTCTTATTTATTTATCTGTTTTGATTATTTTATTTGACTAACACAAACGTGACGTTCTCAAATTTGATATATACCCTTTTTTCCAAATATATTTTGTATGTTGTGTTTTTGAACTTTTTTTGTAATTAATTACATATTCATTACAATTTTTCAAAAATTATGTATATATATATATATATATAAACATATGTGCATTGTTATCCAGAGATATTTTAAAAGACAATCGTGTTTATCTATGTTCTCTTATGTATCAAATTGAATATCAATTCAATATAAAGATAAAAGACCAAGCGGTTGAGTGCTTTTATTATTCTTCTATAGGGAAACGATATCACATTTTTACTCATATATTAATGCTTTAAAAAGGATATGTATTTTAAATATAAAAATACATTTAAAAAACAACTAGTATATACAATTGATAACACGTGAGTATAACAACAAATGCGTCAATTTTTATTCGTTTAGTGAAGTATTGATGAATATGTTTCACGTTTCTACATTTTTATTAGTTACTATTATTCTATTGTATAAATATATTTACTATATTTATATTTTAATATATGTATAACATATATTTAAAAATACATATTTTTTTATTATGTCATAACGTTTGAAAAATATATTATTGTGTCCTCGAATTACAGAATAATAATAATTATACATTGATGAATACAGTCAGAATGGATGAGAAAGTGTGTTACTACTACTGTTTGATTTAAAAGTTTTGCGTTTAATATTCGAGTTTAATTCGTGCATTTATTTATATTTATATTATATATTTTCGTTTCGATTGTTCTTTTCACGATTCAAGGTTTGGGAGAATTTCTGTTAATTGAAATAAAATTAGGTTTGAGAATTGTATTTGAAATAATAGATTAATTATAGTTATTACAACGAAACGAATCGTTTTTTGTACAAATTCATTTTATGATTGTTTGCAACTTTTGTTGTTACACGAATATATATTTTTTATTTAGGTTATTTTAGAATTATCTTGAAATTGAAGGTTATGTAATCAAATTGTTATAAATAAATGTTTGTTTTTCTACAAATTAAATTCTTCAATGTAATAGATATTATATAAATATGAAACTTTAAAAAAAAATAATTTCTAAAAAAAATCTATAAACAAAAATATATTTCAACTATGAAAAAGAACAATATTTTTAACATTTTAATAAAGTGTGCAATTTTTAAAATATATATAATATTTAAATAGTATAGGTTTCTTTGAAATTTTCATAACTTATTTTTTTTAATTTCAAAAAAATTCGAATTTTTTGTTTTGTCAAGTTCTCGATACTCAATTCAAAGATATTATTTCATTAAATGTTATTTTTTAAATATTAATCAAAAATTGATGTTAATTAAGTACTGAAAAAATATATATTGTTATAGTTTATTATTCATTGACTTAATATTTTGTAATCGATGAAAATAAAATATGTTACTAATGCATTTATGAAATATTTTTACTTTACAAAACTTATTCAATTAATGTTAAGAAAATGTTAAAATAGATTTAAGACTTTTAATAAGTACAGACATTTATCTCATTTTATGAAAAACAATTTAATATAGCTATAGACAAGACTAAACAGAAAAAGAGCGAGAACCGTATAAATCAATTTCCTAAAACTTACTTTACAAACAAATATTATTTCATCTAGTTATTTGTATTGTATAAGAAAATACTCGTACGAAAAACGTAGCGTGTTTTATTGACGGTCCTGTATAATTACAATATCATATTTCTTATGCTGAATAAGTTTCTTCGATAAACTTAAATCTCTCGAAATGATTTCTTGTTTTCAACGTGAAGTTTGATTTTGATATTAACTTTCATAGAACTTTAAAGAAATAATAGCAGCTTATCGAATGAACAATACACCAACACACGCATATATATATATATATATATATATATATATATATATATATATGTGTGTGTGTGTGTGTGTGTATGTAACTAAACACTATTACTCTATATAATATTTAGCAACTTTTTTGTTACTTGTACTATTATAAAAATTTTGTCGAATTTAATTTGTATATAAATTAGATATTAAAATAAAAAGGTTATATAAATCAACATAAACAATTTTTTTAAATATGTTGAAAAATTTTTGTAAATCATAAATTATTTAAAGATATGATAATTTGGTCTTATATTATCATTATATCCAGCCTCTAATTATCAAATGTTAAAACTTTTTCAGTTTATTCCAATTTAAATATTATTCACTTTTAAGTATATGAAATATATTTATTTCTATATAATGATTATATTTTAATTATTAATATAATAAATACAGGCATTAAATAAAAATATATAATTTTGTGAACGTGATTATAGAAATAATTAAAAATCAATTATGTCAACAAATTTTAAATTAAATCAAATTCCACTCGTGAATACTTATTTTTATAAAATAACTTTTGTTCAGAATTTATAATATCATTTTTGATGACCACTGGTTTTTTGATAATTGTAACTTTACATATAACTTTTCTTTGATTATGAAGCTTTTATAACAAAATGACACAAAAAATACGTAAATAAGTCTAGATTGTATACATAAATAATGAGGTTTTACTCTCATATACATACATGTGCTTTACACATGAACACAAACTTCTATACCCATTGTAAGTACAAATAGGAGTAAGTGTGTCTGATTTCCACATTAGAATCAAGTTGACGTTATGCGTCTTCTCGTTAAACGAAACATGTCTAGTGCAGCTTTTATTACGTATATAAAATATCAGTTATGTTTGGTTTTCGATGCGGTCTAGGTAGAATGTTTTGCGGCATATACAGGCCCCAGTGCAAAAAGGCAATATATTTTGATTTTTAATTCAAACCGAGACATAGCCTTATAGCGTATATTCATATTGCACGTTGCGGTATTACTAAGAGTTCATTTCGGCTTCGGAAATATTCATTTCTGGCGGCCGCAGTCTCTCTCCACACGGGGACTGGAGATGTTAGCGAAGTGTGCACGGTATGAGACTATCTGTGGATGTTCAATTTGAAAAAAGTCATGTCGTAAATCAACGATCTTATGAATGAGATTATTTTTACGCGGGTGTCGTGGTTACCTTACGCTACTATCAACAACTGGAATATATATATATATATATATATATATATATATATATATATATATATATATATATATATGTACATAAAAACAAAAATAATAAACGTAAAACATTTTAGATACGGATTGAGATGTCCGGGAATAATCCTCTCTATCTGGAACAATTTATATAAATACAGAGTTGTAAAATGCTTGTACATGTTTTGTGTTTCAAATTATCGATGTTGAATTTAAATTGAAATACGAATAGTGTAAGAAAATATTTCAAGTGTAAAAAGTTCAAAAGAATATAAAATTGAAAAATTATTACAAAACAAGGAAAAGATTTTAAGTTGACGCTCACTTTGAAATCGGTGATGGATGACAAAAACATTTTTTTTTGTTAATTAGTTGATTCTTGGGGAGTTTGATCAAGATTTTATACTTACAGAATCAAATTATTATATTTTCTAACAAATTTTCCTAAAAAATAATGGACGATTTGATAAGCTCAATTTCTCTGATACATAAAAACAGCTATAGAAGTTTTGATAGCTGTATAGACTATAACGATATTTTTTGAGAATAACTTAGTAAAAAGGACGAAATATATTTTTATAAACATATAACTAGATTTTTCTTTAATACAAAATTAAATAATTCTAGAACAAAAATTTATAATAGCATAACAAAAATTCAAAAATCCATTTAGAGATACAAAATTCAATTTTGAAAAACATTTGTAATGAAAAAAGCAAAATAGCAAATTTTATAAAAAAATTCTAATAATAATTTCAAACAAAATTTTTGAAGCTCTCAAAATCACACTTGAAAAGAGACTGAGACAAAATGTATGAAATGTTTGCGGCTATGCACGTCGTTAAATTCTACGAGCACGTTTGCGCAACCAGTTTCCAATTCTGGGAATAATTGAAATAAAATGACTGTATCACTTAATGAGAAATATTTCATCATTCATACTTGGAGGAAGATTGAAGAATTTAGAAGAAAATGAATTTAACACTGATATACATTTTAATCATTTATTTATAATACTAAGAATATAGGACGGCCATTGCCGTCATTTGCACCTAGGATCACTAGCATTGGACGGATATAGACGTCATTTCCGTCAACGTGTTAAAAAACAAAAATTCAAAAGAGGCTCAGATTTTTTTCTTTAATCAATTTTATTAATGATTTTTAATTTATTTGTCATTTATTCATATAAGCAATTAATTTTATGATTACGAGATCTTTGCAAAACATATATTTCTATATTTTGTTATGAGGTATATAAAGAATACATTTGAAGTAAATAATTCTTTTTAAAAGAAAGTCTTGTCTCAATAGTTCATAAATCCTTGAAAATTCACAAATAGTTCTCTATTAATTCATAATAATATTACTTTCATAATTGAGTAATATTTTACAATGCACTCAAAATTGTACAGTTATCAAAAAATATTCAATTATAATTGTACGATTTAGAAATGATTACATTACAATATCATTATGTTTATTATGAAATAAAAAAATATAACAACCACACATGGATTCACAATTTTATTAATTTATTTTATACGCCATTTAGTTGTCTGTACATATATTTAATGTACATCAATCGAAACAAATCCATTTGATTCGCAGAACATACGAAATTTTCGTTACAGCTCACCTAGTAAGACTTTCAGTTTAATCGTATTTATGTAATAATATTTTTTCACGAAACAATTTCATCAATTTATATGATGAAATTAGGCGTTAAGATGTTTTATAATAATAGTTAAATTTATACAGCAAATGGATGTACGAAAATTAAATTGACTTTGTATAAATTATTCAATGTAATCGATTTGTTTAATTAAAAAGATTGGAAATGCTTAATTAAAGCCTTTAATTGTACAATTACAGTATATTTAAAAGTTATTTAATGATTATAATTATCTGTCTAGTTCTAATTAAAAATATATATTTTTTAATGTTTTGCCTTTTGTATTTTTATAAATTTAATGAGTTCTTTGTAATTAAGCATTTCACCCTCGCTGCTTTGTTTTTTTTTGTAAAAAAATAAACGTATAAAGACCGATTAAAAAAACAAATAAAAATCATTGAATCTATGAAGACCATTCGTTTCACATCTGTCCAATATTAAAGAAAAAAGAGTATTTTAGATGTGAATGCGATCCAAGCTGAAAAAAGCCGAACACGAAACAAACTGATCGGACAAAAGAATCGTTTTGTTTTGCCACACTGTGTTATGCATCAATCGGAAAGTGAGGTTAAGGTAAGGGTCCGTGGATGTCATTACCACCATGGGTTTTGTATATGCAGATTTTTTTTGTGTTGTCAAATGATGTAGGATTTATAATACTAAAATAATACGGCACCGTGTAGGAGTAACGTGTATTGTTTGGTTTTGACAGCACCTTTGTGACAATACGTTGCGTTCAATCTTAATTTGCATAGGCATAGGAGGAAACGTATAGTCATTCGTTTCACGTGGATGTACAGAGTGTACGTTACATACATGGACGATGACCTTGTAAACTTCATCTTTAATCCTTAACAATTTTTTTAGAAAAATACTCGTTTACATTTTTTCCAAAAAATACAATAAACAATTTTAATAACTTAATTTTTAATAGAGAAACTTGTTAAAAATTTAATTTTGTCTTGCTTTAATAAAATGAATTAAACAAGGCAATAGTCACATAAATATTCATACATGTTTTAGTTTTCAAGTAACAATTTACATAAAATTATAAACATTGGATCTTTTGAAATGTAGGTTTTATTACTTTAATTCTATGAATCAGAATTATTTGAAATCAAGTATCATTACAAGGATTTATACATACATGTATTATTCATAGTTTATAAATATTTTTGAATGAATATTTCTGAATAAGAAAAAAAATGTTATTAATGAATATTTTTTATTACTTTATTATAAAAAAAACTTTGTATTTAAAACATACATTTTAATTATTAATGATTATTTTAAACATAACAACAAAGTAGAAAAAATAACTTAGTGTTTACAAAAGAAAAAATCACGAAATATAAATTCATTAAATACTTAATAAAATATTTAAATTAATTATATGCATACATAAGTACATATTATACAATTAAACAGGTTTATATACATATATATTCAGTAACAAATATTTTTAGTAATTGTATGGAATGAATTAACATTTTATTATCCATAACATGCAACTATTAACAACATATGATTTTCTTTATTATTACATAAAATAAAAACAGACTGATATTCACAAACAATCTAATCTTATAATCTTTGCCAGAAACATTGAATAATGACCGACTGATCTGTGTTGGTACTAATTGGTTTCTATTTCATGTTCGTTCAGTTTATTTAGGAATGCAATACGATGTGACGTGGATATTTTTATCGCTTTGAAGTGATACGTGTTTTTAAAAATAATTTAAGAACAACGGACCGATATTTGGATGACGAACTAATAATAATCATCTATATCGATTAATGTTATATTTTTGTAATTTATTTATAGATGAATATTTTTGATTTCATTTAACTTTACATTCTGTACTGAGACTACTTTTAGAATATTCTAACATATGAACAACAAGTAATCAATTTGAAAATTAGATATTTTTTTACAAAAAAATCAATTTCAAGATAACAAAGCTCTGATATTTTTTTATTTTTATTTAATTATATTTAAATTGCACTTTTTTCTAATAACTAAATACAAAATATAGAAAATGATTTTATATTTGTTACATTTTTTTAAAATTTATACAGTTAATAATTACATGTGTTATTAGTATTGAATGCATGATAAAATATATGTATGGATATTTTGTATAAATCACAGGTTGCAAAAATAATTTTAATACAACAAAATTTGGAAAATTGAGCATTTCCATTATTTATAAGATTGATGAACATTTCGATACAAATGTTATCATCAGAGCGATGTGTTATAAAATTGTTATAATATATGACAGATTTTTAAAAAAACCTTTGATTATAATGATATTACTATTGAAAATCAATATGTTAAATCATTTACTTATAAATAAAGTACACGATAAATAATAATTAGACACATTTTTAATACATTGTGATATGTTGAGGTGAAAATGAATTCACAGCAATTAAAAAACAAATAGTATTAAAGATTATATTTTGAATGTTCATAAAAATAACAACTATACGTATTATTAAGAACGTATTATAAAATATACATATGTATTTATTAAAACGTCCATTTAAATACAAAACTCAAAAAACTTAATATAACAGCTTAAATCATTATTCCGTTTGAAATTATTATAAATAAAAATCGTACAAAATTGATGTAATGGTTTTCAGTGTTGTTTGAAAGAAACATCCTGTACTATCGATACGAAGGCGAGACATGCGTTTACTCCTCTATAAACAATTCAAACGGACGAACGTAAACGCCGGCGAGGAGAAAAAGACAAATTAGTGCCGGTTTTAATTGTCGTATCGGAGACGTGTGTCGTACATAGAAAACGTATATTGGATTGAGCGCTAATTCATTATTATTTAATTTATTTGAATATCAATCAAATGTACGTTCGTATTAGAACGGAAAAGGAAGCGCACATGATTAGAAAATGCAGCTGAAACGAAGGATCAACAACGACAGATGTATTAAAGATTAATACGATGAACTGTTGTTTTCACGTTTGTCTCAAGAAAATGACGATTATACACGTAAATATATATATATATATATATATATATATATATATATATATATATATATATAAATGCGTAATATGGACGTGTGCGTGTATATATTTGTGTTACGTTGAATCATTTATTTATAAATAGTAGTTATTTTTTACATTTAGACGTGTGAGCTCTTCTAATGATGCGAGAAAGTCGAAAAAAATTATAAATAGGTATGAGAATATATATATATATATATACGTATTGCAGTGTTGACAGCAATATTTGTATGTCAAATAAGACGAATATTGAACTTTACATCACTGCCATATTTTCTTATTAGTAATGTTGATCAGTTGAAGGGTACAATTAATTTAAAACTGCGCCGAATTCATCCATTGTTTGCTATACTTGACCAGAATATTAATTGCATGTTATAAGAAAAAATGTTTTTCTTAAAACAAGAAGTAGGTCAAAGAATTCCAAGAATTAATAAATGCAAAAAAACTCAAGAATCAATTCTTAGTAATATTTGATGAAAATAATTGATTTTTTTTAAATTTCTATATGTTTTTTATTTTTTTTCAATTACAATAATATAATTTCAAATAAATGAATTATTAACATATAAGATTTTTATTTTTTCATTTGAAACGTTCTTCAAACTTCAGAAAATAATTAGCCTTGTGTGCTATTTATTGAAACGACGATTTTGTGGTTTGCAATTTGATATTTGTACATATTATCAGTTATATTAGGTTATTTATATATATATATATATATATATATATATATATATGTCTGCTGTAAGTATATAAATATTTTTTTTAAATTTCCGTTCAATGGAAAAAATCGACGGGACGCAAGGGGATATTGAACCATACATAACATACTGTATTTGATTTTTTAAATGCACATTATGATGTATTTATAATGTTTTTTCGATATAATTAATCGTTCCAGGATGTAACACGTCCGGTATTTATTATAAATTCGTTATCAAAACTTTTTTCTATATGTGTATATATATATATTTTATATATATATATATATATATATTTTATATATATATATATATATATATATATATATATATATATAAACACATATATGCACATCCAAATATATGTGTAAAAAACATCATTAGTGATATTAAATAATTTTGGGAATTTTACTTAGATAAAATATAATCAAACTCCATACTGTTTGATATAGAAAAAATATTGATATGTTTTAATAATATTCAAATTTTATTTTTAATTGAATTTTACTTCTAATCGTTTAATTTTAAAAAATTATCTAGAGTAGACAGATAAATGAAATGAACAGTTTCCAGTTTTATTTTTTTAAATAACGTATTTGTTATATTCGATTCATTTAATGATTTAAACATATAAAATAATTACATAATTTTAGTTTTAAATTTATTGAAGGCATATAAATAAAACATATTTGATAATATAGAGTCATCTAAATGTGACGCTTAGATTTGTGTTTTATTAAAAAGAAACTATACACATATTTCTCTATACATCATCCTATATACATGTTTCTTTTTAATAAAACACAAATCTAGGCGTCACATTTGGATGACCTATATAATATTTATAAAAATAAAATTCTTATAGTCAAACTAATTGTCAAATAAAAATTATCATTATATGAATTTTTCACCACTTAGTAATAAATTTACTTTATAATAATATAAACAAATATATTTCATTGCTTTGTAAATTTTTATATATATATACTGTATTATAAACTTTTTTGTAAAATATTTCTTTTGTGAAAAACAACACATGAAACAAATCTTGAATTTTTGAATCTTAGAGCAAAGCTCGTCGATGATCTAAGCATCTGCAATTAGCTATTATATCACTATTTATTTTCTTCTATTGTATTCTGACAATTCAGAAAATATGAAATAACTTTTTACAAATATCGATGAATAATCTGTTTTGTGGTAATATTACTAAACAATTATGAATAGAACATACTTTTATAGTTTATTATTTTTTAGAAAACAACTAGAAAAATGTGCACATATAACTGAAATCTATGTAAATTAAAAATATTTCCCAATAACATATTTTAGTAAAACGAAATAAGAATTTTCTATTCGGTTTTAACTTACATGGAAGATCCAAAAAATCATTTCAATAAATTATCCTTTTTTTAAATTGATTTCTTTGTACACTATTTCTGATTAAAATATTAAAATACAATAAACACTAATTTTGTAATGTTTTGATGTAATAATAAATTTTAACACCTAAAATTATCTTTTTTTATCTATTCAATATTATAAAGAATATTTTTTATAATTAATTAAATAAAAATGTGTTATCAAAATAAAGAAATATAGTCATTGTCTATTTATTACTTATAAAATTAGTATTTAAAAATAAATATATATTATAAATAAAAAATGACATAATATTTTCTTCCAATTTCGACAAAAAAACATAATTAAATTATTCTATTGTGGTTTTCATTGAAACTTATTGATTCATATTAAAAAAATACATGTATTTATTCTCATAAAAATTACATACATTTTACATATAAATAATTTTCTTCTCTGTTTATCAATTTCAGGAATTTCATGACAAATCTATTATATTATAATAATTATTATCGATGAAACGAATTGCAAATATTGTATTATTACAAATAAGTGATATTTATAACTGATGTATGTAATATTGTGTTTTGATGACGAAACTAATTAGATTTCTACGAATTTTTTTTATTTATAATGATAATATGTTCGATTTTTATTATTATATAATATATATATATATATATATATATGTATATATATATATATATACATTTATTTGCCCTTGATTGAATTATTGAATGGTATATGAAATTATATGTGATTCCTGTATTTTTGTTATTTATATGAATATATTTTTATTGTCAGATTTTTTTAAAATAAAACATTAATTGTACATTAAATTAAGGTAGTAAAAAATATTAATAGCAATCATTAATTTCCGTTCACTTTATTCAGTTAAAATGATTTCCTGGCATAGGTATGTACTTTTTATAATAAAAAAATAAGATGACTTCCATTCTCATGCATGAATGTTTATATACACATTGTACACATGTATATAAAACATTTTTTCGTAAAAAATTAAATAAATAGAAATATGATTTATAATAATTGTAATTAATAGATTCTATACTGAATAATCTCAAAATAGTAGGTCAGTTTAAACAAAATCGTTTTACAATTTGAAACTTTTATTTATTTTTTAATTTTTAATTCTATGAATATTTTTGCATTCAATTTTAAAATCATAGATTTTAAACAAACTCTCTGTTAAAAAAGTACTTTAGTTTTAGTTACTTAAGTTTTTTTAAAAAAAATAAATCAATAAATTTAGAATGTGAATACTTTTAAAAAAAAATAATTAACATATATCATTATATTTATAAATTTTATTTTTTTCCTTATTATTTTTTAAAAAAATCATTTTACTTTAACACAAATGAATTTTAACCCCAACACCACAATGGTTTAAAGTGTTCATAATCACTTATAATATAAGTGATTATGATAAGTATTAAAGTGAATCAGCCATAGTCCAAAACAACAAATAAATCATTTTACTTTTCATTTTTTCAAAATTTTGAAAATTTTTATTTTAATAAAAATCGAGTAATGTACGATTTAAATTTTTATAATTTCTCATCGTATTTAAAAAGGCGCTTTTCTCATTGTTATCTTTCACCTACTGACTTATTAATCAAATTAAAACTTTTATACTTGTTATTTATTCTCCATTTTATATAAAAAATCATAGCAGAGATATTCGTACACCAGTAGAGAATCTTATGCTATCTGATTTTTATTTATTCTATTTTATCATTTTTAAATTATTTTTTATAATAGTATTCACATAAAACCATTTAATTACTTAGAAAAATATATAATGATAAAATTCTTATTTCATTGATATTATTAACTAAAATAAATTTATTACTATATAAATTTAGAGTTATTGGAGTCTAAATTATATGATAATTTATTTTAATTATTCTCAATAAATAAAAATGTATTATGTTATTTTACCGACACTTTACATTTATTTAGACAAGAAAATAATATGTGAAATATACTAGAAATTCATTTTTCTAATAACAGCATCAACAATAAAAATTATAACAAGAAGTATATTAAAAATATTTAATTTCAAATGTGTAAATTATACAGATATTTTTAAATAAAAATTTAATTTCATATATATTTTTATTAACTACATAAATATAATAAAATTCGTGAATATCGAATGTATCAAAAAACATGTGTAAATAGTTTATAAAGAAATAAAAAAAAATTAAAAATTAGTTTCTTGTATAGAGACAAAAAAAGTAATCGACAGTATATCATCCATCAACAATATAAAACATATGTTAGTGGAAAATGTCTGTTAAATTTTTTTTAGGTAACAGTTATCAATTAAATATAGTAGGCTTGATTTATATATATATATCCATATGTGTGTATATAAACACAATGTGTGTGTGTGTATGTGCAAAACATCTATGCATAATGCGAAACGTGCTCTTCATTCATGATCAGATATTTATTTCAACATATTTCGTCGCCCAATTCAAATGAAAAAAGTTCATTTATAAACACTGCTAGTCAGTATTTGTCGAATATTAGCAATTTAAAATAAGTGTCTAGCCACTAAAACAGTAAGATCGGTACGTAACCACAAACATAACTGATAGAATGGAAATCTTTCAAGTGGCGTAGAGGTATATTATTTAGACTACTTGAACAAAACCTACTATATGTAGTCTAGACGATAAACACTTCACAGGTTAAAAATATACATATATTAAAACATGATACAATGTTTAAAAGAACATTAAACAAGAAGTGAAAATAAATAAATAAAACATCCAATCTAAAATCATAAACAATAAACTAAAGTCGTTCTTACATGACCTACATAATAGATAAATATGCGAAATCAAATTCAAAACGACATAACACACAATTCATATTTTATTTTGATCTCATAAGCATTTTATAATAATAAAAAATATAGCTGCGCAAGCACTATTGTTATTATTATTTTACATTTTCGACATAATATTGTCGTTTTAATTGTTTAAACTGAATAACTAGTATAACGAATTAATCATCCATTCTTTTTTACGACTTTTCTCTGTCGTTTATTTCGTTACATATGTTTATTGTTTATAAAGAAATTTTGTTCTTTAATGATCTTGAGACGACACGCTACATCTATTGTAATAAATATTGCAACATTTATAGTTTATTATTTGGAAAATTAACACATATATAACTATACAGGGATTGCGGATTTGCGACACGCTATTTAAATAACATAAATTTAAAGTTCTCGTTCTCCGAATTTAAATGACTATCATGTTTATTTATTTACGTACGTTTATTTATAAAATATTGCAATATTGAATTAATGTTATTTATTTTTGTATTGTTTTATTATCAAAATATGTAAATATACATTCATTTATGTATGTATATATATATATATATATATATATATATAATTTTAAATAATCATGCATTAGTAAAAAAAAATACTTAAAAGTGGAAATTAATGGTTGACCTTGTTAGATATTGTATTTAATAAAAAAATATTACTTCAGTATTTAACAAACATTGATATATGAAACAAATTTAAAGTAACATTGTATAAAAAATAACAATAATACATTTTATTTTATTTTTCTCAAATGAAACTAATAAATGTATTCATAATATAATAAACCTTTACTTATCTAGGGCTACAAATATCAAATTTGATCTGAAAAATATATTTTTTTTGGATGTTAATTTTATTTATATATATATATATATATATATATATATATATATATATATATATATATATATATATATAGAGAGAGAGAGAGAGAGAGAGAGGGGGGGGGAAGGGAGGGAGGGGTAATTCTATTCTAAACATTTATAATTTGTGTATGATTAACAATTTTATTTAAATCAAATTTTAAATGTCCAACATTAGTCTCTGATACAGTTTTTTTTATAAATAAATGTCATCAGAAAAAAATCATTTTTTTAATTTATAATTCTATTTAAAAAATCATAAAAATGATAAACAGAAAAGATTCTATCTTAACTATTTATTTTTATATATATATATATATATATATATATATATATATATATATATATATATATATATATATATATATATATATATATATATATATGGATGTGTATGTGTAACATTATTCAAAATTATTTCCACTGAATACGTTTCTTGCTTTTTTTTATTGAAGTATGTACATACAAAACATATTTATATTTAATTTTTTCAAAAATTGCTGTGAAAAAGTGAAGTGTTTGAAATAAGTACTACACTATTTCCATTTTAAATTCAAGTCTTGATATGTATTAATCAAAAGAAGAAATAAACAAATCAGTATAACGATTACTTAAAATACACTTTGAAAAACATGCACCTCTGATAAATCAATAGTATTTATTAAATCACTTCAGAGCCCCTTCAATACGGTCTTTCCTTTCAAGTGGTATTCTGGCAGTGTTCTTAAAAGAAATCAGCCCTCGACAACTGTCTATAGCTAAATCTTTTAAAAATATTTATACGTAACAGAAAAAAAACTGTTCCACCCTCATTGAAATGACGATCTTGTTTTAAAACGAACCATATGTGAACGTTATTGACACATTTACTGCCGTGTGTTTTGTCTATTTGTTGTTTTATTTTTTAAATGTCATTCGATATTTTTACATTTTTTATCGATTTATACAGCTTTAAAACGAATTTAAATGCAGTTACTATATGTCTGTCTGTTTATATGTTTATATAAATTTGATAACATTATTAACAACATTTACTAGAAAAATAATTTCAATAAAAATCGTATTGTATTAAGTAATACTTAATTTGAAGTATATTATTTTGATTACCTATATTTTTAATTCTCATGTAGCAACACAAAAATAATTATGTAAGTTTACGATGAAATTTTGTAAATATTTTTACATCTAAATAATAAAAAAAAACTTTAATAACCTGTCAATAGTTTAGACTAATTTTTTAATTAAATAAAAACTGTGTTGTTTCCTAATAAAGAATAATGATTGTAATACACATATAAAAATAATTATTTGCTGCCTACAAAAAAATCATGAAAGTGAAGAAGTGATTTATTGTTAAATTTTAAAGCATTAATCAAAAATACTATTATTTATGTAAATACTTAATTTGTTATATATTTTTTTTATTTATAATGAAATTTATTGACTTAATTTATATTTTTTTAACAATGTATGACGATTTTATTAAATTAAATATTTATTTAGGAATTGATTTCAATATTTTACATTTCACAAAATTGATTTCATTTAAAATATAAATACACACACACACATACATATATATATATATATATATATATATATATATATATATATATATATTAAATTTATAACAATTAAGGTTACAATCAAATATAATTTATTACATTTATAAGTGGTAACAAATTTATACTTTATCTGAATATATATTAAGATTTAATTTAAATTTCTCACTTATTTTTTAAATATGTGTATTTAAAACTTTAAATTTTAAAAAAATATTAAGTATTAAAAATAATCAAATGCATTAAAAATATTTTTTAAAAACGTATTTAAAAATATGTTAATTACTGAACTAAATTTTACTTCCATATTTGTTGAATTAAATGAACGAATATATTTTTTCATTCGTTTCTTATTTACAAAAACGAATTGCCTCTTTATATTATAGATATGAATTTAAAAATGTATATTAAAACGAATTAATTGGAAATTTTAGTTTGGATACGTTTAATTATATTACAGTTATTTTATTAACCGATCTTTCTGCAAATACATAAAAGTAGGGAACAATTTGTAAATTATATTTAAATATTTTCATTTACTTCATATTTTTGAACATCATTTTATTATATCACATATGTTTATATATATATATATATATATATATATATATATATATATATATATATATATAATTCGTAATTTAATAAATGTGTGTGATGGTGTGGTGCATGGTAAATCCATTATTGATCAGGCAGTAAAAGAGTTGACGCGATATTTATATTTAGAAAAATAAGCACCATATTATAAATACTTGAATGCTATGGGTATTGGAAAGAGACGTTATCGTTAATGCTTCTATAAAAAAGGGCATAAATACTGTGAATGTTTATATTGAAACAAAGATGAGTTTATGGTATTAATTCTCACGCATATCGTATTCAAAAAAAATGCATATGCTTTGGTTTTATTGGAGACAGCGGCATATTATTATCATTACTCTGAGATGTACATATATACGAATGTACTCTCTGCACATACATACACACAAATGGTATATGAATATAATATATATATATATATATATATATATATATATATATATATATATATACGACACTATGTTTATATTAATTATTGCAGCGGCAGATATTAAATCAAAGTGCCTTGTAAAACAATATTATTTTTAATCATATCGTAACGATATGCAATGCTCATGTAATTATTGTATTTTAAATTATTCTATATACTTTATATATCTTAAATACACGTGTTTGTACACATAGAATATAATAAATATTTTTTACATGCATATGTACTTATATATATATATATATATATATGAATTATTAATTGAAAACCTGATACATAAAAAGACCCAGGAAGACGCACTTAGATAGATGAGATAGAGACATAAGAAAATTCATTACAATTGACTGGAAGAGAAAAAAGACGTCCTGAAAAAGGACGTAGAGGAAAATTTTGGATTCAGCAGTGGATAGAGAGAAACGGATGGTAATTATGATGATAATATATGTGTGTACGTTTATTTATCTATCTATCTATACCACCTATCTATATATATATATATATATATATATATATATATATATATATATATATATATATATATATATATGTGTATGTGTGTGTGTGTGTGTGTGTATATATATTATATATATATATATTTTAGCCCCAATTTTTTTAAACACATTATTACTAATTAATTTTTTTATTTCTAATATCTGTAAAATATAGTACAAATGTTGTTTGAGAAAAAAATGTTTAATATATAAAAATATTTTAAATTAAATTAAAAATGTTTTGATTTTTTATAAAATATATATATATATATATATATATATATATATATATATATATATATATATATAATTTTAATTTCTTACATTAATTCGAATGATTTAAATTATGCGAACAAATTTATGAACTGTTATTTTATTTTATATTAGTAAACTATAAAATGTTTCTAAGGATGATAGAATTTTATATTGAAATCAATTTAAATTTCTATCACGTTTAAAAAACAACTCTATTTTCTACAATTCATAAAATGACTTAAATCCACAATACTTTATTATTAAATAAAATTAGAATGTTGATATTTATATAATAAACGTGATTAAATTATTTAATTATTGTTTGTATCTTTATACTATTAAATTCTAAGCATTTTTAAAACAAATATTCTTATTCAAAAGTACTATGAAATTAATACATTAAAAATTCTTTTCTCAGTCTAAGACAGATTTCGAAGTTTAGTCAATTTTTCGGATTACATCAATATGGATGTGATAGAAAATTAATTAAAAATAATAATAGTATATTACAATTATATGAATATATACAGATTTTATTTTCTGTTTCAAATTGTTTTTAATTAATTTCTTTAATAGATAAAAGATGATTTACAAAGCAACATTATTTTTCTTTTATATTTTGAAACAAATAATCTTTTGCTAATTTATTTGTCTAAAAATTAATTGTAATTTATGATAACTGCCATTTAATTAGAATTTATTTTAATTAGAATTTTTTTGAATAAATACTATATACTCCCCTCTCTCTCTCTCTCTCGCACACATATACACACAGAAGCACATTATACATATATATATTTAACATTATTCAATAATAAAAAAAATATAAATTTATTCACATTTTCTTAATTAGTAAGTTTACTTATAACATACAAATTGTTATTAAAAAATGAATTCATTTTTTTAATAAAGTAATTCAAATTGTTTGGTATTTAAGTTTTATATAATGAATATCTAATTTAAATTAAGCAAAAAAAAATTTTATTTTAATTTTATTATTTATTTTATTTATAATTTTTATATAATAAATTTTAATGCAGTGAATATATTTGATATTTAATTTTTATATAGTTGATATGTAACTGTTAGTTTTGTTTCGTAAATATCTTAAGTGTATATCACTTCATATAAGTCAATTAGTGTTTTTATAATTTAGTGGTTTTTTGATTAGTTTTCAATTAGTATTTTTAAGCATTTAACATACGATTATTGCTGAAAATATGTTATAAAAAATTACTCAATTAATTTTAAATGAATTTTTTCTTCAACGAATCAATTTAGTATACAACTAAAAAAAAATTATTTACAAAATAAAATATTGGCATGAACATACATTTATATATATATATATATATATATATATATATATATATATATATGGATGTGTGTATATATGTGAGTATAGATGTGTGTACACGATGAGGTAGAATCGAGAATACAAAACTGATACACAAGGGTCGAAGCTTGAAGTGATGCGGATTGCATGTCATGGAATGATTATGCATATTGGGGGATCGAGTCGCAGTTTTTCAATTGATACTTCAACTGCATCACAGTCTATATCAACATGACAATGTCAATGTTGTTATACGAGGTGTCATTCGAATATGCATGCAGTTATATGTTCATTTCATGCGAAAGGTGTGAAGTAGAAGAATGTAGGTTTTTTGTAAAGATTAATTTGTTTATCTCTTGAATGGTATTGCTGTAGTTGAAATACTGTCAAGGTTTTGATTTGATTCATACCACTGGGATTTTATATAAATGAAAATTGCAGTTGTCTGTTACATACGAATGAATTTTATTTCATAGTTAAAATACGTATTTAATATCCTAATACTTTTTGTGTAGATTATGGTGTTTATTTATTTATTTGTACATAGTGCATTATGTTTCGTTTTTTTGTAAAAATACATTTTTATAAACTAAAAACTTCGAGTTACAATCATACTGATTTAAGGGAAATTGCTGTTGTAATGAATTAATTAGCTCTTAAAAATCGTTAGTTTATTTAATTAATATCCAAAAGACTATAAATTATTTTTCCTAATACGATTTTGGATAATAATGTCTGCATTTTCAGTTCGTAGACATAAAAAATTAAGTTGTTGCTACTAACTTATTCATAAAGATGAATTTAGTTTTAATATTTTTCAATTTTGATGAAATAATATTATATAGTTTCTTAAAAAATGTTTACATGATTTTTAAATTCATACAAGCACTTTCTTTATAACACATTTTTATACAAATATATAAGCAATTTTAAATTGTTGAAATATCACCTGACTAGCAAGACATCATAAGCTTCTGTTGCACCTGGATCTCTATGGTTTACTATTTTCCATATCATCTTATATTAGCTTTTAGCTGAAATTAGTCTATCTTCAAAAGTATGTCATAGGTGATAATAGATTTTGTGTCTGGCACTCAGTGTTATTTTGTTTCAGCTACTCTCATCAAATTAGTAAACAGTGATGACAAGTTTGATATTTTTTCTCGTGCTTATTTTATTTAATGCTCTTTTTAATAGGTATATTAGAACTTAATTTGTTTATAAATATTTATTAATGCATTTGTAAAATTTTTACATTTAAATAACTATGAAGTTGAAAGTAATTTAGTATTTACAGATACGAATGTAGTAATTATTTTTAAGACTTGTAATTTAAATATTGATTCGCAAAAAAACACTTATATCATTTTTTATCACAATTTTATTGATGTATTTTTGGTTTATCTATTTTATGATTTTTAAATATATTTTTAAACGTTAAAATTCCATTCTAATCAAATAAGTGAATTAATATTTTCGATTTAATATCTAAAATTTGATTTAATTTTTAAAGATTTTTATTTAAAAAAAGACTCCTTTATTTAATTTCTTCTGTATTTAAAGCAAAAGAAGATAATATCATTTTTTTTAAATATTGTTTTAAATTAATTTTAATACAGAAGACTGATCACTCCAACACAAGATTTGTAAATGTCCAATAATCACTTATTATTCATTTTATTCACTTAGAAACTAATACATATTTCGATTACTATACCATAATCATCAAAATTCTATTATAAAATCTCATTTTATTCAGATTTTAAAATACAGCACGCTTTGATGACGATGACATGATCATCGAAATGCACATCAGCTTTTAAACAAATCAAATGAACAATAAGTGATTATTGAGTATTTTTATAAAATTTTGTCATTTTAGGAGAATAATTCATCTATGGTTAAGAAACTAATGGTTAAATTTAATAGATACAATAGATTACAAAAAAACATTTTTTTTATTTAAAACAAATAACATATTTATGAAAATATTTTTTAAAAAAATACGTTTTGTGTATTTTGAAAAAGTGAATAGTTGATTTTATTTGAAAATTGTTATGTTATTAATTATACGAGTTCATTTAAAAGCAATTATAATAAAAACTAGACTAGTATATTTGTTTTCAATAAAAAGGTCATTTACTAAATAGGTAATTGATGAAACCGATAAAATTATCATGGCCAATCAATCATAATAACAAGTATATAAACATAAATGCATATCTATAAATGTGCAACACACGTACAGTATATAGGAACGAAAAGGGATGAAATTTGCGGATTTGTGGGTGGTATTGGAGGCGGGTAAAACGGGCGTAAATATGTGTGGCTGGTGAGGGTTTATTAAGGGGATTGAACACATACACAAACATATACATATATGTGTATATGTATATGGTACACATATTGTAAACGGCAAGCATAACAGGTGTTTGCGTCATCGTGACACACGAGTGTCAATTATTTTCACGTGTTATTTGATCTGTCACCTCTGTTGAGTGACTGACTTCACACCCCGTTGTACACAAATCAAAATGTAGTCCTGTCATTGTTGTTGTTGGGATTTTTTTTAGTCATTTCGTTAATGTTTTTGATCAGTCATAAATACAGTACGATATTCTGTTGACGTGCGTTTTGACAAGTGCATCGATGATTGTCTGACTGGAAAATGTACGTTCAGGGTTTTCTTCAAATATAATTATTTTTTTTAATTTTATATATATATATATAATTTAATTGAAAAATGTAATTAATATTATTATATACTAGAAGATATAATTGTTTAAATGCTATAATATTTCAATTATTATTATAACATGTAATTTAGTATTACTAAATATAGCAAAAAAATTTATATTGATCGATAAATTTTAAATTTTCAATATGATTAATAAAAAAATTGAAATACAGTTACATCCTGTGGGACCAGAACAGTAAAAGGATATTTTAAATGAACTTGTAGTTGTGTTGACTAATTATCGTAGTTGTCTTATTAAAATTCATAAAAAATATTCTATCACTGTGACAAATTCTTACCTCAAAAATGATTGTTTGCACTGTACCACTCTTAGTAAACAACAATGAAAACATTACTGAACATTAGATCTAAGAGAATAATCTTGAACCCATGAATGACTATAATTATCTTATATTTTTAATTAGTACTTATTTAATAAAATTCTCAGGACAGAAACAAAATTGTTAAGTAGATAATTAGTATCTGAAAATGAGTGTCAAAATGATACATTGGACAGGACATACTGATTTTATAAAAACAATCATAAAATCAAATTATAAATATTTATTTATTTAACTAAATATAATAAGACATTTTAAATATATATATATATATATAGAGAGAGAGAGAATATCTATCAGTTCTAGATTAAATAATAATAATTACTATATGTAGTCAAGTAAGCAAAACTATGATTGGAACAAAATATTAATTTTTTTAAGATATTTCATAACTATTGGTAAAATTTATTCAAACTTTATAACTATTTTTATTAAAAATATAGATATAACTAAAAATTAATTACTAAAAACATAAAAATCAAAATCTACATTAATCAAATGATTTTAATAAATAAAAAAGCATCCCATAAATAGGACATAGCTATTAATGAATCAACAGAAATGAAAATAATTCTGTGTAAATCGCAAACTTTCAGTTTCATTAAAATTTTTAAATATCATAAATATACAATTTTTATGTAAATAATAAAATATGTATTTTTTTAATATTTACGGGAACCAAAAATAAAACAAGGCGAAAAGTTAAAGTGGGAATGAATTTGAGAAATACTATTTTTTATTTTTAATCAATGCTAAGTTATATCATTAAAAATGCTTATTTAATGAGTATATTGTTTTCTATTGTCATGTTTTAAAATCTTGCAAATTACCTATACTTTTCCATTTATAAAATATAAATAATAGAATACCTCTTTTAGAAAGAAACCTCGCGCTAGATTTATCAATGACTATAGATAAGAAACTATGATGAGAAATCCACAAATAACCAATTTATAAGATCAGGTATATTTATTTTCTTTACAAATTCTATGTATTTAATATACATATATATGAATATATTTAAAAAATACAAATACTTATATTTCATAATGCAACACTCTAAAAATGATAGTATTTTCATTTAAAATGCAGATCAATAAAAAATAAATGATAAGTAAACATTTTCATAAAATCGTGTATTATTAAGGTTAGTAATTTATTTCTGTAAAAAGTTGTAAAATAGTTTAATTATTAGGAAAAAAATAATACTTGTATGATTTTAAATTTACAGTTTCTTTAAAATGTTCAAACTTTTCTACATAAAAACAAAAGTAATAGACATAATGAAAAATATTTTAAATGACAAAGACATATTTACAAATAATTAATTCTAAGACGACTTCCTTTATGTAATTTTCATTATAACTATAAATAAAAGATAATAATTACATACTGTCTCAATTTACTTAATAATTTATTATTGTTTCAACCGATTGTCAAGAAAATTTCCCAGCACTTTGCAATTTTTTTGTCCTTAATTTTTTTACCAATATCAGTTCTAGTTTGAGATTTTAACATCCAGTCACATTAAATCATTTCAAGACTATAAATTTAAATATTTAAAGTGATACGTTATCCGGTTAGTGAATGGAATGAATATCAGAATCGAAAACGGATGTCGTAGTAGGATTAAAATATGTTTAAATTGAAAAATACATTATATCAACGCATCGAATGAAACGCGTTGAGTGGGCGTTGAGTATACTAGAAGTTTACAAGTCTTTTAACAAATTTTAAGTCGACAACACTATGAGATAACAATGATTGATTAACGTTAAATGGTTGAAAAAAAACTTGTTCGCTATTTAAAGACATCATAATGTTTTCAATTGCCAGTAAATCAAAACAAATTTGTTTTATCTGTACACTTCTTAATATTCATACATTCATACACTTATATATATATATATATATATATATAATGTATGTACATTATTTTTTATACAATGTGTAAACTACTACAGCTTGACGAATAGGACTTAAATTACACAAAATAATAAATAAAATTAAGTAATTTTTTACACATACATTATAGTTCTAGTCGAATGCTGCTTAATACGAAAAGCAAAGATGTATATGTATGTATGATAGATTATACAGACACACATTTAAAACGTTAATGTTATTCGAACTTACGAATGTCTTCTATTTGTATTCAATACGCCTTCATTTTTTATTTTGTTAACATATAATTATTGTTCATGACAAAATGATTAATCATTGAGAATTAATTACATTGACCAATGACATCATCCGCTTGTTTCACTATCAACGATCGATAATCATATTTCGATTGATAATTATTAACGAACTCTCACGTATTTTTTTAAATATAAAATTATAATAGAATCGAATTAATTATCAACGTACGTGTCGTGCTTAAGTTTTTCATGATACAAGATATTATTAATTGATTTGAAAAAAAGTAATTAACGATTACAGTGTCGTTAAAAAAATAGATTGATTATTATTCAAATTGATTTTTCTCGTCGTTGAATACTTCGTGTAAAATTTAAAGTAATTTTGACTCCTTGACAAAAATTATATTTAACTGTTAATGATTCATGAAAATCTGTCATCTAGTCTTACTGCAATCATTATTTTTAGAACGATTTGTCTCGTTTTATACATTTGCAAATGAATATGTATTTTTATAAAAATATTTCAAATCACTTATTTTAAAAATTAAACATATTAATCAGTATTTTTTATATGGCACGAAAAATGTGAAAGCGTAAATAATATGTTAACACTACTATATTTTTTAAAAATCCTATAAATATACATACGTATTTCAAATTTATTATACAAGAAAATAAAATTAATCTATTTGTTTAAAATCTCTTTAAGTAAATAAAAAAGAATAAAAGTTTTAGAATGAATTTAGAAAAAAGTATATTTTTTAATTATCTTAAACATGTCATTTAATTAAAAAATATTAAAATAATAACGAATCTTAATGAGATATTTATTCTTATTATATAATAATAAACTAATTATATATTAATTGAAATATAATAATATACCTTTGTTGAAATTATTTAAAACTGAAATTAATTGTTTAACTTCTATTATTTTTTTTATAATTGTAATATTTCAATATAAAATAAATTACCCTTATGATAGGGTTTTATTTTTGAAAAAATATGTTTTTTCCTTCAACTCTTGATAAGAGATTAAGAAAGAATACAATATTGTAAATTAATTTAACAATTAATTCAATATTACACTAGAAAAATAAAAATATATTTACTTAAATTATATATAACAAACAATTTAATTGATTTTAAAGTTAGAAGTTTCACAACTAGATTGTAATTTTTGAAAAGCATAATTTTTCTGTTCATATTTATGTAAATAATGACGATGATACATACAAAAATATATATAAAATTAATTTCACTGAAAATAATTTTCAATGTACAATATAAAAAAATTAAAATCTTACTAAAAAGCAACACATATTTTAAAAATCGGATAACTGTAAATAACAATTCTTATATAAAAAGAAATATTCTGTCATATTATTATTGATTATTCTATTATTACTCACTATAAATAAAATCATATTAATTGTAAGATATTTGTTTTTATCAATAACATTTAAGAGTTATCTATAAAACATATTTTTTATTTGTTTTACATAAGAGATATCTTAACCTTATTAATAATACAGCAAATGTGCATAAATCCATAATTAGTGCCATTATGTAATTAATATCTTGTCATTTTATTCATTTCTTTTTTCATGAATATATTAATAATAAAAAGATAGTGATTTTATAGTACTAGATTTTATAATACAGTCGTTCTAACAATGATAGTCTAGTCATCGAAAATCGTATTTGTTACTTAAGAAGTAAAGTGACAATAAAAAAAATTGGACATTTTTAAAAAATCTTATGATGGAGGTATAAGAATTGATTTGTATTAAAGCAAATTTACTACAAAATCAAAACAAATAATAATAATAATAATAATCAAATTAATATGAATAATAAGATATGTGAATGAAAATATTAAAACAATTTTCAATTCAAAATTACAGATTATACAATCAAAAAAATAAATAAAAATCGTGCAATGATAAAAACAAATATTTTCAATTTGTAAATATTTTTAATTTGTTCCGTATATTCGATTACACAATACTGTCATTGCTAAAAATAAACAATTTTAGTTTCTAATACAACACTATTCTTGGATTTTCATATCATTATTTGTTATTAATCAAAATAAGTTATTATAAACACACTTATATTCAAATCAAATTAAAACAAACTGGTTCTACGAATTTATTATTTATTAAATACTGTATTAATTTTATTATCTATTTCATTGAATATATTTAAATAATTAAATAATGATCAACTGTTTATAAAACATAATTAAAATTTGCAAGTTACTTCTTTGAATCTACTTAAGTAAATAAGGAATTGGCGAAGTGATTAATATTTATTAATGTAGTATCGGAAATTAGAAGTCATAAAATTTGTATTCGTTTGTATTTTAATACAATTTAAATTATGTAAATAATTTGTTTTATATATATATATATATATATATATATATATATATATATACATATATTTATGTATAGGATTTTAAAAAGAATAATTTAAAAATCTTTTAATGAAGTCTAAAATATTCCCTTATTTAATTTAAAAAATCATATATTTCAAATTTAAATTAATAAAATTTCCTATCATGTCAAACATAATTTTATTGTAAAAAAATGCAAAAAGTTTAAAAAATGTGTCTGAATTAAATATTTATTAATAAAAAAGATATTAATATTTGATTATGTTTCATCAAAAAAAATCTATTTAATCCAAGTACTTAAAAATAACTTCAAAGATTTTTATTGCAATTTTATTCATTTATTTAAGCACTGAAATATATTGTGCATTAAAAAACATTTCAAACTAGCTTTTTTGTATAAAAATATTTAAATTAACTTATTGAGAGAACGTATTCGAAATACAAATTGATTGTTCTTCTTAATTGTTTTCAATATAGAATATTTATTCAGTTCGAAAATAATTCCAACACAAATATTATTATTATCAGATTGTTTAGTTATCATTTTTTTTCTAAATTCATTATTTACAAAGATCACTAGTGAAGAGCCATCGAAGCTAATTGAAAAATCCATCATATTATGACATGTAAAGTAAACGTTCTTTTTTAGAAACGATTTCGAAATATATACATATACAAGTGCATATATATATATATATATATATATATATATATATATATATATACATGTGTGTGTGTATGCATGTATGTATAAAACTCACAGAACGTTTAAAATGTCAGACTTGTTTCTTTCGAATACTTAAAAAATATAAAACTTCATATCTACGTGAACATTTATAAACTTATATTCAAACAACTAATACGTACAGTAGACATGGATGGACGTCGTCATCATTATCATCATCATCAATACAACATTTTAAAAACAGAAACACGTATACGTATACATAGACAAATCGACAGACACACATGCAGACGACGATGCACTGAACTCAATTACATATTTCCGCTTTACTATAAATAAATCTCACACCCAGACCCATATTTTAATAACAGAATCCACATTTTTAATGGCGAAAAAAAATCCGTTGCAGATGTCATAACAAAATATTTATTTTTCGAACTCGTGTAGTCGTAAACGTAGTCTCACTCGCGATCAACGCTATTGTAATGTAAACATTATCAATATGTAACGAATGTTTATTTATGTGATATTAAATTATTAATAATTTCCATGAGCTCAGCATTTATATTTCATCGCGTCGCTAACATAATGGCTATGTGTCGATCGTGTGGAAATTACTGTAATCAACGAAAAGACGCTTCAAAGAAGTGCGGTCTCTGAGACAATGTGATATGCATGTGATTCCACAGCTGAATGTTTTGCGGTCGTTCCATGTATGTTCTTTGAACTAATACATATTCGATGTAGACAATCGAATAGTTAACCAAATTTTGTAACTTGTAAATTCAATACACTATCTTTAAAATATTTTCAACACAATGATACATTATTATATCGTGATTGTGATTTAGTTATAAATATAAATTAGAATATCGACTATTCTAAACAATAATAATTTCACCACGAATAATCTAAAAAAAATTATGTTTAAAATACACCTTTTCATTTATATTACATATTCTGAAAATATTTTTTTATAGATTGTTTTTTTAAGGATGATAGAACTTTAAGTTGAATCCCTATCAAAACTAAAAAAGCATTTTTATCACAACTTTATATATACATACACATATGTATATACAAGAGTGTTTTTAGGTTAAATAGAACTTTCGAAAGAGATTTAATTTAAAGTTCTATCACGCTTAAAAGAACATTTTTATATAACATTGTTAAAATATTAAATTTTTGTTAAATATTATTAAATTTTTGAAACGTTGCAAAATATTTATTTATTAATTAATAATTAAGGTATATCTAGATGTTTTTAAATATTTTCACTTTCTATAAAGATCTATTTAAATTAGGATAATTTTATTATATGCTTAATTTGACGTTAAGGTTATAGCTCTATTTATAAAATACTAGTAACAGACAAAAATTAGTGATTGGCATCATTGGCTGTTGACCAATAAGCAATTAGAGTCATTCTACTCAAGAATGCATCTCTCATGGCGAAGTGTATATAAATAACAAAACATAAAGTAGAACAAAACAGTTAACTTTTCAACACTTTTTAAAATTATCTAAAATGTAACTATATAAATTAATATAACAGTCACTAAAGTTAACATGTTTAAAGACTTTTAAGATTATTCACAACATTTTGTCATATATTTCAATTATATACACATATACTTATATATGTAAATATATATATTGAGATTATTGGTTATAAATTAATTATATAACAAAAGTTAAAAAATGCAATTAAAATAAATACTTATAATTTTAAATATTTCTAAAGTTGTAGTCTTAATTACTTTGATTTGTTGAATAAAGTCACATCGTATAATATTTTTTGATAACATTTTTTGGTTTAATACAAATTAATTATTTTCCACAGCACTAAAGGATTTTATACCTGTCTAATAACCATTTAATACTGACTTTAATCGCTTAGAAGATAATCCACATTTCGATTGTCATACCATCAACATTACTGTTTATATTTACATGATGACATAGCTATAGAAATGTGTATCAGCTTCTAAACAAATAAGGTAAATAATAAATGACATTAAATACTTATAAAAAATCTGATGATTGAAAAGGAAGGTGAATTCATTTGAATAGTGATTTTGCAACAGAATCAAAACAAATAGTGGATATTTATGTTTTTAAAGTTGATTTGATTTTATATTTTTTATTGAATATTTAAATTTATGGTAAAATAAATAGTCTTTCTAGTGATGCATTTGATTATATTATTTTGAATGAAATTGTTAAAGCTTATAACTTCATAATACAATTAGTAATAGGGTATTATTGAACATTGTATTGCTGATTAATTGCATAAATAAATCAATTCTAAGTAGTATTTTTATCATTATTTAGTCTACGAAAGATAAAAAAATGAATATATAAATCTCTAATATCTACATATCTACATATATATATATATATATATATATATATATATATATATATATAATCTTTTAGCTAATGTTACAGCTTAGTGTATCAAGTGCGACTCCAGCTATATGAGATTGTGTGATTACTGATCGTTCACCAAGGAATGCGCTGAATACAATCGTTACTCTACATTGTATTATTATATTGCCTAACGTATTTAATTTACACGTATCACGCATTTATCTCGATACATGATATGGGTCAAACGACTTTCCTTCTGTTTACCGTGCAAAATAGGAACGACTCGAACGTTTTATCTCAGTGTATAAGTGTTTATGTGGTTTTAAATGACCTAGATCGTTTTGATTTCATTCGATTATGGGGATTGTAATATGCAAGTGCATATAAACATATATATATATATATATATATATATATATATATATATATATATATATAATTATCACAGCTTAAAAGCTGCATTGAATATTACCATTCACTGGTACTTGGTAATACACTCACACACTATGAAAAAAAATTAAATACTCAGGTTTTTACTCTAGTGTTAAATATATTTTTTTATTTTAAAATCATGTCGATTAATATGTTTTATTATCAAATTGATTCTAATAAACAGAAAATAAAAATAATTTATAATTATGTCAATTTATGTAATAGATCATAATTTTATAGAAAAATAAATATAAAACAACAAATTTAGAATGTCAAGTGGAACAAAATGATATTTGTTGTTTTGGAACTGTGGATGATTTACTTTAACACAAATGAATTTTAACCACAATAGTTTGAAATATTCAATAATCACTTATTGTTCACTTATTATTTATAAATATATCGGCTGATGCATTTCAATGGGCCTTTCCACACTAGTCAATATGCATACAGTATTCACGCCCATTACCACTCGTCTCACACGCTTTTTCCAGAAAACTAATTTTTTTAGGTGAGGGAGTTTAAGGTAAGAGGATGTGAGACGAGGGGTAATGGGAGTGAATATTGTAGGCTTGTCGACTAGTGTGAAAAGGCTCAATGGCGTCTATTGAACACTTTAAACCAGGGGTCGGCAACCTATGACCCGCGGGTCACCTATTTGATAATTTCAAGTGGCCCACTTTAGTTCCGAAAATAAAGTACTACTTCAATATTTTTATTTCAAAATTGATATTATTTGAAACTGACATAAAAACTAAAAAATTTCATTTCTTTCCCTTATTAAAAAGGGAACATGAAAAAGAAAATATCGATGAAAGCAATCTAAATATGTTCAAAAGTTGGATTTTTGTCATTAAAAGTAAATATGAAAGTCGGTTTTAAAGTTTTAAGAAGCATGGAGAAATGTTTACATTTATAATAAAGCCCGAGGAAATAGAAGAAAATGTTTTAAATTTGCAGTATTTTCAATATCTAAAATTGACAATTTTAGTTTAGAAATGATTGATTTTAAAAGTTCAACGTTATGGATGGATAAATTCAAGAAATTCCGGAAAGATTTGGAAAAAATAGAAGATAATCATCTTCTCATGATATCAACATGTTGGGCATCAGTTCCTACGAAGTTTTCATCTTTGAAAAAAATTGGCTTTGCCATTTTGTCCACATTCGGTTCAACTTATAAATGTGAGCAAATATTTTCACAAATGAAATTTATATTAAGCAAGAACAGGAACAGGTTAACTACCGAAAATTCAGATGCTTGTATTCATCTTAAAACGACTAACTATAAACCAGACTTGACTAAATTGACGTCACAAGTTCAACATCAGGGGAGCCATTGATATCGAAGAGAACGTTTATAAATAAAGTTCCATTCAACTATGTTTGTAATTATTTTCTTAATAAAATATATCTTATTATTTACTAAAAGACTGTTTTAATACGAAAATATCTCTGACCCAAACGTCTCTTTAATACTCACATTTTGGTTGATTTTGACCCGCGGCCAAAAAAGGTTGCCGACCCCTGGGTTAAACTATTACGGTATTGGGGTTAAAATTCAGTTGTGTTCAAACAAAATCATATTTAAAATTAAGAAGTGTATTAAAAATATATTAGAATTCTGATTTTAATTATTATAAACATGTTTGTTTTAATTACACAGACATATAAATTATATATATATATATATATATATATATATATATATATATATATATATGCACATATATATGTGTGTGTATATGTGTATTGTGCGTGTGTTCTGAATAGTTCTTTTACAATGCACACAACAAACAGTAGAACAGTATGAATGAATGAAAATGATAATTCGTAAACGTATTAAAACCAACACGTCTTGAAAAAAAATCGTATATAATAATTTCAACGTCCAACAGCACAGACAATCGTTCACTTTATTATTTGACCCCACCCTCTCGAAACCCACGCATCTATTGTATATTAATATTACGACGAAACGGGAATGAACTCGTTTTGTATGAAAATCAGCTGCAAGAGGGTTAAAAACATCGTCACGTCTTGTCAAGTGCCACCATCGTCATCATTGCTACATACAGTTTTAATATATAGTCGAAAGTGAAGAAGAATGTTCAACCCTTCTCAATAGAAAATAAAATGTCTTTGTGATATTCGAACGATGTTCTTGTGTCATTTAATGATTCATAGATGACTAGACATTTATTTTAATTTGTGGTATATATCACATATATGTGAGAAATGAGATGTGTAATTGGGGGACATTTACGCTTATACTATTTGTACAGTCATGTTTATCAGAGTAGTACATGGTTACAAAAAAAATTCATATCTTAATATACTTTTATGTATGACGTATTTAGAAATTTATATAAATATTAAAATATATATGTATATTATATATCATCTAAAAGACATACAATTTCAAAAAAATCTATATAAAACAGATACATTTCTTAGAAATTGACATACGAATTATTCATGCCTCCATTATATAAAATTCGCCTTATCTAGTACATACTTAAAACTAGAAATTAAATAAATATTGAAAAGAAAATTACATGTTTGTTTTCTAATTATGTGATAATAACTTAATTGATTACTTTTTTATTATTTTGACAGCTTGCTTCAACATATTTTTTTGAAAATTATAATACATACATATATTATCATAATTAGACTCTTTTTATCCATTATTAGATAAAAATTTATTCTAAAATGTAAATATATATATATATATATATATATATATGTATTTTTTTATATTCATATTAATTTTATAAAAAAATAGCATACCATTTCGATTTCTATAAATTTATATAATTTCTACAAATGTGAAATACAGGGAAAACCCAATTTATATGAAAATTATTTTAAGAATTCTTCATTAATTTTCTTAAAATAAGAAAAATAAATCAAGTATACTAAATATATAAATTACTTATTATAAAACCTTAGTTTAAATTAACACTAATAATTAAGATAATACGCAATTATAATATGAAGATTATAACGAATAGTTATTAGAATAAGAGTTGAAATGAATTTATTAACTGAATAAATTTAATAAAATTTCTACTTTATAGAAAAATCAGTTTTTTTTTTATTCTGAAAAAATGGTTATTAATCTATCTATTAGATTAAAATTGTTAAATATTAAAACAAATATATTTAAATGAGTGTTAAATTGTATAAGTTCAAAAAATTTAAGGGACTTTAAACAATATTTGATGTCAGACTTTAATTGAGATACACTAATAAATTCAATAATATACTAGAATTTTAAATTAAATTGCGTAGAACTGATATTTGATAATACAAATAAATAAATTGATTCGATTATAGTTCAAAAAAATATGTAGAAAATATTATATTTATTATTATTTTAATATATATTTTTATAAATCGTTTATTTGTATTACGATATATATTGAAACGGGGGTGGGGGAATCATGATAGAACTTTAAATTGAATCCCTATCGAAAGTAATATCTAACCTAAAAACAACCCCATGTATATACATTTGTGTGTGTGTATGTATATATAAAAGTATGATAACAGTGTCTTTTTTAGGTTAGATAGAACTTTCGATAGGGATTTAATTTAAAGTTCTATTACGCTTAAAAAAATACCTATATATATTTCAATAATCCTAAATAATATAATAGATAGAAATGTATAAATCACTTTATAGAGAATTAAAATAAACATTATGTTTAATGAATGTTATTTTTTTAAAGAAATCGAATTAATTATAACTAATAATTTTATTGTACAAATTTCAAAATCCCCATTTTATTATATTATATATATATATATATATATATATATATATATATATATATATATATATATATATATATATATATATATATATATATATATATGTATATATATATATATATATATATATATATATATATATATATATATATATATATATATATATATATATAATTGTAAGTGTAAGATCTGAAAACATTTAAGGCTGTATATTTGAAAAATGTAACATATCTAAACATGAAATGAGTAACGTCAACAAGTACTCAGTAAGGAACAGTGGAATTTCATAATCTGTCAATCAGATTATGAGAAGTATGTTTACTGTATGTTTTCTTATTTTGAATGCATTAAGCTGTCAAAATGTGATTTACGAAGAATTAGCATCTAATTTCTTTAACGAGAGATATTTTAAGTATTAACTTTTGTTTCTGTTAAGTAATTTTATTATATTATACGATTCTTGTAATGTACTTATATATATATATATATATATATATATATATATATATATATATATATATATATATATAATGGGATTAAACTTCGTTAAATGAAACATAATGCAAACAATTGTAACTGGTTTGAAAAAATATTCCCCCGTTCATTTCAAATTTAGGTACAATATAATCATTCATAAAAGAAAAAACGTTTTAAAAAGGCCTATAAGAATAGTGCCATACGTTACCATTCAATATTAATGATTCCGTTTATAAAATATTCCAGTTTTTTTCGCCAAACATACCTGAAACAAAAAGAAAAATATATAAATACGATAAAAAATATACACAGATATATATAAACATTTGAGAAATATTAATATTTTTATGTATTCTTAAGTACCACATACTCTAAACAAATCTTTCAAACAATACATTCGTACATCTTCCATCTGTTTCGTTTTATAACAGCCAGTTATATTTGTCCATTCCTTCCATTCATAAATCCAACTATGATTAAGACTAGACTACAATGGATGATTTTTTCTTTCTTTTTTTGAATGGATCTTTTCTTTCTTATGATATTTTTAATGTAGGCTGTAAAGAGTCACCTTTATAACACTAAAATATATGATAATAGGTATTCTGACCTATGCTAAATAAACATTTGTGTGTAGTTATTGTTGTTACTTTATTTAGATGTTAAATTAATGTGTGCTGATGCATTTCGTATTGTTTTACAGTTCGACGGAATGGAATCCGTATTTAATGTTTAAATGTTTGTTTTGAAAAATAAAAAATATTCTTATTTGCAAGTCTGATTAATTCAATATGTTTGTCAGTCGATGACAAGTATCATAAATATATAATTACGTGTCATAAATATTTAGTTTTTAAATTAAATATATACTTTTATTAAATGCCTAACTGATGTTCAACATAAACAAATAACACAAATAGTTAATGGATTATCATTGAGTCATTAATTTAGATTTTACACGATGTTAAATTGTATTTGCATTTCAAATTTATCTTTCAAGAAAATGAAAATTATTCATAAGGTCAACAACTCTTTCACAAAAACAATTTTTATGACATTTAAATGCTAATAGTTATTTTTAAAATTAAGCTGTGATATAAAACAAGTCGAGTACAATTAAATATTAAAAAAACATTAATGAGAAAACTGAATAAATTAAATTATTCTTTTTGGAAGTATTCAAATAAATTCGAAATTAAATCCCAATTAAAATTAGAATGTTTCAACAAAAAAGGTAATAAACCTGATTGATATTCCTTGAAAGGAATAAAAAATGATTACAAACCGAACTACGTACATCTCATATTACATTCGTCGCCCACACAGACGTTGACGTTAAACCGACACGCCTAACTATTAATATTCTTCATTTAAATTCAAATTTTGAAATATGTAAGAAACTACTAAGACAATAATCAATCAAGACAATCAAATCTACTCGCCTCCATCTATTTAAAAACAAAAGGCACTTGAAACCCACACGCGTAATGATCGAATCAAATGAAACAATCCAAAAACCCACCCACATAAAAACGAATGATAGATATAAACATTCGCTCAGTTTTCAATTTCAATCAAAATATCAAATTTAATATTCATCCACGCCCAAAGAAGTCATCTATAACTCAGAAATGTCTGAAAAACAAAACACAACTACCGATGTACTCCTTACATACATACATGCATACACACACATGAATATTATATATATATATATATATATATATAAATTATTGTATAGAAATACACATTGGAGCTACATTAGAATATCTCAGACAAAAGTCAATATCCAAAATGACATGTCATTTCAGCCCACATAATATAATCTCAACTCCGTCCATATAAATACATAAGCGATATATCTTTCTTTCTTTTCCATATTTAGAATACTGGAAGCAATTCAAATAAGTTAAAGAAATAATAGATATCTTTAAGATACATCGTCGAATCATATGTACCGGGTGTTCACTATGTAGTTTGTTTACTTTATGTAGATGTATTCGTATTTGTTTTATATGATGTCATTAATTGTATTTGATAAACATACATTTATAAATATATGTGCGTACATACTTCTATCGCAAAATTGATTTTTATTATTCGTTCAATGTAGAAATTCTTTTCGTAGAATTGGAAAATGTTTAGTTCAACAAACATTGTTACTTAACCATAAAATGAGTTTCCTTCGAATAATCTATTCTTATACATTAAATATTAATAATCAATTATTTAAAGCTTTAGTATTAAAAAAGTCATTTGTTAATAATTATATTTCAAAAAATGTGAAACAATTTAAAAAAAAACTATAACTCTTGTCACCATTTATTATTTTTTTATTGTTCATAATTTTCGCATTCAATTCTTGCATTTGAACAACCATATCATTATTTTTAAAATATATGGTTAGCCAAATATGAAGCCTAGATTTGTATTTTATTCAAAGAAACATGTGTAAAGGGTGGTGTATAGGAAAACATGTGTATAGTTTCTTTTTGATGAAACACAAATCTAGGCACATCACATTTGGATGACCCTATATACATACTATTTTATAGTCAAATATTTCTAAGTCGAATATATATTGCTAATGATATTTATTCAAAACAAAGAGTCTTTATATTGAGATTTTAGATTACATAATGTATTTCAGATTATAATATAGCACTCTGATGATAATAGCATGATCATTGAAATGTGCATTAGCAAATAAAGTGAACAATAAATAATACCTGAACCATTATAAAATGTTATGAGATTTGGAGGGGGATGATTTAATTGTGTTCAAGTGAATTTGCCATAGTACGAAAACAAATAACGAATATTTGATAAATTCAGTTTTGAAAATGTTAAATATTAAAAATAACTTATTTTAATTCGTAATCAACGGATTGCATAATTTATTTAGTCTAAACCCTAAAGTTTTAGTATATAATATGTAGTGTATGATCTCTTACTGTTTTTATAAATAGACGAGTTTAATATGAACCATTTTAATATATTCCTATAGAAAATGTTGAATATATTTGCCTTTAAGCTCTCTGAAATAATGAAGGTAAATAAATTTACAAATCATATAAAATATTCCAATATATATATATATATATATATATATATAAATATTTATATATATAAATGTTTATCGAAAACATTTTTATTATTAGTCAAAAAAATACAACAAAACCTTTACTAATTACTTTTGAATGCACATAAATGATTTTTTTTTAAAAAAAAAGAATTATGAAGAAAAAGTAATTTAAATAAAAATAAAAATTTAAATTTACAAAAATGTTTATATAAGTTTTACAAAATAATCAGAATTGAATCAAGAATATATTAAGAATTAATAATTTCTATTAGGTGTTTAATTATAAGCTTATGATTTTTTAAATTATTAACACAAGTTATTTTTATTATTTATATTATTAATAATCGCAGTATTATTTTATATATCATTTTGTACTCTAGACAAAAAAGTGTTGTATAATTGCATCTGATTTTTTTCCCAAGTTGCGCATAACATGACTAATACAAGAAATGTCAAGATTATAAATGAAATCAAGTCAAATAATGGGCGTAGGAGTGTATCATCCCCAGGAACATTAAGGTAAATCATGTTCTCTGATAAAATTACATGTCAGACCAACATCTAAAAACGCAAAAAAATGCATCTGAAATTGTCTTATTGTCTTAATTAACAACTCGTTTTATTCTCGATTACCTATTAATAAAAAAATAAATCATGGAATTCATGTTTAGTTTGGTAATATAAAAAATTAAGTCTTTTAATAATAGATAGTGGTATTATTTATATTAATAATTTATTACCATTTCATAATGAAAATATTAAATTAATCCTTTATAAAATTTATTTTTAGTACCTGCAATATTTTCATAAACTTATTTAATCAAAAGTTCAATATCATCAATATAAGAACAATACGATTTACAGAATACTTATCAAAGACCTCATTAGGGATAATTTGACTTAGTAAAGTTGAGAAGGAGAACATTTAAACATATTAATTGTATTTATAAAATAAAATATTTTTTTCCATAATTAAAATTTCAGTAGCCAATTTTCGAAAAATAAGTACAAGTTTAAATAAATTCAAATGTTTTTTGAAAATTATGATTTTTTATTACCATATTATTAAGTTCTGTTTTATAGAAGGTCATCCAAATGAGACACCTAGATTTGTGTTTTATTAAAAAGAAACTATACACATGTTTCTTTTTAATAAAACACAAATCTAGGCGTCACATTTGGATGACAGTATATAAGAAGAATAATATTAAACCCTACATTTAATTCGAATTGTAAATCATATAATTATTAAGATATTTATGAAGAAGTGCAAAAACGATATATCTCGCAATCGATTGTAAAGTGTTAATGTATCGTTAAAACTCTAAATTAGAACGTTTCAGTTATAAAATTTCAAGATATTGTTCAAAAATACTTAGTAATGGTACTTGTTAACGATTCGTTAGTCATCGTTGCAACCTGTTAACTACTGAATTTAACAGTCGTACGATTTACTTACATGTGTTTATAATAGAGAAAACAGCTAGTACATAAATCTATAAAGAAACGCAAACATACACCCGGTATATATTCACAAAAACATAAACACACACCCATATATACTTACATCGCGCGCACGAGTATGTTACGTGTGTGTGTATGTGTGTTTATGTACATCGAGCGCGCACATACGATATCAGAAAACGTGACTATCTCATCCATATTTATCAAAAAGATCAAAATCCAGTACGCGCCGCGTCTCCGTCGCACGAGCGCCACCGCGTCCGTCGTCGGTTCTCAACAAAAGTACATCACAAAACTGAATATACATCATTCGGATGATATAAAATGATATAGACAGAAAAGTAGGCGTTGAAAACGAATGTGATATAGCCGCGGACGTATCAATGTGGGACGTGCTCACAATATTAGCTCCGCCTTTTTCCAATAACCCTTTCGTTCGAGAGAATGTGTTGTCACTATAGAACGTGTGCCCCGTTCTGGCGAGCGGCTGCCTCCCTGCTCGCCTCATCCCTCGAACATGTCGATAAGTCTGTCTCATTCCACCGACCGTTTTCTGTCCGTCCGTATGTCTGTATATACGTATGTAAATGTGTTTGTGGGAACAGGGGTGGGTGGTAGTGGCGCCTCCACCTCGCACGTCTGGTGGTGGTATCGGGAAACACGCCTCTCTCCAACTATCCGTCCATCCGTTGATGCTGGACGGACGGACGGTCCAGCGTGTCGAGGTGATCGTATCTTGTACGATGACGCGGTACTCAACTTGACCATAATTACCTATTTTGTTTATTGAATCTTGATTACAAGCGTACGGGTGTCAGCTCGAAACGAACGAAAGTGGTCACTAGAGGTTGCGTTGATGTCTGCGTATATCACAGTTCGCACAACTAGTCAATTAAATTCTCAAGTCTTATATCCAACAGTTCTTTCCGTTACAGGAGGTCGTAGGTTCATTTTAAATATCTGACAGACTGTCTTAATCAAAGTATATTATGTTTTTTTTCTATCGTCTATTACCATTTGTTTTTTTTAAAAAAATGATTAATTAATTTCCATACTTAATGATCACTAATTTGAACATTAAAAAAAAGTATTCAATACATTTATTTAAATACCTACATAAGTACTTTCTAAAAAATGCATTTAAACGCTTATACAACAATAATAACATGTAATCTGTCAATGTAAAAGTATACAATAAATCTTCACTTTCTAATTAAAGGAAAGAATTAACTAAAACATTTGTACTGTTTACATAAATAACATTTTTCATTTAAGAATTGAATAAAGTAAGTAAGTGATTGTGTTATAAAGAAAAAAATTATTGATAAATTGGTCGTGGTTGAAATGTTGGATTTTTCAATTGAAAATCAAAGAGAAATCCGACAGTTCATATTACATAACCTAATATAAAAATGACTAATCATGATTTAAACTAAATTTTGGTTTTAAATTGTTTAAAATGTTATGTAATGAATTATTTGCACAACATATACATACATACATACGCACACATTCACATATATATATATATATATATATATATATATATATATATATATATATATATATATATATATATAGAGAGAGAGAGAGAGAGAGAGAGAGAGAGAAAGCATGTTACAAAAGGCAATGAAAATTCTTGTTCAAATTAAGATATTAAACTTCTTATGTTTCCTTTGTAACTATATATTTATAATTAAATAAGTCTTATTTGTCAGTCTTATTTAGTGACTTTAATTTCATAATACATTGACATATGTGTATGTGCATATAAATAATTTGTTTTCAAAAAAGTTAAATTTTAAATAAATAGTTACAGATTTAAAAAAAATGTTGCTAAAGTTGATTTATTATTTTATTTATTTTATATAGTATTATGAATATTGTCTTTTTTAAATTTCTTCCATATTAGAGTTTCTATTTATACAAGAAAATTATTCATTGTTATAATTTATATTAAATGGTTAGTTTTGAGATCTTATCATAAAAGAAATTAAATATACATAAGTATATACATTCACACACACACAAATTTATTTCTATTTATAAAATATGTTTTCAAAAATTAATTCTATATTTTTTTGTTTCAGGTAAAATTCATTTTTTAATTTCAATTTTAAAGGTTGGGTAAGTCACTAAAAATATCAGTTTTGTTAAGTACATACAAATATCTATATATATATATATATATATATATATATATATATATATATATATATGTATGTTATAAATTATATAATCTTCAAGTTTATTTAAATGTGTTTTAAATAAACTTGTAAGTTATTATTTTTAAACAAATGTATTTTTTATAATCTATAATAAATTTAAACGATGTAGTCAAAACTCTCTCATCTAATTTTTCAAGATTTTCTTCTTAAATGCCTACATGCCAAGTAAAAATTATAAAAAATTCTAAACAGAATGAAAAATTACAGGTATTATTATTTATAAAAATATATTAAACTAAAATCATTTGTCATAAATATTAAGGTTATCAATTTTCAATAACAGGTTAAATCATAATATTGTGTTTTTCGAATTAGAAGATCCTCTTTATCCTCTATCAATTCTTCAAAATTATATAAACATGTGCTCTTATATTTCCTATATCCTTGCTTTTCCTCTCTTATCTTCCAAATAACTGTTATATTTGAATAAATATCATATAAATTAGTCTTGATTTTTTATTAAAGTTTCGTTTTACAATTTTATCTTTTGTATATATTTATTTTATCAACTCTCTTCGTCAACTTTGCACTTCATTTTTTCCATTCTCTTCCAATATCACATCTGAAATGTCTAATTTTTTTTCTTGAATTTTTTAATAGTCTCTGTTTATGAGATATAAAAGGCCATATTTCACATATAGCACTTTATGAACATTTTGTTTTTAATTTCTATTGTTAAATTACTTGACATTTGAATAATTTTACACAAATGAATTTTCACCCCATCATCACAATAATTTAAAGTGTTCAATAATCACTTATTGTTTACTTGTTATTTATTATTATATAATTTATAATTATATCGGCTGATACATTTCGATGGCGATGCCATCATCGTCAGAACCTTTCTGAAAAGCTCTGACGATGATGGCATCGCCATCGAAATGCAGTGATTATTGAACACTTTAAATTATTGTGGTGTTGAGGTGAAAATTCATTTGTGTAAAGTGAATCAGCCACAGTTCCAAAACAACTAATAAATTTGAATAATTACTAAAATCAAATATGGCTACTTGTAATATTAACTAAAAACATTTTTAAGGTTCTTAATTTTTAACATTTCACAATAAAATTTTCAATATACATACAGACATATATATATACACATACAGACATATATATATATATATATATATATATATATATATATATATATATATAAATAACATGTCAAATAAAAATATTCATGAAGAGAATTTAAATTTCCGATTGATATAAATCCTTTGATAGATAAAAAGCTATTCAGTGTTTGTATAGAAAATGAATTTCACATAAATTGATACGACTTTATATCGACACTATCTTAAAAATCTCATCTACGTTTATATACATACACATATACAATCAGTACAATACAATTTCGTTACCCTTCGCACATTAATATATATATATATATATATGTCATATAATTCATGGTCATCGCTCATAAAGTACCCATTATAGAAATGCAAATATATAACCGCTATAAGATTGGTCAACCAATCCAGATTACGAATACGGTCGAACGGAATGGAAAAAAGAACGACTGGATGGATGATATGAAAAAAAAATCATATCGAATATATAAATCACAAAGAAGCAGATCGAGTTAGCTCACGGTCAACGGCATTAAGAAAACAAGTACTCAATGACGTGTACAGTCTGTCTACGATTCTATTGGATCATGCGGAGCATCAACCGCCTGCTTTGATCACTATGTACTAACCGGTCGAATTGTTTTGTATACAAAATGTATTGTGCGGATAGAAGTACGCCGTTTTATAGGCTCATGTCGATCTATTATGGGTATTTACTGACATGCTTTTGTACTATTTGGATAGATTATTAGGTAGTAGTTCACATAGTCAGAATTTCGATGGTTTTTTATAAACACACACATATATATCACATAAAAAATCAATATTTTATAACACAACTAAAGAACAAGAATGAATATTAATCAAAAATAATAAGGCTCTCTTTAAACACTTGAATTTCATTTTAATAAAATTCTTTTATATAAAACTGATAAAATATTTAAATTTTATATAAAATTATTTGATTACTTTCAAAAAAATTTTTCACACTTTTTGGTCTATTCTACAATACTTATTATTTTTGATATTTGTGAGTAGAATATCTTTATAATTTATTTAATAATTAAATAATTTTCAATCATTTTTTCATGAATACTCATAATAATTTCACATCTGTATTTTTGATCATGAAAACGTTATTTTAAAATTTCTTCTGTTTATTAGAAAATAAGTTATTGGTAACTTTTATATGATCGATCATTATATCAGCTTAATATCACTCCACTGCTGAGCAGAAACGTCAAAGAGAATGTTACCATTTACTGGTATTTGATCAAATATTCACGGAGTTGGTGTGGGGTTTTTAACCAGTGTTTACTTCTTTAGATATGTCAATTAGCATTTAAAATCCATATATGAGCTGTTCAGAAGCCAATGTGATTAAGTCCATTTTTTAAAATTTTCATATTTTTGTAAATTTTAATCAAACAAAAATTTATAAAAATATGAAAATTTCAAAAAATGTTCTTAATCATATTGGCTTCTAAACGGCTCATATCACTGATTTAAATAAGAAGAGGTGAGATATATTGATCAAAAAAAATTTATTCATAAAGAATATTCAATTTCATAGTAAAAAATAGATTTCAAATTAATACAATTTCATTTTTATTTTCCTATTCATATTTTATATCAATGAGTTGTTCAAATGCATACAATTAATTTCAATTTCTACTTTATTTAATTCAATTTTCCTCAAATCTGAAAATTAATTAAAAATAATTTAATTTTCTGACGTTAACGTTAAAAAAAATTGTTGAATTTTCTGTTTAATTCTTCTATTATTTTTAATTTTGAGAAAATAATGTCCAGCAAATTTCAGTTGATAATTCAGTTTTCCTCTAATCTGAAAATTTAATAAAAATAATTTAACTTTTTTAGGTTCACCATTGTTTTTTAAAATTCTTCTATTTTTTTTTTTAATTTCGTATAAGTTGTTGAGAAAATAATGTCTTTAACAGATGATTAAGTATATCGCCATGTATTTTTATTTCCTCAAATTTACAATTCAGTATCTAAATACTCTTATCAAAATCCCTTTTAAATAGCTTTGAAATATCACATTACTCTATATCACTCCTTTCAGAATTTCAAACTTTTCTATTTCTTCGTATACTTGTGCAAAATATGTAGAATTTCTATATTTTCTAAAAATTCAATAAATGTTTCTTCAATTTGTTGATTCAATAATCTTTTCAAAGTCGTTGTTGTATTGACTGAGTGGAAAACTTTTTCATAATATATAAATCTCTTCTCTCTCTCTCTCTCTCTCTCTCTCTCTCTCTATATATATATATATATATATATATATATATATATGTTAAAAAATATTTAAAGACTTGTTAAATCAACAATTCATAAATAAATTATTATTAATTTTGAAAATCAACGAAAATTTTATGGCACTTTTTATAATGAATTGTGAATTTCTAAATTTTAAATAATTATTATACAAAATAATAGAATTGTCATCATAATATTTATTTTTAATTTTGTAACTAAAAAAATCTTTGAAATGATTTCATTGTAATCTTAGAAAATTTACAATTGAATTATTTTTACAACGAAGACATTTAAAATATAAGAAAAACACATATATTATTTAATTTCTGAAAAAAATAATAACAACTTGTTTAACTTGAAAAAAGTCCATATGTATTATATGAAAAATTTAAGAGAAAATGTCATTGTTTTATACATTACTAGACAATTTATTTACAAAGTTAATTTCATCCAAACTTGAAATACAACAAGCAGTTGAATAAACTTTTCGTCAATGTGACTGCTATAAAAGTACTTTAAACTCTGACAAAGTTTAATTATTTTTCTAAGAAAATCAAGTACATAAAACCAAGAATTTAAAAATATCCTGGGTAATAATTGTAATTGACTTGCATTACAGTCTTTAAAAAAAATATGTATAATGATCTGTTCATAAAACTAAATTCAAATATTACAAATAACTTCACTCGACGTACACTGTTATGAATATATCATTAGCTAATTAATTTTTTTGTGGTCAATATATCGTTTAATTTACTTCTTACCAACGTATGTTTGTAATAAAATAATTCGAAATTCCTTAAAATACTTTAATTGTGTCACAAATTCTAGCATCAAATTGAATCACAAATTAACATCTACTGAAATTTTACATTCCATAAACAATTTCAACACGTTCAACAGCGTATCGTAAATATGTTCGCACATATATGAAAACACATCACACACACACACACACACACACATATATACACATACCGTTACAGTTTAAAAACGTACATATTTATAGGAGTAAAAAAGAAACAAATTGAAAACCATAGTTGAAATAATGATAGAGAAAAACTTGTACATAACAACTATATACATATTTGAATAAATACTTTAAACGACTTTTTTGGATGTGTAAACATTCTTTTTAAGTTTTCGTGTGTTTATTTAAAAAATATGTTGTTAAAAATATAATTTATTTACTAGCTTTTTATACTCAATCAAATAATGATTATATATTTCCTAGTTTAATTTCTTGTAAAATGATTAAAATTACAAATATTCATTTTTATAAATAAAAATTGAAATTTATTTACAAATATTAACAAGAATCATTTGGGAATATTTTTTAAAAAATAAAAATTTAAGATAAACGATTGAAATTTAATAGTATTAATCAATATTCTATATAAAATAATATAATATACCAATTTCTTACCACTTTAGAATTACAAGAGTCACTATTTGTTTTGATATTATGGCCAATTCACTTTAATACAAATTACCCACCTCAATGCCATAAAATATTATTAGTGTACAATAATCACAAATCACTTTATTCACTGATGTGCATTTAATGTAACATTTTTAAAATGTTAACATGATTGTTGAAATGTACGTTAGTGAATAAAGTGAACAATAAGTGAGTATTGAATATATGTAATATTGGAATGAGTGATGTGTATGATTGTGTTATATTAATCAATTATTATTATTTTTTTAAATAACTATAGAAATGCGTATCATGATATAAAGTGAATTATAAAACGTCATTCAATATAATAATTAATACATATTCTTCAAATATTTTTTATAATACACTATGTATTTTATTTTTTAATTCGAAATTTCATACGATGTTTATGTTTTTATTCTAAATTCACTTATAACTAATAAAATTTATTGATATATAAAATAATTATTTTTTAAATTTAGAAAATCTTTAAATACATTTTTCAAATTGTACTCAATATATTTTTTTACTGTGAATAATTCGCCTTATATAAATAAATCACCCAAAAACAATAAAAGTTTATTAAAATATTCAATAATTATTTATTGTTCACTATTTTTTTATATGCTTTTCAACAACGACTCTTTTATCTAAAAAGTGCAAACTGTAATATTTTTGGCAAATAATTAAAAATTTAATTTTTAGATTTTATATGCATGGGTTCTAAAAATGAATGTAAGTCTATTCTGATGAATTTTTTGTCTTTTCCTTATTTATCTATGGGTATATATATTTGGGTGGCTTAAATGAGACTGAAAAATAGTAAAGAATAGTAGGGAAGTAAATTTATATCTAGACCCTTCAGCCTCATTTGGACTATTATTTGTTTATGTATATCATATTGTATGTATGTACTCATACATACACACATATGTTGAGTGATACAAAAAAAGAAATAACATTTTTGAAATCATTAATAAAAATTAACAAAAATTACATTTGTTATGCAATTTAAATTGAAAAAAAAGTTAAGATTTTTTTTATAAATTAATTACAAATAACCAAAATATTCAATAAGTAATTACGTGTTTTATTCATACGAATTTTATGGTATTTTTGATTTTTTTATAAAATTTAGATACATATTTCGAATATTTAGTATAGATTTTATATAGTACATCGAGAGTTGAAGATCTTATTTTGATAATAAAAACAGTTAAATCAAAGTTATGGATATAACTAAATAACGATCAGACATCACTCATAAAACTTTTGCCTTAATTAATATTAACTCTATGTTTAATTTCAATGCATCTCGTGATTAATAAAGTGTTTAATGGAAACACAAACTTATTTTAAAAAAGAAACACACATACAAACATAAATTAATTAAATATCTTGTTGTATTGATAAAATGTTTTCTATACAAACTTGTAGCTCATCTATTAAGTGTACGTCCGATATTTCGAACCGTGAAAATATATTCAAAACATAATCAATAGAAACATTTATATGATGTATCTAATGAACACGGTCGACAACAACAGTAAAAAAAATCTACCAATCGACTCCAATACATCGTTTAAGACAGACAAAAAAGAAATCATCAGACAAGCATTATAAGAAATTACCAACATATGTTTTCTATATCCCCCTACAGACTACATACTTCCAAAAACATATGTCGCATCACACTTAAAAAAACTCATCTATTGCTAGTCGATAGCAAACCTAAATGTCTTGTTACTTAAGATACCAATTCTGAGCACGTTTTTTTTGTGCTGGTCTTGCACGCAGACCATCGATTTGTCATTGACTGTATTTTAAAATGAGATTCGTCTCTTTGACTCTTTTTTATGTACATGTTTCGACTACCGTTGTACATGTGGAGATGTATCTTCTTCGGGATGATGAAGACGAGCAAGGGAACATTTTCATGTTCTTTACAGGATATTGTAGTCCTTGGGAATGTTTTTTCCCTATAAAAATACTATTTAAATTTTTAATGTGTTTGTAACATAAACGAGCATTTAATGTCTGACAGTCAAATCGATCTGATGATACATTTATTGTTTTTGAAATTATTTTCATAATCATTTTTTAACATTTTAAAATTTTATATATATACATATATATACACATACACACACACACACACAATGCATTTTCAAAAGATATTTTTATATTAATTCTCAAATTTAATGCTATTTATAATAAATCAAGTCTAAAATTACTATCGTATTGCTTTTTTAAATTAAGTAACAAAATTAATTGTTTGTTGTTTTGGAACTAAGGCTGATTCACTTTACACAAATGAATTTTAATTCCAACACCACAATAGTTTAAAGTGTTCAATAATCACTTATTGTCCACTTATTATTTATAATTATATAGTCTATAATTATATCGGATGATGCCATCATCGTCAGAGCCTTTCTGTTAAAATCTAGATTTTAAAAAAATTAATTGTAATTGAAAATTAATTGATTTATATTTTTAATTTTCTTTTTATCTGAATTGTATTTTTTCTTTAATTTGAAAAACAGCATTTTTCCCATATGTATCAATGATAAAAATTTAATAGAAAGATTAAAAAATTGAAATATTAATATATTTAAACCTACCATATAATATGCAGTATTAAAATTACATGATACATAAATGCTTTAATGTCAGGTTTATATGAGCGACATATATATGCAGCAACAAGTGTTAAGATTCACAAAAATATTTTCAATCAAATTTAAATATACATTAGTCAATTTTCTTTTTAACTAATATACAAGTATTCTTTCTCAATATAATTAATTCATGTCAAGCATTAATTTATGGTTCTCTTGTCGATATTACTTAATAATATAGTGAGTAATTGTTATTTGGAAACAATAAATGGATTGTGAATGGATGAGCCAACTTTATTGCAGAATTCTATAAGAATATATTGTATTTTAATCACTGTTTACTCTCAGAAATTTGCAATATTTAATTAAATTTTAAACAGTTTATTTTTAATTGATATTTAATATTATTGTAACACAAATTAATTATTACCCAAACAACAAAATATTATAAAAGTATATATTAATAACTTATTAATCACTTTATTTATTTTAAAGTTAATGTGTATTTCAATGACCATGTCAACATTTTTAGAGTACTTTATTATAAATCCTAGTTTTGGTTATATTACAAGATCTATAATTTATAATACAACGGTTTGATGATAATAACATGGCTTTCAAAATGTACATCAGCTTGAAAACAAATAAGGTAAATAATAATTATTAGAAACTTTTATAATATCTTGTGGTGTTAAGGTAATAATCTATTTGTATTGAAATGAATTTGTCATAGTACCAGACAAATAGTGATGAAATTATTGTACTTAAAACATTTTTTTAAAAAAAATGTTTCAAATTAAAAAATATTATTTAATATCAAATGAATTCAAACTTATAAATTATCAAAGCAATAATTCGAAAAAGCAAACTGTAAATCTATTTATGAATAATTTTTTTTTATTTTAAATATGTAAATTTTTTTGTAAAAAAAACAATTATGCAATTTTGCAAATTTGTCTATTGATTTTATTAATTGTTTATCAATGTAAATAGTACAATATTTATAGATTTTTATTGTTATTCGCAAACTAACGATCCTATTTTTTTAAAGTTACTTACAAAAGATAAATTGAAAAAGTAGAAGAACATAGAAAATAACTAACATTTTCAAAAAATAATCAAAAGTACATGCAAATAGCAAAATTAGTATTATATTACAAATATGAAGCAAATATATAATTATATTGGTTCTCATCCTTCATATTATTTTTTAATTACATTTTTGTTATAAAAATGCCAGAATTAATAAAAATTAAAAATATCTTTTATTTATCTATGTATATTGTGTATAAATGTACTTTTTACTATAATTGTATATAAGATTTTTTAACTTCTTTCTCTCTCTCTTTTTACATATATATATATATATATATAAATATATATATATATAGCGAGAGAGAGAGAGAGAGAACAATTAAAAATAATTATATATTAATATACAGTATCTAAAAATAATTGGGGAGCACAATTTCCTGTCTAATAAAAGGGGTCACAAAATAATCACTGTTTTATACATATATGTGTTTATATTTTCTCTCTTTTTCTTTATTAATGTTTGTGTTAACAGTACGAATTATGTATCAGTTATAAAAAATTTAATTTTTATAAAAAGTGTATTTCAGTGGACAATTGAACCAGACCAAAATATTATGTCGTAAAAACAGTCACTCTATTTATAAACGTTATTTATATTGTCATTGTAGTTAAAATTATGAACATAAAGCTACTAAACAGCATGAAGTTGGTAATAAAAAAATTAAAAGTATCTTTCATTTTGAGAATTTGGTTATACATTTTTATTCTATTGAAAATCATATTATTTTATCAAATTTATTAAAAATGAACATTTTTTGTAAAATATCCAGTCTATAATTTTATAAACTTATTAACTGTACTTACAATGTTATATAAAAATATTTAGTTTAACACAAATGAATTTTGTGTTAAAGTAAATCAGCCACAGTTCCAAAACAACAAATAACATATTTAGTATTTTTAATTCTTATATAAAAATAATTTCAATATCAGAGAAAAAGCTCAAATAACATTAACTTAAATTTCAAACATTTAGTTAACTACAAACACATTTTTAACATTTTTATTGACAATTTATTTTTAATTGAAATAAATACCAAAATCAATAAAAATTTTATGTTTGTGAAACCGGATACGTTTTTAACTACTACCATCTACAAAAACCAATATAAAATATCTTATAGCACAATGTTTTGTTGATAACCACTCATGAATCAAACTGAGTTCCTAATTTACGTTTCTGTACATGAATATTAATCTCCAACAATCAACATTCATCAATATTTGAAAACAAATATGAAATAAAAAAACAACTACTTAAGACTCCAAGTAATTGCTTTATTTTCTAATATGTCTACTTAATTAAAAACCAATCTGCTTTATGATATATATATATATATATATATATATATATATATATATATATATATATATAATATTTGTGTGGGACTGTTAAAATGAATTCTTTTGTAAATGTATGTGTGTATGGCCCTAGCACGTTAACAAATAATTCATAAACGTTCGAACAAACAAACACACAGAACAAATTCTGCACACATGCGGTCCAAAAGGCAATAGGTCAGTCAAATCTATAAGCTACATATAATTAAAGTTGATTTTTTATCCTCTTCGACACGCTCAAATTATAATAGACCCCACAGGGTCACAGTGTGTGGTTCCGAAATCGGCATGCAGGGGGCAAACACGTCGTGACTGTGTGACGTATCGCCACACGTCACAACAACAAACAAAATACCTACAACAGAAGTAATAGCACGGCACAACATCAACAACACAACATACATCGTAGCGTGCATGCGTGCGTGCGTGCGTGTGTATATGATGAGCGCCCACCTATGTTTCACAGTGATGGTGCGTGTACGGCCAGCACGTGGTGACGGTGACAAAACGTACGCGTACATGCACGCAAAAACACGCACGCACGCACTTTCACGCAAGTATCTTAATGTCATCGAGAAACGAATACGGTGGAGTTGGCGATTTGTAGAGTGTTTTATGTTTATTTTTAGTGACGTACGTGTGTTCGGATTGTAGTTTACTTTACAACCGACACAATCTGCTCAATCATCGTATATATTTTTTTAATGTGTAAATATCAAATATACAGCAGAATGATATTGAAGAAAAACCTGAATTGCTAAACATTTGTAAGATCAATATTTTATTAGTTTAGTTAGTAGAATCTATCTTGAACTTTTACTAAATGTATTTTTTTTTTCAAAATATTTTCTATAACGAATATTTTTCTTATAGTTTAAAACTGATTATCTTCCCAAAAAAAATAATCGAGTTAAAATTAACACTGAAAAATTTCATCAAATCTTCAATTTGTATTTATGTCATTTAATCAATATTATTTAACTAGATCACTGTTAATTTGAAGTTTTTTAATTTCTACCTGTATTTAGAACAAAATATGATAGATCATAAGGTAAAAATTAAACGTTCACCGATTTAAAAAAAAATAATTTTATAAATAAAAATAAAAACTGAAATTATTTACATATTAGAAAATAAAGAGTAAAATTAAATCTTTAAAAATTAAAAATCATGATTATCTTTTAATTACCCAGTCATCATTATTGATTTTCTGAAATTCTACAGGACCATTCTTAGTACCAAAGATACTTGTATTCAGGAATATAACTTAAAGTAATTTCCTGTTGTTTAACTCAGTGTTATCTTTTTTTTAAAAGAAATGACAGCACATTTTTTCGACTAGGGATCGAATGCAATCTCCTGCATGGCAGGTGGTGATGTATGCAAGTTATGTATAAAATAAATTATTTTTGCTGTTTTATTTTTCTAATTGCTTTATGTATGATTTTATGAATGAAGGAATTAAATCTGATTATTGAATAATCACATTTTAATTTTAATTAAAACATTATTTCTCATACAATTAACTTATTTTTTAGAGATGCAATATAAACCTTTTTGAGTTATCGAATTAGATTTCTTTAAAAAAAAATATTCAGTATTAACTGCGTGCTATATAAAAATAAAAAACAAATATTAGTGAAATTTTAAAAGAATTTTTAATTTTTTTTTCTAATATTAAAATATTTCAAAAGCAACAAAATTAAGTAAGATAATTATTTAATGTTAATTCTATTAAAATATTTAATTTATAATTTAGCAAATTGATTTCCATTTATCGAGCTGTCATAATTTTTTCACGTGCTACTACTTTAGGTAACCATGTCTTGATTTATGCAATATATTAATGCAAAATGCCTATGAATTATTTGTTTCAATATTTTAGTAAAAATCATGGTAACGTTTTAAAAAAATCCAAAAAAATTGTTATATGGCGTGGTCATCGATATGTGTATTAAGTCACACGCAAATAAAATGAACAGTAATTGATTACTAAAGACTTTTATAAAATCTTATAAAATTGGGAGAAATTGCATGTATGTAAATGCATTTATATAGAATGGTCTAAATGAAACTGAAGGGTTTAGACATGCATTTACTTGCTTACTATTCTTTAGTGTCTTTCAGTTTCATTTAGGTCACCCACACAAGTAAATTATCGAAGTACCAAAATAAATAATACTTTTATTAAAGTTATTATTGTAGGATAAAAATTTATCAAAGTAAAGTATTTTTAATTAATAGATAATCTGAAATATAGTCGATATCTTAAAATAATATATTTTATTTAATTAAATTGATTTCCTACAGCATATTTTTCGCTTAGAAAAAATATATATCAGATTTTTGATACTTATATCAGATTTTATTTTAAATTTAAAAAAAGTCGTTTACAGTAAGTGTTTTTAAAAGTGAATTACTTTTCAATTTTTTTTTTGGTACATTTTCTTACCTTTGCACATTTTTTTTATTAATTTAGCACTGTATTTTTTATTTATTTAGTATATGATATTCGTACATCATTTGAAATTATTGTTTGATATTTTATAAAAAAGTTCCAGTTTTTCATTTTTAAGTATAATGTAATATAAATAAAATCATAGTTTATTATTTTATAAAAATTCTCTTTCTATCTCTCACATATATATATATATATATATATATATATATATATATTTGTGTCAAATTATTTATTCCCATATAAATTCGATTTTAAATGTATAAAAAAAATTGTTTAATCATTGTTTATGTTGTACGATTTGAATTAATATAATTTGTTTTAAGAAAGGTCAAGTACATGATAACTAATGTATTATATATAATAAATGTTTGCTATTTTTATTATGAAAGATGTCGTTGCCTTTAGATTTAATTACCAAAACTTAACGAACTATATTTTCCATGAGAAATAAAAAAAAGTTCTATACTAAATATAAGAAAACAAAAAATAACCAAAACGTATATTCGTCCACGGATCCTTCCAATACAGAGCCTCTAGACTTAGTTTAAACACTTATTGAATGATTTAATTCAATTGATTAAATCAGCCCGTCAATAGATAGAACTGTTAAGTCAATTTTCATCCCGACACGTGGACCGTACGTTTGGTAAAACGTTACCGTGCAGAGCATATTTATCCCAATCACCGTATCTCGCTCAATACTGACTACCAATTCATTCACCAGTCAGTTCCTATGTCCCAATACACAAATTGTCGTTAATAAATAAATGATCGGGCGATTAGTAAATTGTTCGATGACGTCACATATATATCCGGCGATTATGACAGTCGTAAAAAATTATATTAGATTCGATGGCTTATTGACGCTCCAGAACGGCTGTTTAATAACTTCGTTAAAATGTTGTTTGTCATACGGGTGCGGTGTGCGGCTTCCAGAGATATTTTTATGTGATTTATATGTTTTTCAGTATTGGATATACGAGTGTACGGACTGCGTGTTCACGGTAATTGAACAGTGGATCGATTTATCATCTTTTGTCAATTGGTGTTTGATGTTTCATCGATAGAAACAGGACTGGATGTACGTTAACGTTTCCGTTCTCTCTACTTCTCATCAAAAACAGTCATAAATAATAATTAACTGTACTTAATTGTGTATCTGATAAATTACACGTTCGTTGATCTTTCAACCTTACACTCTTTAGAGTATTTGTCAAAAATCTTAAGCAAGTCATGTGATAATTTGCAATAAATATTTTCATTTAATTGCGAAAAAATGTAAAGGTAGATGATTTTAAAAAATATTACTTTTTATATTAATTCGTTTAGCTTGTCATTAAATCGAAACAAAGCATTTATTAAAATAATAAATTTCCCAATAAACACACATCATTAACATTAATGTCTCGGATAAAGGCCTTCCAATATTTTTCATTTTAAATTTTATATATATATATATATATATATATATATATATATATATATATATATATATAATAAAACTATTGCTACTAAGTTGTTATAAATAAAATAAAGTATAAATCATACATTAATAAAATATTTTTACATAATTAATGACGTTCGATATATTAAAAAGTCTAAGACTTTCCTTCGAGTTAAATAATCACCCACACAGACACATTTGCACGAATAAAAATGAATTGAATCAAATCACCCAGCAAAATAAATGAACTATTTGCTATCTGATTAATTATCTAAATAAAGAGCAGTCTGATTTTCAGTAAATGAAGGGTGAATTCCTGGTGTTAACCAAACCCAGATACAGAAACGTTTAGATAACTTTATAAACTCTTTTTCAATCAGAAAGAATTTGGTGTTTTTAATTTTTTTTTTTTTAATTATATACATGTTTATTTTATATTTTCAATTTTTGGAATAATAAAAACGTAATTACTTTTTAATTCTTTTTAATAATTACTTTAAAACTATAATTGATAAAAATATGTTGATAAATTTATTAACAATTATTGGATTATTTTAATCTATAATCAATAATTAAATGACAAAAATATGTTAAAAATTAATGATACTTTTTATTTTGATATTGTTATAAATATTTTTAGATAAATATTCACTTTTAGATCTTTATATTGTATTCACTAGTTTTCAATAAAAGTGAGAAAAAAGAAAATTGATAATTATAATTGCTATTTTTTTGTATATAAAACTTATATATATATATATATATATATATATATATATATATATATCACATCACATCTTATCATAAAGCCTATATCAATCCACTACTGGACGAAAGCCTCAAAGAATGCTACTATATATATATATATATATATATATATATATATATAAAAATGTGTGTGTGTGTGTATGTGTGTATTTATTTAAACTATAATACAATTTTTAATATTCTATTTATAATTTATACATATTAGTAATTTCATTGATCAATCTTGGCAAATTTTTAGAACTTCTTAACATTTTTTTTTCTATTTATCTGTTATGTAATTTTTATTAATTTTTCATTTCATTCTTCATACTTTTCAGTTAAAGTATATTTACATATTTTTCTATTTATTCCTACAGAATGGATAAAATGCATTATTTTATTATTTTATATACAATTATAGAAATTATATTGATTTATATTAATTATCTTTTGAATTTTCTTACTAATTTTAAATTGTTTTAAAGATTACAAAAAATGCATTATTAATTTTAGTAATATTTATTTAAATACACACCCACATGTGCATATATATATTAATATTCGTGTATTCAAAATGTATTATTTTAATCAGATATATGTAAATACACAATTCTACGAATATATATAAATATATATATATAAATATATATATATATATATATATATATATATGTTTGTATATAAATATTAATTGATAATTCGAAACAATGGCAATTTAAATTCCTCACTAGTACAATAATGATCATATTACCTACATAATCAAATAATATCGAACTTATGATCTCTGATATTAACGACACATTTACAAACAATTATCTCGAATACTATCTAAAATGTATTTCATGTAATAAAATCGTTAATATATACCACTTATCTCCAATAAAATACCTATAATAGGTACATTCCGTACCCCCCGTTCGAAAAATAAAATACATAGAGGAAAAAATATATATAATTTTATTGCTAGTTGTTGAAGACCAGAAGCCTGTTTTGATGGGCGATAGATAACAATCACAAAACAAATTATCAAGAAATAGTCTTTTGTACTACGTTCTGTGTACGTTTAATCGGTCAGTTTTTTGTTGTGTGTGTGTGTCTATATTCTACGAAATTTATTACGATATTATCTACATTTTCGATCGTTTTCTGTGGGAACATATATGTATGTTTAAATACATTTCTACTAATATTGATTTGTTTTTAGGAATAATGATACTAATATAATTGACTTATATTTCAATATACCTATATGTACACAAATTTTTCACTGATATATATGAACGATAATCCGTCATCAAACTAATTGAATGTTATTAAATGAAACGAACAAAGGAAAATTAATTTTCATTTATTGGATATTTCTTCATTCAAACACACACATGTATATATATATATATATATATATAATTATTAGGAAAAATAACATTCGAAATTAGTACAATTATTGATAAATATTATTATTTACAATAATTTACTTCTTATATACTTTATTCAAAATTCAATATCAAACAAATTATTACTTGTAAAATAATTTTTGTTTAAAAAAATTATTATTATAATTTAAATGCATTAATTCATTGTTCGGTTGACATTTTAATATATATATATATATATATAAAATTAAAATGTAGGATACAAGATATAAAATTAAAAACAATTAATAAGTGTCTAAACGTCTTAACTGTTGAACACTATGTAATTATTTAAGTTTTGAAAATGTTATTAAATTCAGTCACGGTGTAAATATAAAATAATCAACAATATATAAATAAATGTTGTATAATAAATAGATAATTGAAAAGTGATGTTTTTAATAATAGGTTAAAAAGTTGTACGAATTAACTAAAAAATATAATTTCTTTGTCTGATTTTACCAGGAAAAATATCATTACAATATATTTTTCAGAATAATATCTATTTGAAATTAATCTACAATACTAAAAAAATTATGATAAACATATATTGTTGAATAACCATTCTTCAATTTCGAAAAATTTTAATTTTTGTATCTGAAAAACCATTATTTTCTATATTTAAAATAATTCTGTGTATAGTTTTTACATTAAAATATTATTGAATATCGAATAACAAGACATTTCTACGAAATATCAGGAATAATTAAATTATTATAATTTAAGTGCTGTATAACAAGAAATTTAATGAATAACACAAATGTTTTAAAAATATATTTATGTGTAATACAATATATATATATATATATATATATATATATATATATATATATATATATAAGCATGTTTCTCAGCAGTTAAATTCTAAAATATAATTCTTGATAAAAATCTTTCAAGAACTCATAAAAAGCACATTAAAAAATCTGTTAAAACACAAAACAACCGAATCAAAAATAGACAATGCCAAAGGTATCATTAGTTAGTTTATTCGATTAAATGTGAATCCAAGTCTATTATTATTATTATTATTTCCATTTAAATTCTAATAGAGAACCGTCGTTCTTAATTAATTTTTATGTAATTAAATAAAAATTAATATTCGTTAAAAAATAGATACGTATCGCTCAAATAGTCATTTGTATTTTTTCAATATATATTAAAATAGTAATTATAAATCACAATAAATATGACATTTATAGAAAATGCTTTGTTACTAGGAAAAAATATAATTATATTGTTTATAAATTATCGTTTTTATAGATTTTTGAAAAAAATAGTAAATTAACCGTAAAATTAATTGGGAATATTAAAGGTGTTATTAGGTATATTATATATATATATATATATATATATATATATATATATATAAACATTTTTTTTATAAAAAATCTTTAAATGATTCACAGCAAATCATAACTGAAAAATATACTTAAATCAGGATATGTACTTATGTTTTCTGTAATTTATTGAAAATAATAATGATACTTTGACATGAAAAGAATTAAATATTTCGCGACATAGTTTTATTATATAAAAGAAACAAAAATAATGAATCACATCTGTGATGTTTATAACCAATAAAATTAATACGTCGTAAAACAACAAAAAAAAGAATAAACATGTTTGAAAATTTATAGAACATCGGAACAAAAATAAAATCTGAAATTCATGCTGAAAATATGTCACATGTTAAAAAAAATCTGAAAATAATTGAGTTTTGATTGGTCAATCAGTGCATGTACAAGTGAGATAGATATATTAATTAATACGTTGAAATCATCGATTATCTACGTTACCAACAAGCCATTATTAATATGAATCTATCAATAACAGAAAGAGATGTGACCTGAAATAAGAAACAAATAGAGAACGAACATAACAAAGATCGCCTATATTGATTTTAATATTGAAAATGTATTTCATCTCGCGGTCGTCACGTCTTATTTATGTTCACTGCGTCGTACATATAAATAGATTAGAACTTATTTCTGTCTGCGACAAATATTTTAGTCTAGGGAATTAAATGTCGAACATTTTTTTTTTACTATATACTGGACGAAGAATCTAATATTTTTCGAAAGATATTTATAAAATTGTATCTTGCAACACGTTTAAGTCGATGAAGTTACGCACAATTACAAACTGAAACGGAAATAGATGATTTTCTACGATTCATGATGTTTATGTGCGAAAATCATAAATGTTAATATAAACATATTTAAAAAATTTACCAGAATATGCAGATCAGTTGAAATCACTGTTATGATTAATAAACTTTGTCTGTGTTTAATATCACATTACAACGCGACAACACTTTTCAACACAGGAAAATGTACATAAGTTAAAAATAAATCATTGAATGATTTAAATAAATATTAGTGATTATTAATTGTCTAGTTACTGAAAATTGAGGATATAGTTTTATAGTCATAACTACATTGTTACAAAAATTAAAACGTTAAAATTATACCCAACATCTTCAAGTTTATTAATAATTAATTATTATTTATTTTGATATTGTGGTAAATTCATTCTAACACAAATTAATTATCACCTCAACACCACAAGATATTCAAAAGTGTTCAGTAATTACTATTCATTTCATTTGTTTATAAGCTGATGCACATTTCGGTTGCCATGACATTAACATTAGAGCACTGTGTAAAATAAAAAAAAAACTAGATTTTATAATACAGTTTATTAAACAATGTTCTAACGATAATGTTATGGTCACCGAAATGCGTATCAGCTAATAAAAAATTAAAATAAAAGAAATAATAATTAAATAATTCTATAAGGCCTAGCTGAGATTGTAGGACAATAAAGAATAACGTTTAAGGAATCATAAAAAAATCTTAAACGACGTAGTAATTGATGGAATTTTTATTAGAGATTAGTTTGTGAAATTATAAAATTTAAACTATTACACAATAATTAAATAGCCCTAATGAAATTTAATGATTTTATACGAAATTTACTGGAAACGAATATACATATGTATATTGATTGGGAAGATTTTGATATAATCAATATTAATGATTTATTTATATTTTAATATGTTAATAATAAATTATCATACTTATGACCACAAATTTAGTGGCGGGAGTTTCATGAAGGAAAATCGAAATACTTTTTTATCACTTTTCTCCTTGATCTATTTGTTGAAGGATTTTTTTAAGGTAGTCAATTGAACAAATTCATTAAAAATCTTATACAAATTATAAAATTTTATATATGGGTATAATAATTATTGAGTCACGTAATTCTTTGCTCGTAAGATTGAATCAAAGAACTATTTTATTATCGAATGGAAATTAAAAATAAATTTAATGGAGTATTTAATGAATCTTTTACAATTAAATTAAATACTGGTTAGTAATTTTAAAAGATGTTATTGTCTACTTAGTATAATAATTAATCGACTAAATAATTTTGTATATAAATAGTATTTGTTCATGTAAGAAAAATTGGAAGACATTTTTTTCAATTATTTTATATTAACTAAATACATAAGAAGCCAAATATTTTTTTACGAGTAATTCTCATTTTTTTATTTTATGTATTTTAATAATAAAAATAAGGTTTGAAGATGTATTTAAAAATATTTTTATACTTATAAAAAAATATGTACATAAATCAAGATTCTAATATACATGCAGATTTATTTTTGTTTACACCAATATATTTTTTCATTTCCAAAAAAATATAATTTGAAGAAATAAAATTGTGTTACTTAAAAATAATTTATTATAGAAATTGTATTAAAATTAATAGTGATTTTAAATACAATTTATTTTGACACAATTAGTATATATATATGTATATATATATATATATATATATATATATATATAAATTTCAAATTGATTATTGTTAACATTGTTAGACTTAAAACTATGTAATTGTTCCTACATTCTCTAAATAGTTATTTCGAGTCAGGACAACTAAATAGTTTTTTTTTCTACTAGAGATTTAATACCCAGTTCTGAAGAATGTTTCTATAAAGCAAATACGGTTGTTCAGTGTTTGATTTCAAATAAAAATGCTCTATAAATAAATAATTTCTATGTTAACAATAATAATAATGGCTTCAAATTCATACATAAACGTTTTATATAAACTTTTGTAAAACTTTATCGTTGAGCACGAAATAAAAATGTTAATTAATTATTATTTTTGCTTACATATTTTGATAAAAATCTTACTAATCGTTAAATATTAATAGCAAAAAGAGAAAAACATATGTGAAAATAATTGAATTATTTTAAATCGTATTTATTTTATATTTATTTTAATGGAGTTAAATTCCAGTGAAAGATAGTACATGTATGTCAATAAAAATTTCTATTTCTGATTTCGATCTTCCTAAAGTACGTAATATGAAGACCATAAGTGTATCGTTAAAATTTAAATTTCCAATTTTTATTACAATTTTTTCAACACATGTGGGCCAATTATTAAAAAAATATATTACTTTAGAAAGTTAATATATCATTATTGTGTTAATAGTTTATATAACAAACGAATAAAATAAATAAAATCATATTTATACATATATATGATATAAATTAAATATTAATTATAGGTAAAAGTAAATTTATGAAGTGAAGACGTATCAATAAATATTATAGATTCATTTCAAAAAGAAAAATCGTGTAATTACTAACACAAGTTTAAATTAGATTAATACATATTTTATTAATGTTTATAAATGTTCTATCAAACTTAGATATAATGAGACTTTCGTTCATATGATATATTTAATTTATAAAAACAAGAGTGAATTCAAATAATACTTAAACATTAAAAATGTTTTCCCTAATTATAAAATTAAATATATTTTTATAAAAGAAATATAACAGTTAAATATTGCAATTTTTAAAAGGCATATTACTTTTTAAATAATTGCAAAATATATCTAAAAATTGACATAGAAAAAAATATAAATATTTTATTTACTATAAAAAAATCAGAAATATATGTAATAAAATACATTTAGAAACTTTTCATAATACATATATTTATAATACATATTATGAATATTTTAGGATGAATAGTCATAGTGAAATGGTAGAGAAATTTGGGTGGGACAATTTGGAAAGTAAATAGAGGCTCGCATTTTAGTTTGTATACTTAGAAGTTTTTATGAAGTACCCAGCTTGAGAGATTTTTAATAAAAAAAATAGTTTTTTTTTCTTTCTACAATAAAAATTATCATACATTAAAAATTAAATTTGTAATTTATTAAAAAACAAGTAGAAAAAAAATATAACAAAAAGGTTCTGACGATGATGTGCATCTTCATCGAAATGCGAATTAGCCCATTATTGTTATAAACAACAAAGTGAAAAATAAGTGATTATGGAATATTTTATAGCATAATGTGGTAGTGAGGGTGACAATTTATTTGTGTTAAAGTTTAAAAAGATTCAATCTTTTATAGAAGTGTTGAGACTTAGAATGTTCTTCATTCCAGTTTTTCAAAATCAGTTAAAAGGATGTATTAATGACTGTTCGAAAATGAAATTATATATTTATATATACAATATACATATATTTTTTAAAAAGAAAATTATTTCAGAATTCTAATAAATTAACACAAAGAAGCAATTTTAATAAATTATTCATATTTTGTCAAATCTTCAAATTATTAATTTTGTTAAAACTAAATGTTTAAAACTTTTAATTCACTCATAAAGATACAGATCAGTAAATTTCAAGTTTACACATTTTTTTATTAAATATTTTCAAAAAGAATTAACGTATTCGTTAAATTAGCAATGTGCTAATTATGTTCAAATTAACATTTGTACATGTTTCCATAAATCAAACAACCAAAATATACAAATGTAGAACACTATTAATTAATTTCGTGAATTTAAATTTTATCAAAGATCAAATTGTTAATACAAATCAAATTTTATGATGATCGATTTCACTCGCATACTTTGATGCGAATTTGTGTTTTGAGATGAACTAATTTTGTTATACGTTGATGTGTTTCGAAATCATTGACTTACAATAAAATTATTCGACGAATTTTAATTAGTCGAGAATAAAAAATACGTTAATTTTAGAATGTCATTTCATGGATATGTGAAAATAATTATTAGATGATTGCATGGTTCTGAGCAGTTAGAATTTAAATTAGTAAATAATTTAAATTTATGCAATACAAATTCCGAAACATAAACTATGCATTTCACACATCGTTATTTTTAATTGGTGAAACTAAACAAAACATTCATATTGTATTTAAATGTCTTCGAATTAAAATTATATATATATATATATATATATATATATATATATATATATGAACTAATAAATATATTTTTTACTACAGTTAGTCATTTTCTATAAATTATTTTTATGACAGTACTCAAAAATTACACATTTAAATATTTTATTTTACTTTATTGAGTCTAGTTAAAAATTACTTTTTTATGTAGATATTTATTATATATACATAATATCTGTAGGAATATTTTAATTTTATGATAATTTTGGAATTTTATATATATATATATATATATATATATATATATATACCTTTATATAATTTTATAAATATTTCGCAAAGAAAATTTATTTTTAACATTGAACTTGTTACATATAATATATTCAGAAATATAAAAAAAAATTAAGAAAGAAGACTTAAACAGTTACTTCCAGTAGTGAAAAAATTGTATGTATGTGTGTAATGAATTATAAAGGAATTATCAGGGAAAAAATAAATTTTCTTTTTCTTATCTTAACAAATCTATTACAAATTTATATTCATTTATACTGTTTTTAATAAGTATTATTTAAATTATAAATAAAAAAATCTTAAATCATTAACTTTTTCTTTGTATAACAAAAGTAATTTTATTTAAATTATAAAAGTATTTTTAAAAACAAAAATCATACCAATTAATTTGATTGACTGATTAATTAGGTGTTAATATGGTTATAATTAAAACATTATTATATTGAAAACATGTTTATAGAATTATAATACGTTATAGAAAACTAGTAATTAACTTTGGAATTTCAATATATATATATATATATATATATATATATATATATATATATATATATATATAAAGTGATTGAATATAAGAAAATGAAAAAATATTTAACAAACATCTTTGAAATGAAAAAGTATCAATAAAAAGTACACAAAAAGTATGCTAAAAACCGATTACACAAGCAAAACAAACACCTGTTTCAACATAAACACGACCTAGTCAAAGAGAAAAAGTGTGCATCAATCGTTCAACGCCAACATTCGAAAGAAAAAGTACGTGAAAAAGAAAATAAAGAACAGAAAAAAACCAGCACGCCGATCATGTCAACAAGAAAAACTTTTCCGAACGTTTCCACGACCCCAAACATTCTCACCCAATATATTCAATATCAAAAGAAAATCGGTGCTGGAAAACTTTCTCTCCCTCAACAACGTCGACCGATCTTCTTACATCCCCTAAAGGCGAATCACGCCGCGTGTCTGATACCTTTAACCACTTCTTGTATTTCCACCGATCATCAAAACCACCACCCGGCTCCCCTAGATATATATAATTTTTTTTTTTACTTTTTCTGTTCAGTACGATGGTAGTAAAACACGATAAAGACATTGTAAGTGTGTTCTTCGTCGATCGACAGTTGTTGTTAGGGTGTAAAAAGAATTAGGGTGGTATTGGAGGGGAAAATGTACCGCACTCTTTGGATATCCATTCAACAGCGTCGTGATCGGTTTTGCTTTACTTCTCGGTGGCTCTTACAACCAGTTTAACGTCTTACAACGACACTGATATTGTTATCAGGTTCATGAATTGTACCCGTTACGTCATCGATATAGTTTCGATTTGATTTCATTTATGATTTTCATTTATTCATTCTATTTTTACACTGAATATATATATATATATATATATATATATATATATATATATATATGTGTGTGTGTGTGTGTGCATGTATGTGTGTGTCTGTATGTAATAATAAATAATAACTTTTTATTTATTTTCTAAGGAAACATTTAGAATATTTATGACTTTAAAATTTGAATATCAATCTATTTTAAATTAAGGAATTTTTTATAATTACTTTATTACTCATCTTTCAATAGTCAATTGTGGTTAGATAGAAAGAATATTATTGTATAATTTTAGTTATTCACAATATTTTAAAAAGCAAATAATTATTCAAAAGTCTAATGAATTTTAAATATGATGATATTTTAAAATATTTAGAACACACTTACATGAGCAATTTTTTAAAAAAATATTTTTCTCTAATCTAAAGGGACTAACAACTTTATCTCGCAAAAAACCGTTATGGAACTCAAACATAAGAAAAGCCTTATTGAGTTAACATTGTTAGAGAATTCAATGCCTAATGAGGGTTATAGAGCCAAGTAGTAGTAATAGAAATTTTAGAAATATTCAATTCACGAATGCACATAATCAAAATTAGTGTTTCTGGATTTTACTTTTTTAGAAAAAAAAATAAAAAAAATGTTTTTGGGATTTTTTTTATTTTATTTTATAAAAAAATATATCAAATATTTTAATCAAAAATATATTTCTTAGACTTTTTATTTTACTGACGATTAAATTTTTCAAATTATGAAAAATCTATAAAGTTTTTACTACACAATTATCCATATTCATAATTTCATATTAGTTTATTATTTGCATACATAAAAAAATATCTATAAAAATATTTTCTTGATAGAAGTGTTTAAACTTAAGAATATACATATAAAGAATACCACACTGAAATGAATGACATAAATCCAAATAAATTTGTTTTATAGTACACATCTTTTATATCTATCTAACATAAGAGGGTAGTTCTGTTGATCCACACTCGAGATCATTGATAGAGGTAACACTCGTTGTAAAACTTACATCTATCTTTGTTCAATGCAAAACTTTTCTGCATTCTTGTGCGGATTTTTTTCTCGACCGACAACTTTATGTCTACGCGTCCAATACAGAAACCGATGCTTATATTGCTTTCTTTGCAAATTCTTTAACCCAGTTTTTTCCGTGTGAATTTTCGTTTGTGGAATCTTGCAATTGTGTGACCTTGCATAGTATTTATTCGATTTGATCGCATGACAATTCCACGGAAATTGTTTGCATTCGACAGGTATTCGTGGACGAGTATCAGAGTGAACTGAAAAGTCGTGTTATATATATATATATAAAGGTCGATACACTGACCAATGTTTGTTGTTTCGTACGAATTCGTAATTATAATAATTGGTTTGTCTGATTGTTATTTACGTTTATGTTTTTGGTCATTTTTTAAAGAAGCCGCACTTTTAGTAAATACTTTTTTTCCGATTTAATTGCCGTTTTCAACAGGTTTGAAATAATTATACATGCCTATATTGCTACGATAAGCAGTTGATTTAAATTTATTTTCGTATTAAATAATCATTAAAAACTTATAAACTTTTTTAAAAAAATATAAACAATCGTTAAAAACTTTATATTTTCACAAATTAATTGTTATTTATTAAAAATTGTAATAATTTTGTAAAAATACAATGAAATTTCAATACTCATATATAAATATTATCTATTTAATTTTCGAAAATAAAAAAATCTCATTTTTCACACCAGAAATAATAATGATATTTATTAATAAATTTAGTGAAATAATTACCTGATTTATTTTAACGAAAGAATGACATTTCAATAAAGTATTCTTAAGAAATTTATAAATAGAGAATATTTAATAAAATAGTCCATGTAAAAAAAGAAATATGAGATTACTTAAAAATTGAAATAATGATTATATTATAAAACATTTTATAATATCCCGTATAAAATATGCTTAAATAAAACAATCATAATTAAACTAATTTCTTCAATTATGTAATAAATTCAATTACGGATATCTTTCATAATTAATAAATTACACAATAAGACATTTAATAATAGGTATAAAGTCTACTTTCAATAGTTAATAGATGCGCTTAAAAATTTTTTTAAGTAATGATTGACAGGAAAGTAATACGAAATAATGCTTATATACATGTGTGTTTGTGTATATGTGTGTGTGTGTGTGTGTGTGTGTGTATATATATATATATATATATATATATATATATATATATATATATATATTAAGAAACATTCTAGTGTATAAAACTCATTTATATTTTGTGCTTGCAAACAGTTGATTATTTCCAATACAAAACGCTTTATTCTATCTCGCTAAGTGACTACTATTAAGGATTGTATAGGTAGCACACATAAGCAATTGTATCGGTAGATCGCAGTAAGGCTATAGAAACACCTGACGCCTTCCCAAAGTGGGAGATGTCGATGGGAGAGAAATTACGAGACGTGTATAGACTGCACAACATTCGTCTGAGGAATAACATTTGACAGAAATGGAATTTTACAATTCATACACATGAAATTAATAAATGGATGTATATTAAAAAATAGTTATTTTCTTATAGATTTTATTTATGGAATAAATTGAGAAAAATTAATATTCAATTCCTTTTAAATTGTATCAACTTAATATATTGTTTATAGTAAAGAATCATAAATGTTTGCAAATTTAGTTATAAAATTTGATATACATTTGTAAGAATTCTTAGTATAATTTATTTGTTAATTTTTTTCTATTTTTCATATAAAATAAACTAAATTTAAAAAATATTTGTTGTTCAAATCAAAAACATGAAATTGAAATGATTTTTAAAATTCTTTCTTCTTTTATATTTAATTTCATATCAGATTTATCTAAATATATTCTTGTATAAAAATTAAATATTTTCCTTGAATTTTTTTTTAAAAAAACAAAAGTATATACATATACAAATCATTTTTGATTTTATCTTTCTATCCATTGTTGTATGAAAACTCAAACATTTCACTTCCAGTGATACAACATTTTTTTCCATTTCACAGCAACGATTTTTTTAGTTTTTCTATTCTGTTTATCTATGAGTTTTTTAACCTTTTTTAAACAATTAGCTATTTCTGTTGTCCATAAATGGTACTTTCTTCTCACTATATGAGTAATCGATTTTCATTTTAAACTTTTCATTTTTATTAAATCATCTGTAATTTTTGTTTTTTTCGAATTCACTAGTTTTTCTTGTTAAATAAATATGATTTTCATTATACACATCTTTCCATGTTTGTATGTAGTCGATGAATTATTTTAGTATTAAAAAATTATATACATAATTAATACAGAGAAACTAAAAAATATATCTAAACTAACTATTTTTTATTATAAATATACATATCATTTTTTTCAAAAAGCAGTTATATTTTATATATTTATCTTTCACTTAAATAAAAATAAGTAATAAACTAGTTTATATAATAATTTGTATATAACCTCGCTTAATAAAGAATTGTTTTTAAATAAATATGTATTAAATTTTAATGTAAAATAATAATTTAAATCAATATTAATTATCAACATAGTGTTATATTTATATATAAAAGAATTAATTCATGAATATCGAATTTAGTATTCAAATTACTGATACGTTTTTTATTAATATTTAAATTTAACAGATTTAACTTTTATATTAAAAAAGAAATACATTTAACATTTCTTATTTGAGTAAAAATAATAATATGTATTTTAAAATTTAAATTAATATTTTTATGTTATAAACTGAAAATACGTATCAAGTAAAATTAAATTTATTCATATATCTATTTTGAAATTAAAAAACTAATTTGCTGACGTCCAGACAGTGTATTACTAAGTCTTGAATATACATTATGAAAAAAAAGTGTATAAGGAGAATGAGACAATATATTTTCCCGTTTGAAAAAGAGGATCACACTTTGATAGAATAGATAAATTGGATTGTAGTTGTACTTCGACGTCGGGTGGTAGCAGCACTAGTGGTTGTAACAATTATTAGCGCCATCTCAACGGGAACGGCTGGAACTACGTTATATAACGATACTGCCATCTCGGGAACAAGTACGAAGATGGTATACACACATTTATATACATATATATATATATATACATACGCGTGTGTGTGTATGTATGTGTATATATGTGTGTGTGTTTATGTACGCATACAAACTCATAGAGATACGTATAGAGAAGACGTAATAAGGTAGCATTGTTTGTCGCACGATCAATTACCTTCAGTTCACATGACTTAATTCACGGCGAAGGGGGTGAAGACGCACGTTCCTGCGACGGCTACATCAGTCGTCGGGATTCGTGTGCTGCGAGCTAACTGAATTTAAGATATTGCATTCAACGCGCGGTGGGGCTCGCCAGTGCTAAATTTTGCGATGCTCGAGAATGGATGGATGCGGATAGACGGATGGATGAATGAATATCCTATGGATGGGATGATGCGACTGTCGGTTCTCTTTAGTTCACTCAGTCAAAACGTTCTGTCTTATTCGCGGATGATATTGTTCTTATATGCATGGATGATGCACAATTTGACTTCGTTGCATTTACACATTAGTATTATTACGTTTCATTATAAAATGTTTCAACGACGATGTTCGTTATTCAAGCGAGTATATCGTACCAGTAATGTAATTTCATATTTAGCAAATCGTCGAGCAATTTTAAAAATTGCAAATTAAAAATATAAGAACTTTTTTTTAGTTTAATGAAATTTATTTCATAATTGATTTTTAATTTTTTTTTTGCAAAAATATTTATAACATCATAAGAATATAAATAAATTTGTAGTTTTGAAAAATGTTTTCTTAATTTTTGTTATATAAAAAAAATACATACCACTATTAATTATTTTCTATTTATTTCATTGAATTCAACTGAATCACTTTCTTTATATTAAATTAAAATTAAATATCATATAATATAATAGAAGTAATTAAACAATATCAAATAGAAGTAAAAAAAATATACAAATAATATTTATATAATACTTTTAAGAATATTTGAATTCTTAAAAATATTTTAGAAATTGAAAATTAAAGAATTTTATAATTTCCTAAATTAATAATAATTTTTTTTTATCAAATTGCTATATTCAGTTTTAAGATTTTATTTTCTTTTAATAAAACGTTAATTGTTCGATTTGATTAATATATTTTAATTTTAATATTTTTGTAATAAAATTTAAAATAACGTTTTATTTCCTCTTATATTTATATAGGTTTTAATGGTATATATGTAATCACTTATTAGTAAAAGTATTTTTTTTTGTATTTTAATAATTCATTTTGAGGTATAACTGAAAATATTGTCTTGTGAAACTATATATTATACAAGTATTTATTTTATAGAAAACGCAGAGAAAATTAACTTTTTATTAAATAAAGTTAATAATTATATACAAAAAGATACATTATACATATGTATTTAATGTATGTTGTAAAGTGTGTAATTAAATATAATAAAAATAAATCAATTTAAAACAATAAAGATGAAATAATTATATTGGAATTAATTAATTTATTATATTATCAAGTTTAATAGAATGTGTATTAAAAAATTAATTATTTATAAACCACTGTTAATTACGATACCCATTATATATATAAATAATGTTTAATGAAAAATATAGGTACTTTTAATGGTTATATTAGAATATAATATAGACATTAAAAATTTTTTCTCAAAGAAAAATAACTACAATAACAACACAAACTCTTGGCCGTCACGAATCCCACCACCTCAATAAAGAAATGTAAACTTTACGAAACAAACGGTGAGCGAAGAAGCGAATATTTCATAATCGCAAAATTCAATATTTACTCAAATCCGAGCGAAAATTGCTAACTAAAGATGTTTGATTTAAGATTTTTAAGTGTTGCTAATCAACTTATAATTTCTGCTCGGTGTACAAAGAAGAAAGGGTTGTGTTTCTTCCCTCGCCGCTTCGTCGATCTGCGAATCACCGTCGTCGTCGTGTCTATATATTTCATGTTGCACTCACTGGCAATATCATCCGGCGTCGTAGCTCTCTGCCTCCGATCCAATTTCACTTGAATGGCTCTTGCGCCCTCTAGAGGATTTAGATTGTAAGCTTTAAACAGGTTTAATTCTTCTTATTATTATTTAGACGTTGAAACATTGGCGTTCTTGTGATAAACTCGTTCGGTTATAATATCGGTTCGCTTCAACTAGATTTAATCTTATTGCTAAATAGAAACATCTAATGTGATTATTCATTTATGTAGCCATATCTATTTGATGCATAGATTCTTTATTTATTATTTTATTTTAGACACACACACACACACACACACACATATATATATATATATATATATATATATATATATATATATATATATAACATGTATAAACAACTTTAATATAAAATACTTTTTGTATAAAAATATTTATAGAATCACTCAATCTACACATATTAAAAAAACAGTTCAATCCATCCAAGTATTATAAAAATATTACAAACGACTATGCGTTACGCTTCAGATCAAAAGATACAATTAAAGACCGTCCTTTAAAACTCTATTTATGATCTAGACATTTAATAAACGTTACAAAATAAATATTTTAAACGAATGCATTAAATCAGATTGAGTACAAAAAATCCATTTCATATATCTGTTAACATTAAATATAATTTAATGACTTAATAACGAACCTGTCTGCTCATAAACCTAGATTTTAAAGGTAAAACGGAGATTTTTTCCAATTCGTTTTTCATGCAACAGACATTGGATGTATCGAAACGAAACGATACATCGTTTCATTGTACTCCATTGCTGACCATATATAGAAACGATAATTTATAATTCTATTCTGTACACCATGTACGCCGATGTCGTGATTTGATACTTTTGTTGTAATTTATTTGTAAAAGGCTTCGTTGCAATACTTGTTTTTTTCACGATGATCGATTCGAGAAATATTGAATTTGAAACTAATATCGAAAACATGTTGTTTTTATTCGAATGACATCGAAACAAGAATCGTTTTTGTTCGATTTGATTTAATTTATTCACATACTGTAGTCGTATTTGAAATTTATTACCAAACAAGAAATAAAAGATCTGTATGCACTTTCAAACGATCGATCAATAAAAAAGAACAGAAACAAAAATATGCATAATATTAACTTTATGTAAACTCAACGAGATCTATGCTACGTTTATCTGCACACAAAGTTTGTGTATTCGAGTGATCTGAATTCAAATTAGTTTAATTTGTTGATATCTACTAATGATATTATTGGATACATTGATTTCATCTGTAATGCGGTAGCTATCGATGCGTTATCATGTTTCTTATGTTCCAAACACGATTTAATAACATAGTTTGATAACTATCAGGAAATTTCAAATGTCAACGTTTATTTTATTTAAATGTATGATAATCAAATGCAAGAAAGTATGTATATACATATATATTATATTATATATAATTTTATTTTCATCATTTTTTGTATATAGAATAATAATATTAAAAAAATACTTATAATCAAATTAAATCATTTACCCCAATACCACAAGATTTTTTAAATATTTATAATCAACTATTGTTTATTTTATTCAGTGATGTACTTTTCAATGGCATTGTCATCCGGAAATAAAATAAACATTGAATAACTATAAAATATTTTTATAAAATCTTATAGTGTTGAGGCGAATGTTTCATTTTTGTCAAAGTGAATTTGTGTAAGTTATTTGTATAAGAATAATTATTACAAAATTAGTATGAATTATTTCTTTTCTTATACATTATTGTCGAAAAAATATATTAATTTATTAGTAACCACATTTTAGTTGATTTTAAATTTTTATTTTTTTCTAAACCTATATTTTTTAACTAATATATCTTTTTAATGAATAAAGTATGTCTTCAGTTATTTGTTATAAATATAATTTTATTTTATATGTATTTTTTACATATAATTGTATAAGTTTTGAAAACTATTCGTTGAAATAGGTGTGTACACATACACATATATATATATTTATATATATACATGTGTGTGTGTGTGTGGACGAGAAAAAAATTAATCTTTCAAAATGAAAAGTTTTGGAACAGGCCTTTATCCAACAATTGATAAAAAGATGTTAATATTAATTGATACACATGTGATTTTCTTAGAATAAATATTAATTGATCTTTTAATGATAGAAACAATTCAAATTGTATATACTTATTTATATTGATTAAATTTATTTCAATTAATTCCTTTTACTTTTTTAAAAAAATGTTTTCATTTTTTGTAAGAATGAATTTCATTTGTAAATTTTTTTCATAAAAAAATCGCTAAGTCTAAAAATTATATACTAAGATGTGATTTTTTGAACTATATAATATTTTACTTTTTATAAAATAAAATCAATTCAGAAATAAATATCATACTTATATTTTATATAAATATATTTAATAAATGTTAATTTTTTTAACAATAAAAATTCAATTTAAGCACGTTATAATTTTTTATGTATTTAATAATATATTAATTAATAATAACGTGTATTCATATATGAAATGACAAAATTGGAATTTATTTAAATATTTTAATACTGAATTACTTGTTTTAAAAAGTTTGTTTAAGTACATTTATATGCATTTTTTAAAAACAATAGGGACTGATAAAATATGTGTTTAAGAAGTATATTTTTATAAACTGTTTTTTAAGACGATGTTAAAAAAATGTTTCGAACATTATTACTAAAAAAAACTAATTCAATTTTTAATTGAATTGTTATTTAAGTTAATATAAAGTCTATTTTATAAATAGTAAAGGAAAAAAATACTATTATTTATCCAAATGCCGTAAATAAGAATAAATTAAGCAATAATCGCTGAACAAATGACTGATTCTAGAATGATTTAATTTCGTAATTCGTATTTACTGTTAAAATTGAACAGTGTGTTCCTTTTCCTTTGCTACATCTGCGTATCCCCGATGTTACCTATACAGGGAGTTAGCGAACAGGCAGGCAAGGAATCAAGCAAGGAAGCAAGCAGGCAGTCAGGCAGGCAACATCGTCACCAGCACAAATTTGAGTTGTTTCGCTATAAACGAGCTTACTTATGCACCGATGATTCAAACAATGCCGTGCTCTATACGTTGTTGTCGTTGTCGCCGTTCACTGTACTCCAGATTTGTGCAGAACTCAAACTGCAAACAACTCTAGTGAAAATGAGCTAAAGATTTTCACCTCGTACCCATACTTCTTCCTATAACACCATCGTGTTGCCTCCTTAAACAGTTCTTGAAACACTTAACCACTTGAAACAATACTCTTGTCTTTTAATTCAATGATTCAATTATTTGCTTTATGTGTGTATATTTTATATATATATATATATATATATATATATATATATATATATATATACGAAGAATCATTTATATTTCTATTTAAATAAATATTCAACAACACTTTAACAAATAATAATTACATTATTTACATTAATTCTTATGCAAAAAGAATTTAATTCAATTACTTAATACTGTAATATAAATGATTTCTATTACTATCTAATTACGCAAACATTATATACATGTGTGTATGTATGTATGTATGTATGTATGTATGTATATATATATATATATATATATATATATATATATATGCATATACGTATATATATAAATTGTCTTTATTCCTTAAGATATAGGTGACATAAATTAACTTTATCTTATCCAAGGATGTTTTACAAATACTTTTAAACCTACAAAATATATTTCTGTTAAATTTTTGTAATTATATACACAATGGTTGATGTAGAGTACTTAAGTAATTTATTCAAAAAGTTTAATTGAAAAATTATAGACTATATCTAATATGACATTTTTAGAAAATTAAATTGATTGAAAGTTGAAGTGAAAAAAATATGTCAAATTTTAATTCAACTGATTGATAAGCAACAAAAAAGTTCTATTTCAGTAAAATATGTAGATATTTTATCGAAATAAAAGAAAACAGCATAATATTATACTCTAATGTGTGTGTGAGAGAGAGTTTGTGTATTTTGTTCAAGGATACACACACAATATATATAAATATACAATATATATATATATTAAATTTTTTGTTATTATATACACAATGGTTGATTTATGAAATCTACTATATTATAGTAAATTTATATTAAAATTTAATTGAAAAATTATAGATAATATATATATGACATTTTTAGAAAATATAAATTGATTATGTTTAAAGTTGAATTATAGAGTATAAATATGTGTATTTTAATTCAACTGATTGATAAAAAATAATTTAGTTATATTTAAATTAAAATATATAGATATTTGATAAGTATGTTAAAAAGGAAAAGCATAATATTATACTCTAATTTAATCAAATTTGTTTAATCAAATAATAACAATGGTATTTACACAAAGTTTTATATATATATATATATATATATATATATATATATATATATGTGTGTGTGTGTGTGTGTGTGTGTGTGTGTGTGTGTGTGTGTATGTTATATTGACATACACATTTAAGAAACAATCTGTTAATCAAATAATAATATTAACAATGGTGAAAAGTTTTTGAAAAATAACTATTTTATCATTAAATTGAAAAAAAATGACTGGAATATAAACGACTGTTCATTTGGAATCAATAATTATATTTTAAGAATACATCACCACCTGCCCTGCGGAAGATTGTGTTCGATATCCGATCAGAAAGTCTTCCAAGTTTAAAGTTGAACACGAGATTGGCAATCACATCTCGTAAAAACATAATCGCCACTGAACTTCAACATTTCCATAAAAGTTTAGATTCTACATAGGTTGTAGCATCCTAATTATCTTATTATATTAAGAATACCATTTTTATTTTTAATTAAATATTTTATGAAAATAAACAAGTAGAGTTAATCATGGATAAAAATTTAAATACTTGTAAGAATATTTGTGATTAGATTTTCTATTTTAAGTAGATATTTATAACTATTACATATACGAGGGTTGTTTGATAAGTATGGTAAAAAAGAAAGAAAAACTAAATTGAAAAATTTAAATAATTAATTAATTAAATTAAACAATAAATAAATTAACCATACTTATCAAACGACCCTCGTGTGTATATATATATATATATATATATATATATATATATATATATATATATATATTCATCCTATCAGTTTATATTAGTTTTTATTAGACAAAAACCTCAATGGATGCTATCATTCACTGATACATGTTCAAACACTCACCATGCTAATCAAGAAAGTTGGTGAGGATTTTTCATTCAGGATTTACTTTTTAGGCAGATTATTTTCACGTTGGTTAAAAAGCCTTGTCTGCCCTATTTTTCGAACGGGGATTAAACTCATTTTCCGGCTTGACATGTTACAATACCAGTCACTGCATTACCGATCAGTTGTATATATATATATATATATATATATATATATATATATATATATATATATGTATGTATTTGTGTGTGTGTATGTATGTGTAAAGTATATCTGTTTTTATAAATTACAACCTAAATATTAATCAGATAAAATAAAATAATCACGTGTCTCAATATTTAATTGGCTAGTGTATTATAATACAATTTATGACACATTTTTGAATCTAGTAATGTTATTTTATCATATAAATTTGTAACAGTTAATTTGGATGAAATTTTCGATTCAATCAAATTACTTAATACACACATTTTCTTACTTTCCATTTATTATAGATTTGTCATTTGATAAACAGTAAAAAAGTCATAAATAGATTTATACATATTTAAAAAATAACATATAATTACAGGAAAAAATTCAACGCGTGACATGATAGGCATTTATTCCATGCGATCGTGATTGCTAATAATTTGAAATATAATTGTCGATTGTGTAATTATTTGATGTCGATACACTCCGTCACAATAATTAAATTTAATTATTTGTCAAAGTGAAATCAAAATTCCACAATGATAAATGAACAGATGTATACATTCATGCAATACATACGACATTCACTTACAAATTATCGTAGTTTCTATTTACAATTTACTTGTGAACATATAAATTCATATTTTTTCCATTTTAACCCTACACATTAAATAGTGAAAATGTCAAGTACGAGTGTAAAATTTTACATGCAATGTTTTATGACTTTAGTAATGTCATTTTTTAATACACAATAAGCATTTATATATTTGCAAGTACAGTACAATCGAAATGAAGATATGTGTATTGTTTATTATATATTCTTATACACGAATAAATGTAAATCTGGGGAAAGTTAATATGATGTACATCACGAAATAAAAATAACAGATAGGTACGTTTCAATTCGTAGTGACAGTTTGTTAAATATTTCGACACATTGCTGTTAAAGTGAAAAAATTATATACGTTTAAATGTATTAAATAAAGTAATTATATTTTTTTATTTCTGGCTTAAAGACTGAAGTTTAATAGTAAACATATCAAAAGATTTTGAAATATATGTAGACTAATTAAATTTAAATTTTATATACATACATATATATATATATATATATATATATATATATACATATATATATATATATATATATATTTAAATACTGGGTTTTAAAATTGTATTCATGTGCCTTTTTTACAAAAAATTCTTAACTATATATTAATGGACATTTATAAATTATACATTTTAGTAAATGAACATATGAAGGATAATGAAAAGAATTAAACATGTTTTTTGAATGTGATAGAAAAATATTGGATATTAAAAGCGAATATAGAATCAATATTTTTTAACTAAAAAAATATAAAATTATAAAAGAGATTCTTTTACATCCCGTACAAGAATATTTTAATAATACAAAATGTTCAATGGTAGTTGAGAAAATATATGAGGAAGGAAAATTATAACAATTGATAAAAATCCTAATACAATAAAATTATTAGAAAAAAATGTTCATATTACAACAACTTATATGCATATAATATATATATATATATATATATATATATATATATATATATATATATATGTATGTATGTATGTGTGTGTGTGTGTGTGTGTGTAAACACACACCCCTCATACTGATATTCAAATTTGAATCTGAACAATTTAAGTACGGGAATTGTAAACTAACAAATAAGTATTTTACTTAAATATCATTTATTTAAGCTAACTTAAAACTATAGGGTTTTCCAATAAGCGTTTCAGAAGTTTAAATGGAAATAAAACAAAAATTATTTAATTAATTAGTTATTTATTTTTATGCAAATTCTATGGCATTAATGATGGAACACTATTTCACTCATATGACTACTACGACTTCGCTCGACATAGTGCATTCGTTTAGTCCAATTTTAGTCACTCTTTCACATAATTCTGATCCAATTTTATGAATTACACGTTCAATGTTTATTTTTAATGCTTCTGTTGTTAGTGGTTTATCAGCATAAATCAATGATTTCACATAACCGTACAGAAAATAATCCACTGGAGTTGGATCACACGATCTTGGTGGTCAATTGATGAGTCCATTTCGTGAAATAATGAACTCATTAAACTTTTTTTTCGAAAAAAGTCTATTGAAGTTTTAAAATTCTAAGCATTATTGAAATGTTAAACGTTCCATGATAATTTGTCAAACTATACTGAGTTTAAATGTCAAAATTAGCTTAAAAAATTCAAACATGGCTGCCACCAGCTATCAAATTTCTGATATTCTTATTGGAGAATTTTATATATAACTTTATCTTTTTTTAAAAACAACATAACTACTCTAAAAATCATAATGTTAAAGTATTGACAAGAGATATTGTAAAAGAATAATTTACAAAAAGTATTTTAGTATTAAAAAAATTCCATTAATCCGTGTATAAAAGTACAGTTGTTGTATACTTCTTAAAAAATACTTTTAGATTAATTAATAAAATCAATTAGTAGTATATAACCACTAAATTTCTTAATTTTTATCATTTTTCTGAAATTATCAATTAACATAATGATAATTTACTACAATATATATGCTTTATAAATAAATAATAAATCGTTATATATATATATATATATATATATATATATATATATATATATATATATATATATATATATGAAAATTACTTCAAACATAAAAACTAGATTCAAAATATCAACATTTCAAATAGAATTCGAAAATAATAAGACGAAAAACAAAACAGAACAAAAATAAAGATGAAAAGTATAGTTGAAAAAAGAAAATGAACAATAAACTCAGCCGTATCAAAAAGCACACTAGTGTATAAAATATACAATGAAGCAAGACATAAAAGTTCACGATTCGAATGGTTAAAAGCGACTCGTTGCAAAGCAAGGCTGTGAATTTAAAGCTCATCAATGGCTACGTCAAGCCTTTCGCGAAAGCTGCGTCTGCTCATCGACGATCTCTACGGTCAGATGCAGTCACCTTCTCAAACCCTTCGCGTTGAAAATACCCCTGCATCTAAAACGATACACCGTACAAGATAAGGACAGCGCATAGTAAAAACGTACGTTTCGCGTATATTCATTCAACTCTAGTCAACAATAACTAATTTACATACGTAACACATATAGTGTACATATCTACCATGGGACTGGTCGTATATAAATTCTGAAGAAATAATCCGTTTCGAGTAAAAGACAATACGACGTCGCAACCAACACTGTCAATCTGACTGTCTTCGTTTTTAATAATTTTCGCGTTATCTCGACACGTTTGAAACACATAATATATGTGCAATATTATTGATTAACACCACCCCTTTTCCATTTGAAGCTAACGGCTCACCGACTCAGAGTGGGTGGACTTTGAAATCCTTTCTTCACAACGGTCCTTTATTTCTCATCTTTATTCCGTTTTTGTTATAAGGTTCGTGTCACTGTCTTTACAATACAATTCGTATACACGTCTCTCACTCGTTTCGATCACTCACCTTTGCAAATGTGTCAGATATATCTTGTTAACGTATTTTGTACACATCTCGAAGGGTGGTTTTTTCTCTTGACGTAGAACCAAACCCTAGTATATTCTAAAAACGAATTTATTCCAATTAGATGACTAACAACATTCTATATGTATATGAATATATATATATATATATATATATATATATATATATATATATATATATATAAGTAGATAAAATATTTTCAATTTTTTATTTTAAATACATAATTCTGTCATTTCATATCTCCTGTTTATAAACAGGAACTAATGACATACAGTATAGTTTTTAATTATTTGATATCAGTACTTTGATAATAAAAGTATATAATTAAATGTTTGCAATAAATTGAAATTTTAATAACTAAGTAAATGTAAAATTATATTTGAGTTTATGAATTTTTGTTTCTTTTTTTAATAAAATTGTATGTATATAAATAAATTTATTTCACAACAACAAATTTGAAAACATGCACATAAATAATTCATAACTAAATATTATAATGTATTTAAGAAAATATTATAGATAAATATTTTTCTAAAAAAATATTTGCATTTTTTGAAATTTGAAAACATCTTGTTGATAAGAATTATGTTTCTTAAAATTACACGTGGTTTGGACTTTTAAGTTACACAAATAATTCAATTTATATAATATATATATATATATATATATATTCTGAGAAAAATATGCAATCTAAAGTCAAACACAAATAAATGTAAGCATTACGTATTTTTCAAACTCGTAATTCAAATAGATGTCAACGTAAACTTTTCCTTGACTCGAATCGAACTCAGATCCTTTTATACCATTACAGAGAAGTGACTGACCATTACGACCACCCCATTGCTGAGTTAATCTGTTTGACTCGTGTATTTAGAGAAAGGATGTTAAGTTTTGTAAGAGACAGATGTAGAGTACTAATGATCATACAACACAGTTGTAACGACATAAAAAAATACAGTAAACGGTGTAAACATTTTTGTTACATTTACCATTCTTGATAATTAACTAAAGAAATATGACAAGGAATGCATGTATAGGTAATTTATATACTTTATTTTTTTATAATACGAAATTAAGTTTTGATCAATCAAATTGTTATTTAAAAATTTTTTTTACAAAAAAACCTTTTGAACACCAATTTTTTTTATTAATCATTTTAAAAAATATATTAATATTTTAATAACTTGTAAACTAGATAATCGTTTTTTTAAAAAAAATTGTGAATAATTAGATTTCTATAAAAGTGTATTTTATTGTATTATTAAAAATTAATTATTATTTTGAAAAAAATAATCACTTTATGTCATTTATAATTTAATTATGTCATATATATATATATATATATATATATATATATATATATATATATATAATTGTATTCCGTTTAACCAAATAAAATATTAAAAAAATTGATAAATATAAAAATTATATGAATTTGAATTCTAGAAAAATTTTAGACTGTTTAAAAATTATAAAAATGTCAAATAAAAATAAAAAATATACAATATATATATATATATAATATATATATATATATATATATATATATATACATGTTTGTATATGTATGTAAAACTGAGATTTAAAAAGTAAACTGGACTTTTTTTATTAATCTTATTGACGTTGATCCAAGTAAATCTGATACCAATTCTATGCAAAGGGGTCAGTGGTTTCAAAGTCATCCCTCGACCCCGTCCAGCATATGTATATGCCGTTGCTGTCCAGTCTCGCTCTTGTGCAGTGTCGGTACATGCGAGCTGACCACCTTATCATCCCTTAGTTACTCCTTTATTTACCCCCCAGCTTTTTCGTATCTGACGTTAGGGAAAAAGGATTTGAAGGTAACGGTAGCCTTGATTGATGATTTTGATGTTTTCGGAGGAAGGGTTGCTTTAAATTGGAGAGTGTTTTTGAGTTCGTGGGTTATTTATTTAATGATGTATCCCTGATCACAAATAATGTATGTATGTGTTACGTACGTGCTTGCGCGAGGAATATTTTTCTGTAACCAAAGACTCAGGGTCGTTTGTGGTAATTTGATTCTTATGAAAAAAGGTTTAGAAAAAATATATTTTATATATGCACAAATACTTATATACGTTTACATATTCACACAAATACAAGCATAAACACACAACATACACATATGTATATACATGTTTTGAATTTGTAATTAAATAATTATGAAAATTCTCTAGATTTCTTTACTAATTATATATATATATATATATATATATATACACTATATTTATATGGTAATCTAAATTATTACAGTACATAGTTAAAATATGTACGTATTGACTGACACAAACAGCTCCAATGCAAATTATATCTTGTCCATCTGTCAGTAACTGGCGTAAGTTTTCACTTACTGTGAATATTAATATCAAAATTACAACCTGTTTACATTGTTTTCGTGGTACAATTACTATACAATTCGATAGGGAATATTTTCTAGTGGCTACACAAAATCATTTTATAAACAGTACAACAGAAGAACATACATTCGAAAAATAAATCAGTTCATCGAATACAAACTTAATACTTCTTTTTATTATTTTAGAAAAGTCAAGAAACTATACACACATTAAATATTTTCAATAGTTAATACGCATTGATTTTTCATAGTATTATTGAAAATGTCTTAAATGAATGATTTTTTTAACTGTTAGATTTTTTTTAATAATAAAAAGTATTTTATTTACTCCTGTTATTAACACAATAAAATGTTTTAAAAAATATTAAGAAAGCAAAAGATAAAATAAAATATTTTATTTTTTCTCGACATTATTAAAAATTAATATTATTTTTTATATTAAATGTTGATTATTTATAATAGAAAAACTTTTAAATACTTATAAATGATAATAATAACAGAGTAGCATCTATATATTAAATATTAAAATAATTTTAGAAAACTTGATATTGCGTATTGATTTTTTAATATTTTTTATCTTTTATATAATTAACCCCTTTTTCAAGTTACATATTAATTATAAATAAACCTGTTTCAGATATAAACCTTAAAAATTTTATTGTAACTGAATATAATTTTTTTAAAATTTATTAATATTGCCTCGGTTTAATTTGTAACTGTCAAAATTTAATAACTTTTTTATGTAAAATTACTGACTGTAATGATTAAAATAATATATCTTTTTACAGGTGAAGAATATGTAGATTTTTCAAGCAAAACTTTGGTAACTTTATTTTTTAAATTTTAATTATTTGAAAAAATGATTTTTTATGTTTAAAGAAAATTCTCAAAAAATACTTCAACACAACGAAAATCATCGAATTTAGTAATATTGTGTGTGTGAATATATAAATATATATATGAGAAAAAAAATATTCGAAAACATACAACGAAATAAAACATTCTTTCGTTATATAACTATTTATTTTCATTAACTGATATTAAATTTCTATTTATTTATCGTATTGAAACGACATAGTATTTTTTGTGTTCTTTTTGAATATATATATATATATATATATATATATATATATATAAATGCGTGTGTATGTGTGTGTGTGTGCAAGTAAAAATGTATATGTATATAATAAAAGAAAGAATGTAATTGATTGAAATGTATTTATAACGATTAAACAAATACCTCCAATACAAAATAACACCCATTCATTTATCCTTTCGAGATTTTCTCATACATAAAAACAATACCCCTAAAGATTTGTCCATAACTCACCAGCCTCCATATATCACACGTTCATTTTTCTCCATTATACTGTACATGTATCTATATAAAACGTATGTATTTATGCTGTATTTGTGTGTATATTGTATTTGTATATTATTTATATATATATATATATATATATATATATATATGCATAAGTATGTGTATGTGTATATACATAGATGTTAAACATATATCTCAAAACTCATATATATTCCAAAATAAGCCAATCGAGAATTCGATAAAAACAATGAGTTGAAATCATCCCCGAATGACCATTACTTGGAAGGTCCACGTATACATATGCAGTTATATACATATATGAATTTATGTAGAGGGTGAATATATATAGTATGTATGATAAGAAAATATCTTAGTTAATTTCAATATTTGTAATTTATGTTAATATTCTTATTATTGTATTGAAAAATGTTATACAATATTTGTTTGTTTTATTAATTGATATTAGTTAATAAATTTTATATTTCTTTTAAGAGTTTAAAAATTGTGATAAGCAATCGATTTTAAATATTTATACGTTAAATCGATAACATATGAAAAAATAATAACAATAAAAAGTTTTATTTAAAGTCTATAATATTAAATATTTTTATATGAAAAAACAGTAAACAATATTTATATTTGTAATTATATATTTAAACAATAAATTGATTTATTTTTAATAATACTATTTTAGTTATAAAAAATATATATTTTTTAAATAATTCAGAGGCTACAAACATTTTCATTGCCAAAATAATTCCCCAATTATCAAATTGAAAGTAGTTTAGAACTTACTCAAACCTACAGAATTACATTACTAGAATTATGTGTTGTATTTTATTTTATTATAATTAATTAATTTTATTAGAATATCTCTATTCATATAGTATTCAATAATTGAAAATATAAAATTTATCCTTCACTTAAAAATAACTATAGCTTTAATAATTATAGAAAACCTTCTTCAAAATTAAAAAATGAAAGAGATTTTATTTAATTTAATGAATATAAATTAAGTTATTGAAATAATTTGAGACTTAAAATTTACATTAAATTTTGATTTATTACAATAATATCAAACACCACACTAAAAAAAACACTTGTATGTTTATGATTAATTAAAAAATTATTATTAATTATGTTGATCGAAAAAAATAAATTATATAACTTATGACATTTTAAGATCTTTTAAACTAATTATATTATCGATTCACAAAAATAGATGTATGTTTTTATATAAAAATTATACGAAGGTTAAACGTCATAGACATTTTCTCTTCTTAATAAATGATATCAATAAAAATATCAGCATCTGTTATAATAAATTCTAAAAGTTGAATAAGACATACAAAATATAAATATTCTTAAAACCAAACATATTTAATTAATCGACTTTTAAGATATTATTCATATAAATGAAAAAAAATAGCAGTATAATAACCAGACTGCAAATGAACTAAAACGTGCGAGTATTTTAAGAAGTCATAACGTACTCCGTTCATCCTATATATTTATATCTCATATGGACGTCGGTGGCATTGGTAGTGAGTTAAAAGGGGTGAGTTTTTGCATGAAAGATGGCGCTGCATGGAACGTAGAAAGAGAGCTTTACGATTTGGGTGAGATTTCGTGAAGGGTGGTAATATGTATTGACAAGGAAGGAAGAGAAAATAGGAAGGAAGGAAGAAGTGATCGAGATGGAACAGATGATGGTAGATATGCATATATATATATATATATATATGCAATGGTGAAATATCTCACATACAGTCTAGAGAAAGACGAAGCCGTTCGAATGCTTTGGTTTGCTTTTATGGAATATCTAGTTTGCGGCGGTCGGCGAGTCGTAGGAGGGCAACAAAAAATAAAAACTCTAAAACGTAAAGGGGTGAAATTACTCATAGGTTATACCTTTACAGACCATATCTGAGAGGATGCTGGATAAAAAAGCTTCGGCCCGATGTTTTATAAAACGGTCCCTCATTTCTGATGAACGTTAATTATTGAAATATGTTTGCGGCGGGTGGTTTGGATTAGATTTGTGTATGTACGTATGTGTGAGGGTAAACTCTTTTTTTCACCCGCGCGAATACTTAGATGGATCTAAAGGGATGCAATTTACGTTGACTGGATACGAAATTAGCAATTTGAAGTTATCATATTTATTTTTTTAATATCAGTTTACTTACATTCTGTTCAGTTGTAATAATTTTTGAAAAAAAAATATTAAACATAGATGGGGTTTCAATATTACTTAATTATTTTATTTTCTCAATTATGTATACTTTTCTGCCTCTCATATTATGATCGAATATAATTTGACAGGTTCATTAGTAATTATTTTTGAAAAAATAAATTTTAAACTATTTTTATTTGTTTAGAGGTTAATTTGTTCTTTTTTACATTTCTTCAATTTTCGTATAGAAACAATTGTTAATATTGAATTCACATAAGTTTTTTTTTTACTTTTAAATTATATTAATAACTCTGAAGATAGATTTTTTACTGTATAAATCTATTAAAATTTACATGTAAATAATTTCTAATGATTATTTTATGAATAGTCGATATAGAAATTGTTAAAAAAAACTAAAATTTATATATAATTTTGTTTAAATAGTGTTTATATTATTATTTCCAAATTTATATAAGAAATAAAAATTTACAAATGATATATGTTGTTATATGATTTTTTAAAAAAACAACATTAAAAGTAAAATAAATTCAATTTAATGGAAATAAATATAATAATAATAATACGTTTACTTAGAAAAGCAAATCCAATAGCAAGATTTAATTTTGAGACAAATCTTCACAATAATATATTTTATTAGTCCACTTAATTTGCTTTTTTAGAAAACTTTGAAGGGGATGTTTTTAAAAAATAGAATAAAGAGCATGTCAAGCCTGAAAAATTAAATTTTCCCAATTACCCTATTACAATTTTCTATCACATGATCATATATACCAGAAAATAAAGAGAATTGATTCTTTGGTTAAAATCATCTTAACAAAAATACTCCATTAATTTTAAAAATTAAAACTCAAGTTTGGAATCTATGTCTATTTTCTCAATTCTTTCAATAGAGTGATTTATTTCTTTTACTAGAACTATTTATCCTGAAACGTCTATTTAATACGAAACGTGCAATTATTTTTTATTTTACAATAAATAACTTTTACGTAATCATACAATAATTTTATTTACAGTATACAGTTAAATAATATAATATCTTATGAATTTGCGTAATAACAAAAATTAAATTATTAATTATACAAATAAAAAAATATATATTTATAAAAAACAACTATAAATAAAATCCTGCATAGAAAATCTTGAAATGTTTTCTTTAATTATTAATAATTATCTACCATAAATTTTATTTTTTAGTATTTTAAAAAAAGTGTGTATATATATATATATATATATATATATATATATATATATATATAAATGTATGTATATATGTATATTTGTATCTCAATGTGAAAAGTATTTTAAATATCAATAAATTCTATATTTTAACATTACATACACACACATTTACATATTTACAAAAAACATCTAGTGTTGTGTGTGTATATATAAATGAATGAAAAATTAAGAATATAATTTAAACAAAATATATTAAGCTTATATTTCAATATAATTGTGTAAAATTCGTTGTCCCTCAATAAAGTAATGAATATCTGCGATTAAAAAATGATGTGTATGTGTATATATATATATATATATATATATATATATATATATATATATATATATATATATATATATATATGTAAGTATAAAACAAAACCATGTTCCGTTCGATAGTAATTAAGCTCAAAGTTATGACACTGTAGTCTGAAATATTAAATCGGTCTATATGGACGATATGGGTTTGTAGTCGAGTAAGGGGTTTGATTTCGTCAAGGGGGTGGGTGTCGTTGGGTAGTTTCGTTCGTGCGGTCAGGGGATGATTTCGACCGACCAACTCAAATGGGTGAGTGGTAGATTTCGATACGAATGACTGAGTGTTTACTACTGTATACGTTTTTAGATATTCCGAAATTTTCGTTCGTACGCGATTATTAATGGCAGTATGAGGTGTACGTACATACACACATACATACACATATGTACGTATATATATGGGATGTCTTATGGATACAACATTCCCAATAGTTAATGAAAATTCATACAAATCTCGACTTTAAATGCAATCGAAATCAATCTGATACCATTAAATCAAAAGATCGAGTACTTTCTGCCTTAAAATGATTTCTATAAAATTTTTATTCACCCTACAAGTCAGTATTCCTCATTTAGATATTTGTTTTTGTGCATGAATGATAAATAATTAACTGAGATATGTTGTTTTAATAAATGAGTTTTGCAATCAAAACGGACTGCAGATATTATTCAATTTTCAATATACTGATTTGAAAGTGCAATTCAATAAACTGTATTGAAATTATTTTCAAATAAACATGGGCAAAAAGAGAATTTATCGAATAATAAATTTAAACCAATACACACACACACACACACACACACATATATATATATATATATATATATATATATATATAATTGCATATATTGTACATTGAATAAAATTCGATAATAATATGATCTCTTTGAATGTTATATCAATAAGTTTGTCACCTCTTTGATCCGCAAAGCAAAGAGGATTTCACGAACATTGGAAATAAACAGCACCGGTTTATTTGCAATTCCTCTATAAATATTATTCGTAAAATCGTAAATACAGTAATTTAATTTGCATTTGTTCGTATTGTTATCTCGATATATATTTTTAATTGACAGTTTTTTTACTGTATATTCGATAAGATAATTTTTTGTACACGTTTTAATCGTTTCCATATTAGAAAGTCCATGCATGAAAACACCGTTAATCTATTTATAATTTACATAAATATTTAACAATTCAAATTAATAAGTGATCAATCAATCAAGCTCAATATTTGTGATAATTAGATATGACAAGTGGAAATGGAATTTAATTCATTTTTGATATATTTTTAATTTATTTTTCGTCACTTAATATATCAATAAAAATTTGCATAATACATATAATGTTGTTAAAATATAAGTATATGAAATATACATTTACTATTTCTATTAAAAAGGAATAATTAGATTCAAGTTTTGATTTTTGCACGAATCTAGATTAAACATATACCTATATTTGTTAATAGATTAATAGTGAATTGCTCTCGGTAAGAAATCATTTTCCATAACTAAAAAAATAAATCTCTTGTCACAAATAACAACTAAAAACGCAGTAGCTTCGGTGTTTACTCATACACTTTTGTTCTTAACGTCTTACACGCATACTACGCCATTCAGAGTGTTGGCAGGTCCCAAGGTAGAGAGTATTCTATATATATACCTATGAATGAGCTGTTACTATTCTTCATTTTGCAAGCTGTTCGAATAATTCTTTTTGTAAACTTTCAATTATGAATTGTCTGGATATTACTTTTCTGTGTTCTTTAAAAATCTTTTTTGAAAAAATACTTATTATTTTCTGTCACTAAAATAAAAACATATTCAGGTGTTTTTCTTACATATGTATATAAATAGACCTAATGAAATGTAATAAAACATATACAATAGTTAATTTTTATTTTTTAGGAATAGAAGAATGATTTTTTTGAAAACAATCATATACATATATATGTAAATATTTGTCATCAATGTTTTATTTTTATGAATAAAATTAGTTAATGTTTACTGTTTAATAATTTTCAAGATGAATGTAATAAACAGTTGAAAATATTTTCGCAAACCTCTCAAATCTTACAAGATATCTATTAAAAAGTTAAAAAAAATATATTTTCGTTTTAATAATTGTCTATTACTGGCATTATAGTTCATAAAAATTAATAAATTGCATATAAAACTATAAATTAATTGATTGCATTTCTTTTTTTAAAAATACAAACAATTTAAAATTAAAATCAGTACTTTAAAATGTAAAATATTTTACAGTCTTAATGTAAAACTAACAATTTATAATTTTCTTTGTAAATTGTAATTACTTTGTGAAATAAATGAAAAATAATTATATGTTTTCTTAAAAAGTATATAAATTACCATTGAAAACATGAAATATAAAAATAATTTTATTAATATAAACGTTGTATTTAATTATCAAAAATAAATCAATAGTATATACCATAAGTGATATAAATTGAAAAAAAATGTTAATATGAAGAAAGTCTAATGAAATCAAAAAGAAATAAATATTATAAAAAACAACAGGGTTTATCTAACACAAATATTTTCTATTAGTCTCAATAAAAAAATATATTTATTTATATAAATTTTTCAAGAAACTTAAAGTACTTATTATATAAAGGCATTTAAAGAATTTCAATGATTATAAAAATGGAAATTCCTGTTATATTTACATAATTTCTCTGAACGATAATTATTAATTCATTTAAAAAGCAATTATATTTAATATTTTTCAATAAACTTCTCAAATACCTAAAATAATTCTTAGAAACTAAAATCAATACATGTTGATATTCAAGTTTCAAACATCGAGAAATTTCAAACACGTAAGCATTTTTCCCCAATAATCACCGATCTGTATGTCGATCACGAAAACGCGAACCATCAAATTACCTACAGAAACAAAATATTTTTTTTCACTTTCGAATTTCATGTCGATAGAAATAAAAACACTGGCATTGTCAAACAGTTCCGTGCCATTAAGAACAATGCGAACAATAAAAATCACAAATTTACATGCTCGCTGCAATCTATTGCCCATGTCAAAATAACATTTCTTTTTTTCTGTACACTGATATACTTTCACTGTATCCGTTCTAATCGAGTCGCTTTATAAATGTCAAAATATGAATGAAAACTAATAAAATATATGAAAATGTCAAAGTAAAACACAAGCATCAATATGATATATTTGTCGCAAATAGTTCGTCCGTGTCACATATGTGTGTGCATATTTGCTTCTACATACATACATATATATATATATATATATATATATACGAGGGTCATTTGATAAGTATGGTAAAAAAGTAAGAAAAATTAAATCGAAAAATTTGATTAAATTAAACACTAAATAAATTTATTATACTTATCAAACGACCCTCGTATATATAAATAATATAAAATTGTATTTATATTTATTTTTTTATTGATAAAATTATATGAAGAATCGATTGTTCGATAAGATTCACAGAACTGTGATTCAATATCGAATGAGTAAAGATACATAAATTATTCACAATAAATATCAACATAATTCTAATAATATAAACATGCATTTTGATCTATTTTCAAAACACTTTTAGATAAAAATAATCGTACATTCGTTGCAGTTCTATTCATTTAGTTCAATTGAATTTGATGTATATGCAAAATAGGCATGTTTATCATATCGATGCAAACGTTCAATCTTCGAAACATAAGAAGACTTTCCTTTTGTAAGCAAAAAATATAGTGATTGATTATTTTTCGTTACATATTTGTTAATCGTCTCTTGTATAATTATTTGTTGCTGAAAATTGTTTATCTATCAAATAATATCTATATCTATCGTATTACAACAACTTTAAAAATTGTAATAACAATGTATTCTTTATTACATTTCTATTTGATTTATAAGTATTTTATTATGGGATGAATTATGTGGTAGTAATAAAATTCTGTATAAAAATATTACCTAGAAGTTATATGTATGTATGTGTATATATATATATATATATATATATGTAAATAAGGTTCAATGATTTTTATATCAATTAATGCAAAAATAATAATTGCACACGTTTCGAAACATTATGATAAATTAAAATAACAAATTACAATTATCGCCAATAACATTTAAAAGTTATCATAAACCAAAACTTCCTGCACACAAACTTTATCATGGCTAAATTTACGTGATATTGATATTTGAATAATATATAATTGATCTAAGGCACTGTACTAATTATTTTTGCATAAAACGTAAATAAATACATCACACTCTTAAATATGTACACATATGTGCATGATATACATGAGGTATAAAAAGTGGTTTCAGTACCCACACACACATATTAATATATTTATATATGTATTTATACACACATACATATCGTATATCAAACTTGGTGTGTATGATATTTAGAAATTGTTTAAATGAGTTTACAATCTATTCCAAATATAAACATTAAATAGTTTTAAACGATTAGTTTATGTAAAAATAGTTTTTTGTTATTTTATCTAATGTAATTATTTGGAAATTTATTTAAAAAATAAATAAATAATGACTATACTACTATACACACACACATATATAGTTTTCCAATAAAAATGTCAACTTTGACAACTGGTGGCAGCCATGTTTGATTTTTAAGCTCATTTTAATATTTCAACTTAGTATAATTTGGCAAATTATCATGGAATAATTAACACTTCAACAACGCTTAGAAATTGTAAAAACTTTAATAGATTTATTAAAACAAAAGTTTAATGAGTTCATTATTTTACGAAATGGACCCATCAATTGGCCACCAAGATCGTATGATCTAACTGCATTGGATTTTTTTCTGTGGAATTATGTAAAATCATTGATTTATTCTGATAAACCATAAACAACAGATGAATTCAAAATAAACATTGTAAGTGTAATTCATGAAATTGGACCATAATTATGTAAAAAAGTGACCAAAATTGGATTAAACGAATGCACTATGTCAAGTTAAGTCATGATGGTCAATGAGTGGAATTGTGTTCCATTATTAATGTCATAGAATATGGTAATTAAAAAAAACTAATTAATTAAATACTTTTTGTTTTATTTCCATTTAAACTATGAAGCGCTTATTGGAAACCCTATATATTTATAAAGTCACGAACGGTTTAATAAATGCGAGGAGTTGGAAATGAAAATGGGACGGTAACATAACAAGAAGAGATAACCACCATTGGACGTATTATAAAAAGGCCCAGTAGGAAATCCATCGATACATGGGACAAATACATAAGATATTCGTCAGAATGGACAGGAAAAAAAGGTATTGAATCGGCGGAAGATGAAAATTTTCGGAAAGCCTTCATTCAACAATAGAAAAGAGAGATTGCTGCTGCTAATATATATATATATATATATATATATATATATATATATATATATATATATATATGTATATGTATGTGTGTTTATGTATATGTGTATAGTTGGATATGCTTACGTATAAATAAAGTAATAAAGTACAAATAATTTTTTGTTAAAAAAATATAGTTTATATTATGTTTTTTACAACATAATTAATAAAAGAAAAATCAGATATAAAAATGAAAAAATTATATACAAGTAACATAATTCAATGTGAGTGATAAATGTACGTAATATATTTTTTGGCTTGAAATATATTATTTGTATAAAAATAATAAAATTAAATATTTTCTTGTGGAAAATAGAATAAAATCTGTATGATACTCCTATAACATATATATATATATATATATATATATATATATATATATATATATATATATATATATATATATATATGCATATGTATTATACATAAATAAGAAAAAAAGAAAAATTATTCAGCTAACAATTTTTCACAATATAACTGACACATCTAATTTATGCTAATTATCAGAACCTTGTTTATTAGTACATTAACTATCTGTATAAAAATGGACTAAAATATTGTAATCATAATATATGTATATTATAAATAATGTATGAAAAAAACTAAAATATACACAAATTATTTTGTGAAAAATGTCAAAATTATCACCAACTTTGTTAAGTGTTTATCAATTGCAAAACGACAAAATGACTCGGTAATATCTATTGCATTACATTATTTATAAAATAGTGTAAGTTTTGCACGATAAAAGTTGCTAATGAGAATTTAGAAAATTTGAGTTATTTATTTGTCTACTTATTATATTGTATGTATATGTGTGTGTATATTTTATATATATATATATATATATATATATACATACACACTAACACATACGCACAAAAATATTAATTACTAAAATTCCAGAAACATCGACACAATATAAATTTTAACGATTAAAAGAATTACAACTTTATATATAAAATTAAACTTAAAAATAATGTTGTTTTCTTATCGTTTATATATTGTTTGAGGATAAGTTAAATAATTAAATTATACATACTTATCTATCAAAGAAAAATATTTGGTAGTGGTGTAAGAAATAAATATTTTTAATAATATAATACATGTAGTATTGTGTTCATTTTTATACATAAATTATATATATATATATATATATATATATATATATATTTGTATGTATGTATTATATATTATAAAACATTACATTTCATACAGAAAATTGCGTTAGATTTTCTGATCGCAGTCCCCCAATTTGGGGGATGAACATGTGATTAACAGCCTTATCTCAAAAATTAACTATTATGAAATTCTAAAAAAAACTCTACTTGACTAGATCAAAAAAATCGAAGGCCCTATAAAAATTATAGCGTCAAAGATGATAATGACCATTTAGATATAATTATATTTATATTACATACACACACATAGAACTGGTATGAATTATAAATGACATTTCAATAAAAAGCAGATATCAAAAAATAAGATATTACATAGTTTGAAATTTTATATAAATAAGTTTACAAAAAAAAAATAGATTTTTGAATTTGAATCATTTATTTAAAAGTAACTCTAATTTCATTTTAATATAAATGTAAGTGAGAATAAAGTTGCAGTTTTATAAAATAAAAATATGTTAATGCTAATGATTGAAAATACCGTTTAATTTAAAAAAAGAGTGTGTTAAAAAAACATTTAACTTTGGTCAAATCTTTATTTAAGAGTAATTAAATTTTATTGCACATCAATACTTGTTTACGCTTTATTGAACGAATATAAATTGAAAAACAGTACGTAACAAAACCGTACCCTCGTCGCTTACGTATAAAAATCACACATTATCGCTTATAAAGTTGCCTACAAATGATTATTTCAAGGCATTGCACAGTTGCAAACCCTTAAATAAGGGTTAATTTTTATATAGGTGTGTAGTGGCGATACAATGTGTACACACATTCGCATTCATAATAAACGTACGGCGGAGAGTACACGTAGTGCGAACGCACAGCGCCTAGACAGTGGCGCCGCCGGTGGCAAAAGCCGACACTACACTAGTCGTGAACGGCGACGCGCGCGCCACAGACGGACTTTTCGTTGACGGCAGTGTTCGTACGCGACCAGAGAGGGGATGAGTCAAAACGGCCCCGTATTACTCAGACACATCCCTTGGCATTTGTGTCTGTGTCGTCGGAGGGATGCATTCGTAACAAACCCTCCGAGCGGTTCAATGCCGACATGTGCTGCCGCCAAATTGCCCTGCGGTTTTTATATGAACTATATTATGCGATTGTACGTTCGACATAGAATATATATATATATATATATATATATATATATATATATATATATATATATAAGTACGATTTTCCAGTCTCGTTTTATTTTACATTCTTTTGATCACGGCTCGTCGGTAACCATTGTTTTTATTCTCAATTCGATTATTTCCAGTCATTTTATAACTATATCCCAATGTTTGTGCCCGTGTTTTCATTTCGAATTGATTTTAAATCGGTTATTATCAGCATTACAAATGAATACATTGGATTTCTATTACATTGTTTCGTAAAGTTTCGTTTTATTTTAAAAATACATTGCTTAGAAGGTATTGTTTAACACAATGAAATTATATAAATATATATTATATATATATTTAATTAGCATAAATATTATAACAAATAATTATTGTGTAAAAATATTTGATTTCTATGAATGAAATACAAAAACAAATATGTTTACTTCTAAATATTTACTTTCAATGTACCGATTATGAAACTGTTTTAATATTTTCTATTAATTTTATGTATGTCGATAGTTGTACAAGTGAATGAAAAGAGTATATAATACTTAAAAATATAATAACGTATTTATATTTTGTCCACTACAAATAAATATACATGTAAAATGAACAGATTTAGAAATAGATTATTTGTACAATTTGTATGTTTATTTTATTAGAACTATTAAAATAATTAATAATTATTTATTATTGCACTTTTTTCAGGTTTTATTTTTTTTAAAGATAACTTTTTTTTAATAAAAAATATTAAAAATAAATACTATCGAAAAACTTTAATAGACTTATATTTATTTTTATTATTCTTTAGTATTATTATTATCATAAAAAAATAATTATTTTTTTACTACTATTATTAATGATTTGTTTTAATATTTTATATTGTTACATACTTTTTTTATTTCATAATATATCATTTTCGTGATTTTTGTAGACGATTACTTTATGCAGTAAAAGAATTATAACTAAATTTTTGTCATTTTAAAAGAATATAATTTTCAATTTCGATATTTTATTCGTATTTTAAATCAATGCACTAGTCAATATACTTGCATATTTTTTTTAAAAAAATGCATATAAAATTAAAAAAAAAATAATACAATTTTCAAAATAGGGTATATATATATATATATATATATATGTGTGTGTGTGTTGTGTTATCATAAATATAAAAATTGGCATTATCATATAATTATTACGTAAAAAAATCAATATTACTTTTTGCACTTTTATGAAACAATTTATAATTATAGTTGTTTAAAAGATATCAATAGATATATTAATTAATGACCTTTGTACTATAAAAACTACACGTGTGTTTATATATATTTTTTGTATTAAAATAAATATGATTGTTGTTTGAATATTAATAAAAATATTATATTCATAATATATAATGGATTAATTCGAATATAAAAGAAAAATAATCATTAATATTTTCGTATTTCAATCAAGTAATTAAATAAATAAAACATGTCGAATCGATATGAACTTTTTAAAACGCGTACCAGTTGTTCGTCATTAATCATCATAACAAATAGAATGAAGACGGATGAAGAGAAGTAGAAAAAAAACATCGAAAAGTGTTTCGAAGTCTTAACAAAACGACGAAATTGAAAACTAATATAAATAACATACATGACAAAACCCAATCTATCTATTAATAGATCACACGTCGTTCAGAATTAACATAGCAAGAATCAAACGGTTCAAAAGTTTCCAAAACCGGGAGTGAGACACATAGAGGAGACGCGTTCCGTCAACCGCACGCCACATGAACTCGATGGACTTAATATTGATACATGAGCAATATTCAATTCATAAATCACACGGAGTGGTATCGAACCCACGTCTTTCGTATATAGAATTCGGAATGTACGGTGCAAATGACCTTAGACCAGTCGCGGACACACCTTTTCGAAAAAAAATCGGTATTCATTCAATTCGTATTGACAAAAAAAAAGAATCTAACACATGTACCTGATTTTATAAAATAAATGCGTGTTTGTGACCGAATATTTTCAGTGTATGCCAGGTTTTTTTTACGCGTCTTACACATATCTTTTTTGTTTTCCCCTCGTTATTACCTGTTCAAATGAATATCTGTAGGCATTGAATCTTTTATAATTGTAATTATTGCATTGCTGCACCTTACTTTTAGTATGGTGTAATGTATTTATTTTACTTTGTAAATGTCGCGTTATTTATTTTTGTCGAGAATTATAAATAAAGAGAAAAAAAAACGTATTTAGAACATTTATTTCGAGACACCTGAGTTATACAGAGACAGGTGTACAGGTTGATATATTCGATATATTTTCTAAAAATGTTTTACGAATTGATTGCTGCCTGACATGATATTTCTTCGTCTGTCTCTAATGCCTTTAAATAATATACATACATAAAAATATATATTCATTTTACACACACATACATTTACATCCACTAATTCATACATACATACATACATACATACATATATATATATATATATATATATATATATATATATATATATATATATATGTATGTATGTATGTATGTATGTATGTTGCTTGTTTATGTCTATGTTTTTTGTAATAAATTATTTAAATTTTATTCGTTTTATAATCAACAAGCTAAGTAATCGATGACATTAATACAGTGACATTATTTTAAACACTATAAATGAAGCTCTCTTAATTTTTTTCATTTTTCCGAGAAGGTATGATTAGTATCGATGAAGGTAATAATTTAATATTAAAAATATCGATGATAGGAATCATTTTTGACATATAATCGAAGTGTTGCGTTTCGTTAAATTGGAAACCTATTAAGTTGAAGATTATTTGTGGCTAATTGACGGTTAAATAAATTAATGGTTTGAGACGATAAGTAAAAATCGAATGTTAATTTTATGTAAATATATTTTAATATAAATATGAACCTGTCGATTTTGTGTTGATAGGTCTATTTTGAAAAATGAATATTTAATAATAACGTAACAATATTTTATTTAACATATTTTTGAAATAATTTTATATTTGAATAATTTTACAGGAATAGAATATTTTTCACACAATTTATTTAAGAACTTCATCTGTATCGATATTTTCAATAATATATTCTATTTTATGTATTAGTACATAGATAAAATGTATAAAAATATCAAAAATGGAATCATATTTTTTTTAATATTCAAAATAATTATTTTATTAATATAAACATATTTAGCCTATATACAAATTTAACTATGATATCAAGATTTATATAAAGCTATTTATTTATCCATAATTAATATTACAATATTTAATCATTTATGGATGAAAATGGAGTTCAAATATGAAAATAATTATGTTTGAACCTAAACAAACATTTAAATACAGATTGTTTCAATTAGCAATAAATGTTGGTTTATTTAAAAATACGAAATACAATAAATTTAAGGTAAAACGTGCACTACATATATTTTTATCTATATGATATAAATATGAATTAATAAAATAAAAATCGCGTATTAATGAAATAAGTTTTTTAACACACACAAATATATATATATACACGTGTGTATGTACTAATTTTTAAATTTTATTTGTAACTGATGATATTTTGTAAAATATCTACACTTATAATTTAAAATAAAAAAATCATTTTTTCGATGAAAATTATGGATAAGAAATCTTCAGTATATTCATACTTAAGTGAAATATGTTTTACGTTAATCAATATTTAAATCACTAAAATGTCGTTATGAAATAATAAATCAAAAAAACAATATTTCTTATTGTCTTCAAAAGAAATGTAAAAAAAATATATTCAAATAAATAAATCCATATTTGGATAAAGGTAATTGAAAATATTGTGTCTGGAAAAAATGTTTTAGTCTTGAAATTTTATCATTAAAAATATTGTACAATGTCTTTAAATATTTAAATATCTATTAAAATGTAATATTTGCTTATAAAATTATAAAGAAATTATTGTAACGAAATCTGGTAATATTTTTCTATCAAATAATTTTAAAATTTATAATATATATATTTATAATATATAATATGTACATACACACACAATTATATCATATATATTTGTTTTACCAAATTTTACGAAATATATATGTATATTACTATATTATTTCATTACTTATTAATTTAGAAGTTATTAATAATTTTAATATTTTGATTGAAGTTACTTTATTAAAATAATTCTCTATATTATTCTATCTATATATATTATATATATATATATATATATATATATATATATATATATATATATATACATATATATACATATACCTAATTATTAAAAGGAGAGAACATTTAATAACATTTATTCTAATGTTTTCGTAAACGTTCAAGTATACATAAATACAAAATACATCTTTCATAGATTAAGTGTTTGTTACAGAATAAAGAGGATCATGAAAAACCTCGTTAAAGATGATCGTTCGTTTGTATAACTGAATCAGTAGTTTTTGAATATAAAAGAGAACGTTTTTAGATATATAAACAGTCCATAGTGGATCATTTTGGTGGATCTATACAGTATTTGTATTCGTGATCCTTAGAATAGAATAATAAGAACTAATAGACATTAAATGATTAGTAATATCATGAAAAAGTATTTTGTTCTAATAATGAATTGAAATTCAGAGATGGGAGAAATGAAGTTAACAAAATATAATTAACTAAATAGATTGAAATGTTTATAAAATTATATAAGATTTAATCAATTGTAAACATTGTCCTTTGATATTAAATTATTTTATATTAGTTATAATTTAAATTACTAAATAGCACTTTTATTTAACAAATGTTGAATTTGTTTATTTGATTGAAACACAATTTAACATTAATAATTTGACATCAGTGTTTTATTATTTTCATCGTTTGACTTTGAATAACAATAATTTTAATTGTCGCAAATTATCAAATATTTCATATATATCAACTTTAAATTACGTTTTCTTATTAATATATTTTATTAGGCTTAATATATATATATATATATATATATATATATATATATATATATATATATATATAGCATCATTGTGGCTTTCGTCCAGTAGTGGACTGATGTGGGCGTTATGATGATGATGATGATATATATATATATATATATATATAAATTAGTATTAAATATATCTGAACGAAAAGAAATTATCATTAAAAAGACTTTAGTTATAATTACTTTATAATGGAAAATAAATATTTTGATCTGAATAAATCTTGAAATAAATTATGAGAAGTCATTCCTTTTTCTATCTAATTTTTTATGTTTAGATTTATTTAAAAGTGTTATATAAATGTGATTATAATTGAAAATACCGATTTGTAGTTTTTTTTAATCGATTTTCAGAAAATTATTTTAACAAAAATATACCATACTTAATTGATATTATCATTTTTCATATCGAAAAATAAACTAAAATCCTTAATATTGTCATTAATAAATTTAATAATAAATTTGTCTAATAGATAATTTGCTTATATACTATTTACTAGTGTTTTTAAATAAAATTACAATTTAAATTTAATCTAAATATTTGACGTCTAACTGATATTATAATTAATAAATTTATTTTTTCGATTTCTAATATTAAAACTCGTATTTATTAATAGTCAATATAATTTTTTTTAAATAATACAATGTTTAATAAAATATTTTTATACATGTTTTTAATATAATATATTTTTGTTGATTTTTGTGGAAAAAATTTAAAAATATTATAAGATAAATACCTCGAAATATCATTAAAACTATTTTATTAACTTTTTATTTACTTCGATTAAACAAATGTTGAATTTGAAATAACTATTAAACTTGTCGAAATATATATAATTATATTTTTGAAGACAAAATATTTTCCATGTACATAAATATAGTTATTTATATTTTTAATTTCTTGTATTAGAAATTCTGTAATATTATTTGATTTCGTATTTTATAATTAAATGCATAATTAAATTCATTTTGTATACTAGTACGTTAATTTTTATTTTAGTTAATTATATATATATATATATATATATATATATATATATATATATATATATATATATATATAAATAGAACATTCATGAACTGTAACTTATAGGCACTACTCTTGTGAGTTAAAAATATCTTGTGTACATTTCTAAATTAGACTAATGTAAAATTGATGACAATTTGATTAATGAAATGGGGATCGAAACGGTCAATTGTATTGTCGATAAAATGAATATATATTAAACTTTATTTCAAAATATATTTATATATGATTATTATTAGTTTTTAATTGGTTTTATTACAATTATTTTCGATCAATATATATATATATATATATATATATATAATTTAAAAATAATTCGTACATATTTGAGTTCTTAAAATTATTTTAGTAAATGCAAATTGAGGCAGGAAACTGAGGTTTTTCTGTGTTTGTGGTGGTTTAGAATGCATCAGTATGCGGAATAAATATTATTGTGATTACTTACGTATAAAATGAGTTACGTGTGTATATATATATATATATATATATATATATATATATATATATAAATTTTTAATTAAAACTTTAGGGTAAAAATTCGTGATTCGAACAACGAATATGAATTCTAACATTCTAATATATTTTTTTAATTAATTACAATGAAATATTTGTCACATATGTTTATTTTTGTTTAATTTCTTTTTTAATATAAAAAAATATTTTTGTTTGATTTTGTTTAAATTGTAATGTATAAAAACTAAACTAAATCGATGTTGATCGAAAACATCTCAATAATTACTAACTATGTACACTCACTTAATTTTTAAAAAAATGATGCACTATTCGTTTAATAACAGTACATTAAATTAGAACTTATTGTGATGAACTTTCTTAGAGAATCATTATAATAAAACACATTTTACAAATATTTGCTTCATATATTTTTATCAAAGTTTTTTTAAAAAAATTTGTATATATAATACAAAAATAATAAATATACAGGATTTGAACCTGAGTTTAGTTTTTGTTTAAAATAATATTTTTGTATAAAATATTTATTATATTTGTTTTAAATGTGAGTTTAGTTTAGACTAGAATATTTTTATTTTCTTAATCGAGCATCATTCATATAAACTGATTACGAAAAAAATGCTATAAAATATGTCTAGACGTACAAAAGTAAAAAAAATATCTATTCTTTTCAGACATAAATTTGAACTCTAAAAACTGTACTTTATTTTTTTTATTCCATATAAACACAAACTATTTTTGTATTTTCTTAATGTAAATCAAATATTTTCGTACTCAAGTATGAAGATTATTACATATTTAAACTACTTAGTAATTTTAATACTGACGATAATAAATTTTTAAATTATTTTTTTATTAGTTTCCTAATTCTATTAATTCGAATTAAATAGATTTCTTTTATTACTTTAGTATTTTGATGGATATGTAAATTAAAATATTTTAAGGATGTGCATTAATCACTTTGGTTTTCGTGTTTATTTTTATTACAGATTTTAATTCTACCTAAATAATATTGGATGTATTTTATAATTAACTATAAATTTCACTTAATTAAATTGATTTCAGATGATTTTTTTTGTTTTATGCTGTTGTCGTTCATATTACGAAATTTTGTGTGGTTTTGTTAAAAAATGTATTTTAAATAATCTGTTTGAAAAACTTTTTATTATTATAAATGTATTTATTACCTTCTGAGTAAATATGTTCCGATCATAAAACTGTTAATAAGTTGTTTGCCGCAAAGATTTAACCGCAACTTTTAAAAAAGTTAATGTCTATATACACACATAGTTTGTACACTGCGTTCCGGTTTTTCTTAAAAAACTCGTCGAAATAAAAATAAATCTGCGCACAGAACTCACACCCGCGTATGAATAACAAATATATTACAAATAAGAACAATATCACTCACCTGTTGCCAAAACTGCGCCAGCAAGTAGATGCGTTCTTTTTTGAACAACCAGTCCATGGATTGCATCGCCTGCATGTCCATTTCACCAGGTGCCGGCACCGATGCTGTAGCCGTGGGCTGCATGCGTGCGGCTATTTGCGCTTCAGTAACAGGTGCCGACGTCGCCGTCGTGCTAAGACTATTTACACTACCACTACAATTCACACCTGCGACACCTGTACCGGTGGATGCTTCAAGAAGTGGATGACAGTGTCCAGCTTCAGGTGGTGATCGGACCGTCGGCGTTGAATTCAATGCCGACGGTACTGTGTTCGCCAGATACGCCGTGATGGTTGTAATTGTCACTCTCACACTCAGTCAAAGAAAATAAATCACCTCTCCTGTCTAATCGTCTGTCTAAAAATTTCAAATATACATCAAATATCCTTATGTCAACACTTTGCGTGCACGTACGCATACATATCACTGTGATTTTCACGATTCAGTCTTTTTCTATTCGTGTCAATTCCTACAGTTTGTTTCAGTACGTAAAATTTCATTTATCACAATTCGGTATTACCAATTATATTTAACTCATCTTCACAACGTCTGTTAAATACGACTCGTAATATTAGTCGAACACATATACTCTACATGAACAGGCAGTAAGATTATAGTTTTTTTTTCTTTTTTATTAATTTTAATTAATGTTTCCTGTCTTTAAATGAATGCTGTTTCATGATGTGGTTCCTTTCGTTGATTCATATTTTTGATTATGATTAAACTTAACGAACAACAACACAAGTCGGTAAGTATGGATGGACCAATTAGAATACAATAATTTTGGATGTTCTAATTGGACATTGAACTCATTGACATTTCAAAGACAGTCTCACTAATTATAACCGGACATCGAATATATAAAATTTATTTCGAAGATTTTTTATGTCGTGTCGTCGTCGTTGTTATTTTATTCATTCATTCATTCATTCCGTTCGAGGATAATTATCGTATTATTCGTCGTTATATACATCGATGTCGTTTTATAAATGATTACTATGTATAGGTTTCTACGATTTCTTTTTTCGATGCCATATTTTTCTCAATTCGTTGCTCGATTTTTTTTTAATTCTTCTATCGACAAAAATAATAGTTACGGTTGTATGTATATGTAGTAGCCGTATTATAACGTTTGCGTGTCTCGATGTTTTCTTCAGAAAATAATAATTTTGAGTTGTCGGTTTCACACGCGATATGATATTTTGATCGAACAGATTCACAGAAGTCAATCTTCCTTCACCTTAGTCACTGGAAAAAAATATAGACTTTTTTCTAGGTATCTTCGACCCGTTTATATTACATATATGTATATAGATTTTTTTGTTTGTGCAGACGTTGCCACAACTCGTTATTTTTCTTAAATTAGATTCCTTCAGACACACATGTCACTTAAGTTTTTTTTATACTTTTTTTTGTTAAGTCACACACATGTTACTTTATTTAATGTCACCAGCACTGAAAACACACACTGATATTCTTTCACAAGTTTATGTATTTATTTATTTTCTAATCGTATCGGTCTATTCGAAGAAATGTGAATCGATCATTTCATTGAATCGATCGCTGTCGACACTCGAATCGATGATCATTACGAAAACGCAATTCCGTATTGTTGAAATCGCATCGTTGCTGTCACGAAACTTCTTGTAAAGTTACCACGCGGTCGTCTCAAAAACATGTTTCCAATGCGTTGAAATTCTTAAGCCGATATTAAAACAACGTTGCGATGATGTTGTCCTGAAGATGAACTCGTATCGTCATCAAACTGTCGTTGCACGGACTACTTGAAGACAAACAGTGTCAATCGAGAAAAACAACTTATCGATATAATTATCATTGAAACATATATACACACAGTCGTAGTGTTTCCCGAGTAGGTCTTGCTTTGCCAAAACCTACCCTAGCACTGACATCAAGTTCCCTCTACCTTGCACTCTCGGGCAACTCAACAATCGGTCGTGTTGCGCGCGTCCTTGTCACATTGTATCACTCTCCTCTGTTTGACTCCACCTCTAAAAGAAATACATCGCGCTGCGTTTCTTTCTTCACCGTTCAACTTTGTATATATCGTGTCGGTGCGAGCCGTCACTGTTCGACGCTTAACGTCTACGTATCATGTTCTCCTTGTTCCAAACCGCATCTCTGCAGACCAATAAGAGAGCAAAAGGCCAAGTGATTGTTCCTTTTCTTATCCGTACCGGGGGTAAAAAATCCTAAGCGCGCATACAGTTTGCGCAATGCTATATTCCCGTCACTGCTTCTATATCCATCCATCCATCCATCCCCCTGTACTGTACACCTACCCCTATCGTTTCTTCGATGCGATATACATACATACACACACACACTCACATATATATATATTATATATATATATAATTTTTTTTTTATTTTCTTCGATTTCTCTTCTGTACGATGCTGCCTACTGCCGGTGGTGTTTGTAAATTGCGACTGGCGTCGTCGTGTGCTCTGGCTGCTTTCGCCTCTCTGCAACTATTCCATGTCGTATGTTGATAATGATGCTACACCACCGCGTGTGCATGGGTCGGTTGAATTGTTTACTATTGGAGTTTGTGCGCGCGCATATTATTACAGAATCGCGCACTAACAAAACTAAAGTACGCGACAGGACTTTGATCCAGCGTCGCATTGCGATACGCGACGTCCAGGTGAACGCGTCGCGGCGCTGATCCCGAATGCGTTTGTTCAAGCATCAGCGTCGTTTCACGGATGAATGCTTCTCGATAGGGTTGTTCCGCCTCTCACGTAGTTTGCAGCCGACGTCGACGCGCACTCTTCGCATTTTTAATACAATTACATAGATAACTCAGTTTAACATTAATTAAATCATATTGAATATTCGCTCCCGATTATTAAACATTTATTCGATGAAATTGTCTTCAATTTAACATTCTAAATTGTTATTAATGAAAACGATCGTCGACGTTGCTATGCCGTACACACTTCTCGTGTAATTTCTTTAAATATTCTTCAAGAGATTTGTTTCGAAACGTAAATAATTGGAACGTTACGTGAACATTTGCTCGATTAATTTGACCGATTGATTTTTTTTAATATTCAACTTACAATTTTAATTGTTCGTAATAATTATTACTTAATCAAGTTATCAAATAATGTAAGTAAATTTATGTAGCAAAATAAACTCAACAAGGATTTCCATATAACATGTGTTTTTCAAAATCTGAAAATAAAAGTGTTAACATTACCTTCTACATTACTTTCTTATATCATTCTATATTAATATATGAAGTGATTTTTTTTTAAAAAATAATACTTTTTATAGGTGAAAATATAATTCATCAAAAAGTGCTTTGTTATTATGATTTATTGGATTTTATGATAATAAATAATAATATAATTAACTAATTAATTAACCCATGCAAATTAATTAAATCTATTTATAAAACACTTATTACTTTTTAACATTTGCAACATTTCATATGTATTTAAAAACTAATTTAACAAACATTTCATGTAAATTTGCAATTAAAATTAGTTAATATTTTTAATAGATGCTTAATTTTAGTTATTTTTAATTGATAGGAATGAAAGTTAGTGATTTAGGTAAAACAGATTTTCAAAAAATTAATTTTAAAAGATATGAAAATATCCGTGTTTATTTAAAGATTTTTTTTAAAAATAACATTGATGGTTTTTAAATAAAGAGTATTGATTTTTCTAAATAAACTTATTTTCATTAATGTAATATTGTGTTCGATTCGATAAAATATATTTATGTAAATTCATATATTTATTTCTTATTAAAGTAATATAAAATAAACATTTTCATATTTTTATATTTATTATTCATATTATTTTATCAAATAAAAAGTTAACTAATTGTTTTTTTTTTTAATAATTGAAAATTATAACACGTATATAAGCTCATTACATAATTCAACTGAATTACATATATTAACACTTTTTTCGAATATAAACAGACATATGTGTATATATATATATATATATATATATATATATATATATATATATATATATATATATATATATACATAGAGAGAGAGAGAGTTTATACAGAAATATATTTATGCGTGTGTGTTTGTGTTTTATGTATATATGTAAAAATGCATTTTATTTAAAAAGAAATGAAGAAGAAATAAACTGACCAATTAAATTTCATTTTAATATTATTAAATATTTAATAACGATTTAAAATTGTATTTTAAAAAATATTTTGTTAATAAATAAAAATAGTAAATTATATATAATTAAACTTATTTTGCATTACAAACACAATAAATACATAATTTTTAAAATATAAATTAATAATTATGACTCTAAACTATGGTATTAGAACAATAGTTATAAATTAATAGTTTCTTAAGCAAGTATATAATTACTTTTCTAAAATAATAAAAAAAATCTAGTTACGAACAAACTAAAATTGAATAAATTATTTTTTTTATAATAATAAAGATTTATTTTCAATTTTCTAATTTGAAAATGAATTTTTCATTATAAGTATGGCCTATTATTAACATTTATTATCTTTTTATATACTTTAAATAATGTACGGGTATTGAGAATATAATAAAGGATAATTGTAACATTATAATAAATTGCTTTTAATATCAGTTCATAGATATAATATATTTTTGTATATATATATATATATATATATATATATATATATATATAAATACAATAATGAAAGAATAATTAATTTTAAAAGTGTATTGTTTTAATGATCCATGAGATTTCATGATTATAAATATTATAATTAATTTATGCCGACGATATTAGATAATAAATTTAAAATGTATATACAAATATAATTATACATCAAGTATAAAAATATATTTTAGATATAAACATTTATTCATATGATATAAAATCTATATTTTAAAAATGATTCTAATGAAGTAAAAAAATGAAAATACTGTCCTTTATTCAGTCGACGTATACTTACATATGTTCTAATATAAAATAATTTATATTTTTTCTAAAGTCAGATTTCTGTTAGATATATCTAAATAATTTGAAAATTTGTATATATATATATATATATAAATGTATATGTAATATATATCATTTAACTAGATGGTGCTGGTGATCTGTTACGATATATAGAAGCGTGACATTTTTAGTGTTTACGTTAAGAATTTGAAATATATTTACATTATTATTATTACTTTACTTATTTATGTATTTAACGTTAATTTTTCAATTATATATATATATATATATATATATATATATATATATATATATATATATATATACATAAGGTTATCCAAATATGACGCCTAGATTTGTGTTTCATTAAAAAAAGCATGTATATAGGGTTGTGTATAGGAAAACATGTGTATAGTTTCTTTTTAATAAAACACAAATCTATGCGTCAGATTTGGATAACCTTATGTATATATATATTTAAAAATATAGATGGATAGATAAATAATTTTTACTCATGTGAAAAATGGTAATTTCTCAATGAAACATTAAAAATAATATCACTTTTTCACAATAAATAATACATTAATATTTTTTATTTTAAAAAATTAGATTATTTATTTGCCTAAAAGAGAAAAAAATAGACAAAAATATGTTACAGAATATATGATATTAACATTTTCTTAATGTGACCAAAATAAGAATTTTACATTAGAAGAACAATTAAGATTATATATTTCAGTTCCTTTATTTTAAATGATAGATAGAAATCTAAGTAAATAAATAAGAGACTAAAGTTGTGGATTTAAGGAAATAAAATTTTAAGAAATAGTTACTTAATATTCAGAAATGTATTTGAATTTTGAGTATATACCTATGTAGGGTTTTCTAATAAGAATGTTAGAACTTTGACAGGTGGTGACAGCCATGTTTGATTGTTTTTAAGTTAATTTTGATATTTCAACTAAGTATAGTTTGGCAAATTATCATTGAATGTTTAACACTTCAACAACGTTTAGAAATTATAAAGTCTTCAATAGACTTATTCAAGTAAAAGTTAAATGTGTCCATTTTTTACGAAATGGATCAATCAATTGACCTCCAAGATCATTATGATCGAACTCCATTTGATTATTCTATGGGGTTATATGAAATCATTGGTTTTTGCTGATAAACCACAAATAACAGAAGCATTCAAAATAAACATTTAACGTGTAATTCATGAAATTGGACCACAATTATGTGAAAGATTGACTAAAAATTGGACTAAACGAATGCACTATGTCAAAAAAGGTCATATGAGTGAAATTGTGTTCCATACGTTTACAAATGAAAAAATTAATAATTAATTATTTAAATACTTTTTGTTTTATTTTCATTTAAACTTCTAAAGTGCTTATTGGAAATCTCTCTCTCTCTCTCTCTCTCTCTCTCTCTAAATGTGTATATATATATATATATATATATATAATTATATAAATAATATAAATTTACAATCAATTATTAAAAAGTGATATTACATTTTTTTTAGAAGATAATATAACTAAAATTCAGTTGAGTAAATAGCAACATTTATATTAAAAATTTTATTGAAAAAATTATTTTTGTATATTTATAATCAAAAAAGAGAGAAATAGATAAAAAAATGATATTAAAATCATATGGACTAAAATCTTAATAAATGTTAGTCATAACACAAATTACAAATTAAAAGAAAACTGAAAAAAAATATTTTTTAGTCATTTTAATTCCAAGGCAATGAATAGAATGTGAGTGAACGAATAAGAAATTTAGTACGTAGATTTTTTTAAAAAAAACTAGTTTTAAGAAATAACTATTTATTACATAGAAAGTTATTTGAATTAAAATGGGAATATATATATATATATATATATATATATATATATATATATATATCTCCAATGCTGGATGCTGGCCTCTCCAAATACTTTTCATTTCGACCGATCCAGTGCTTTCTCTGCAGTCCATTCCAAAAAAAAATTCTTCTCTTTCTCTCCCTCCCTCTCTCTCTCTTTATATATATAATTATTAAAAAAAATGAGGTTTTATTTTATATTTGAATTATTATAAGAAATTCTTTGAAGGTTATTATCTTTATATCCCTTGCATCCGTTATTGAATTGAAAACAGGTGATATAGTAGTTTAATATGTTAATTATTGAGGGAAAATTCATAATTGTATGCTAGTTGTTTTTTTGTATATACCTATTTATATATATATATATATATATATATATATATATATATATATATATATCATTAGAATGTTTGTTTTTTAAAGTTCATTTTATAAAATATATAATTATTTTCACTAATAACTTTTGATTTTATTGATTGTTTTAATATTATTTAATTTGTTATATATATATTTTTAAAACACACACACACACACACATATATATATATATATATATATATATATATGTATTAAGTTACAAAATAGTACTTAATTTAAATTAATATATTTATATAGACTGTTGTTAGAGAAACCGTAAATTTCTTTTAAAATCATCAACAATTAACTATTATTCAATTTATTCAGTATGATGCTAAATAACACTTAGCCTAAAATTATACCATTTTTATAAAGTAGGCAGAAATTATTTTATGTTTTTGATTAAAATTTAAATAAATTTTCGTTTTTTGAAACAATTAGTAAATAATTATAAAAAATTGTCTTAAAACAGAAAACTGATCATTTTATTTTAAAAAATATTAATTATTTTATATATGATTTTATACGACCTGGCATTTATTATGATCAAAATATTATTTATTAATTATAAAATTTATTTTTTAAATTAATGGAATTATTCCAATTAATGATTTAATTTTTATAGTTTTTTTTTATAATAATAAATGTTTATTAAGATTATTTTCCATGTTACTTTATATTATAAAATATGTTAATTAATATTTGTGTATTCACTGTAACTTCCGATCTTAAATAAATAAAATATTGTAATATAATCTAAATTGTCAAGAAGAGCGAAAAATGTAACAGACTTATTTTACATACACATACAAACACACATATGTATATATATATATATATATATATATATATATGCATATATGTGTGTGTGTTAGTGTATCAAACATATATAATTGTATTTAATTACTTTAGTACCTAGAGACCTTTGACCCCATTTATGTATTTAGAAATAAGTACGTTTATAAATATCAGTTCATAATAAATATATTGTAATGAATTCAACACACAAAACTAATATTTAAATGTCTAATTTAAATATTAAATTATGAAGTATAAGATTACATTAAAACAATTTAAATAATGAAATACAATTTCAATATTTAAATGATTGACTGTAAGTTAAAGTTGCAAATTTTCCCATGTATAAAATATTATTCATAAAATTATTTTTAAAAAGGCTATATCTTTTTGTAGTTATAAAAAAAATAGTGCTTATTATTTATAAGTTATACGTTAGTTCAATTCAAAATCAGTTAACATGTAACAGTATTTACTAATCATATCATTTATGTAATCTACGTAAATATTCTTATAAATTATTTTTTCTATCGTTGACACTAATGTCTAAAATACTCAATCAGATAATTTATATATATATATATATATATATATATATATATATATATATATATATATATATAGAGAGAGAGAGAGAGAGAGAGAGAGAGATCCAAATTCGACGCCTAGGTTTATGTTTTATTAAAAATAAATAAAAGAAATTATACTCATCTTTCCCTATACACTACCATATACACCACCCTATTCTGTTTCTTTTTAATAAAATACAAATCGCGTATGTCATCCAAATGTAGGCGTTACATTTGGATGATTATATATATATATATATATATATATATATATATATATATATATATATATATATATATAAAATTGCAAAAAAACGGGTTTAATTTTTTACAACAATTCAATATAAAATACATACAATACATAGTCATTATCTTTTTCAACGTATTTTCATTCTAATTTTATACACTGATACATGGGATATTCATACTGTTGTGTATTTTCAGAAATCGTTCTCCTTTGATCCGGTTAATTGTTTTCCTTTTTTTTATTTCACATTTTCAACGATTTAAGAACACCTTTTTTCCTTTTTTTGTACAGAAATTATGTAGTGTTATATATTTAAGAAATAAGGGACTTCTATTTATTTTTTGGTCAATAAAATTATAATATATATTTTCTTTTAAGCTTTATATATTCTTTTAGTATATTTTTACACTATTCGTATCTTTTATCATCTAATTATATATATATATATATATATGTATGTATATATATGTATATATATAATATATTTTTGAATTATTTCATCAAGTGTCATGGAAATTATATTCATTTTTAATTAGAACAGTTAAATAAAATGTTTGTTATTGAAAAAGTATTTTTTTAAAATTATTTTCCTTCCAAGAATCTTTGATACCATTTACAAATTTTTATATAAAATAGACATAAATTCAACAAATTTGTAATACACGGAATGCATTTTTTATTTTCGTGTTATAAAAACGTAACGTTCATGTTTCGCTCAATTTGAATATACTACCTTATTTTTTCATGCTTGAAAAACTATTAATTCTTGCCGCTGCTTGTTGACTTATTGAAGAGTATAACTAGTATACATATAAAGTTGCTTATACTTCATTATACATAGTTTATACACACTCTTGTAATGAGGTATACACACACACACATACATATATACTCACTCATATATATATATATATATATGTGTGTGTGTGTGTGTATGTATAATTAAACTTTTTCTGTTAACCGATAGCTAAAGATCTCTCACAAAACGTTCTAGAAATGATCCAATGCCTTTTTCCAATTCATTATAACAAATTCTCTTATGTCTTTTCCTATCTAACCAAGAGGATTTTTCTGAGCCTTTTTATATATCTATATTATATATATATATATATATATATATATATATTATATATCGGAAGGGAGATATATATATATATATATATATATATATATATATATATATATATATATATATATATATATATATATATACATACACACACACACACACGATATATATATATATATATATATATATATATATATATATATATATATATAAATATTGAGGCTGTCAAAAATGAGTTGGTTCAGTTTTTTCCCCCCAAAAACCAAACTTTCTACGAAAGCGGAATTATGAAGTTGACTGAAAAATGGCAAAAGGTCATCGAACAAAATGGCCAATATATATTTGCTATTTATATTAATAAAATTGCTTTGAAAATCATAATAAAAAATGCAATGACTTTCGTGCCAACCCAATATATATATATATTCATATTTATATATATATATATATATATATATATATATATATTCATATTTATATATATTGTGAATATAAAAAAAACTATGTTTAAGAATGGTTTATAAAAATGTATCTATTTAAATTATTTCTTAACTTCATATTTTATACATATACACACACACACACACATATATATATATATATATATATATATATATATATATATATATATATATAGGTTGGCAATATATATATATATATATATATATGTGTGTGTGTGTGTGTGTGTGTGTGTGTGTACGTGTGTGTATCTTTTTCTTTTTTAAATTTATGTTGTTATCAATACATCTTAATATTAATAATTTAAAAGCATTAAAACGATATGTTTTTTTAAAAAAATATTTTATACCGTAACGTATATTTTAAAGGTAAAGAAATTTTCTTAAAATTCTAAAAAATAATACTAAGATGATTACTTCACAATATCAATGCTATTTTTTTCGTTGATAATAAAAATAAAGAATAAAATTGTGAATTAGTTGCTTACACCTTTTGAAAATATACGTCATAAGGTAATAATTTATTATATCTAATTATGTTATCCTGCAATTATCTACACCTGTTTTATTTCAAGCCACACGCTTAATATAAATTTATTATTTAATCGATTTCATCTTAAGTGTCGTACATATTTTATTGCAATTTTTATAAAATCATATGCATTTCACAATATTTCAGTTTCTCACATTTTGCAATGTCTTATAATATTCAAAGAACCGACATTTAAGTGACATACATTAGATTTAATTTACGTAGAAATTTGTACAACAAAGTGCAAATAATATATTGTTTTACTTTCTTAAAAACAAATATTATTTTTATATGAAACATATGGTCAAATGGCATTTTTATATTGAATCATTTTATACTATTAAATAGTACCTGGTAGAGTTGTAATTGTATGTATATATATATATATATATATATATATATATATATATATATATATATATATATATACATAATGATATTATTAATTAATAAATATATTTTAGGTATTGGTGATTAAAAATACATATAATGTGTTATATTTCTTTGAACAGAACTTGATATAATATTGATTTTTTTATTTACAATTACTCATATGTTTACATTTCGTATATACATTGTCATCGTTCATGTAATTTATTTAAATTGTATTGTTATGTTTCTCCTACACATTTGACATAGTTTTTTTTTGTATGATAACGAAAAGTATTATTCATCAATTTAATAATAAAATATAATAATGACTAAATATAATTTTAATGAGAAACTATTTTTTAAACATTATTATTTTAATTCTTTGTATTTTTTCTATTTTTTTTAAAAAAATATAAATTAATTTACGTGGTATTTAGTTTTGTAACTTTAATTATGTTGGTAAGAAACAAAAGTTTTATTTGAATACTTCCCTTGATTTAAGAAATAAAAAATGTCGAAACTATCAAATTAAAAAAAATGTAAATATGTTTATATAGAAAAATAATACATATATATATATATATATATATATATATATATATATATATATATATATATATATATATATATAATATACATTGAGGGAATTACGTTTCTATTCCTAGCTAGAAAATAGGTGGCCCTCTTAACTAAAGTGAAGACATTTTGCTTAATGAAATAAATTCCTAATGAAAAACTTCATTAGTATAATTATGATCAGTGGTGTGCAACATTTTTACACTTGCGACCCTCATATTCAGACTGAAATTTTTCACGACCCATTATTTGTTGTTAGTGTTCTATTATAAGCATATAAGGATAGTAATAATACAAGTAGTTTTACCATACACAAATTCATATCTTTATAGTAAATTTCAGTACATATGATTTGATATAAGATTTTTAAAATAACTGTATATTAATAAAAAAATTATAATATATTAAAAAATAATTTTTTAAATTAAATTCCATGGAATTCATAATTTCTTCCATGTTTGGCTTAATATTTGAGACGGTAAGCCATAAATTCTTTTTGGGACCTTAAGTGTTTAAATACAAACGTGGTCAGATACACAATAATAAGTTGAGGAATTTTCATGTATTTTTTAAATTATTTTTTTGTAGTTCTTGCAATTAAAAATGTATTATCCAACATGAGAATTTTTGAAAACTTTCATAACCCCCAACAATTTTTCTGCAACCCCATAAGGGGTCGCGACCCACAAGTTTCGCACTACTGATTACGATGATGTAAATGGTAAAATTGAAAGATTCTTTTGCTCAGCAGTAGGGTGATATAGACTGATATGACGATGATGATGATACAAACACACACACATATATATATATATATATATATATATATATATATATATGTATATATATATATATATATATTAATATATATATATATGTGTGTGTGTGTGTGAGAGAGAGAGTGAGTGTGTGTGTGTGAGAGAGAGACTATTAATAAAATTAATATTTATTCAAGAATCAAAATATTGCGTCATATAATAGTTACTCATCTAATGAAATTATTTTGAAATTATCAATAATATTTTTTTATCTAGAAATTCGTTACTCATTTGTTTTCTTAACTTTTTTTAAAAAAAAATATGTAATTTCATTTCATTTTTAAATACAGTAAATATATATTAAGTTGGAGAAATTAAATTTGTATATTTATAAGCATTTCCTTGAACATTTCTAGATTTTTTACATTTTATATATGCAAATGTATATATATATATATATATATATATATATATATATATATATATATATATATATATATATGTATGTATGTATGCATGTATGCATGTATGCATGTATGCATGTATGCATGTATGTATGTATGTATGTATGTATGTATGTATGTATATGTATGTATGTATGTATGTATGGATAATGTATGGATGAAGACCTATTATAACTGTATTTCGACCGATATAAGCGTGTTTTTCTATTATAACTCTATTTCGACCAATAAACTTTTTCTTCTAGCCTTTTTCAACGAATTTTGTTACATCCATGTCCCATTAAGAATAAGTCTCTTAATAGTTTTTTATCTACGTTTCCAGTCAATATTTTTTTTGTTTGTTGATGGTGTTCATTTCTTACTAAATAACCTTATTAAAACATTTCCATACTAAACTTCTCACTTTTGTTATAATGTTCATAACTTTTGTTCCTCTTATGACGATCTATGTTCCTTTTTCTGATCCACTTGGTTCTCTTTCTATCTCTACGTATTATTCTTTGTACATATACATCTTTCTATGCTTCTTTTTGTTGTCTGGAGTCATTGAAAATTCTGACATTTTAGAATCATATTTCTCTGCTGTAAGTTATAATAGGTAGGAAGTATTGATCAGACACATATATATATATATATATATACTCATATGTATTCATAATCTCTGATTACTTAACGTTAGTACGTAATTTGTAAAATATATTTTTTAACAATAATATTCAATATTCGTAAAAGATTAGTTTTTTTATTGTACTGAATTCGACTTCAAAAACTATTTTTGGTTACTCATAAATGTAAAATACAAATATATGATTAAATATAGGAGACTTATACAAGATTAATTGCGTTTGAGTAATATATAAAAAATTATTGTACATATGTCATTTACATTTATATCACAACTTTATATTTTTCAAAAATATTAAAAAATGAAAAGTTGGAAATAACAAATATATTCTATTTTCTCAGTTTTAATTATTTTATTATAAAAAATATTACTTGTGTATGTACAAATTCGGTAAAAATACACATATATACGTATATAATGTATTTTTTAGATTTATTTTATACTTTTATTAATATTATTTTTAGAATACATAATGTCGATCAGTTTTTAATCTTTATATGTAACACTTTATTTATGTACATAATATTTCAATTTATCATGTTCTGGCTCAGTTATATTCTTTAACTGAATCATTCATTTTTTTAATGATTCACTTATATCAACACCACAGAATTTTATTTTTAAATAATCACTTATTATTCACTTATTTATTTATTTTTATGTATTTCAATGATCTTATCATTTTTATTAAAGAGTTGCAGGATGAAATATAGATTTTAGATTTAAATATTTTTTATCTTGATTTTGTAATGAAGTGTTTTACAATGTTAACATGGCTATCGAACTACTCATCAGCCAATAAAGTAAACAATAAGTAATGATTAAAAAAAATTGTATTTCAAGTGAATTTGCTACAGTAATAGAAAAAGTAGTTGTGTTTCTTTAAAATGTATTTTTTGTTAGTTGAGAATTAGGTGTATATATATATATATATATATACAAATATTATTGTATATAAAAACAAGGGGCTCTACTCCCTACTCGCTCTTCTAATGATGTTTATTTGCAATTGTTAAAATTCGAAGGTAATCGTAACACAATCGGAAGAGATTAATGACATTAATTTTGCAATGGAATTATTATTATTATTATATATATATATATATATATATATAATGATAATACTCTACTAATGTTTATATTTTATAATATTAACTACTTTTTCATTAATCGAACATTAAATGACATAATAAAATATTTTGTTTAGAATACAAAATATAATATATATACATATATATGTATGTGTGGATGTATGTATAATTTTTCTAATTTTTTTTTCTAGTATATAAAAAATATAATTTCGAATTATACATATTAATACTAATTAATCTTATATGACAAGAAATATTTAGTCTCTGTGTATATTTTTATCTTTAGATCATTAACTTTTTATCTATGTTAATAATTAGTATCATTTTTTTATACTGAATAATATTGTTATAAAATATATTCACATCAAAATAAGATAATCAAAAAAATTACAAAAATTAGTATCATTTTAAAAACATTCCAGTTTTTTTTGCACGAAATTTTTAAAACGTGTTTGACTTTATTACTATTTTTCAAAAATATTATAGTTAAATTATATATCTGTTTATGTTTATATTATACATTTATATATATATATATATATCCGTACGCATATATGAGCATATATGCGTTTGTGCAAAAAAAATTAAAAGAAACTAACAATTATTTTATATATAATGAATATAATAAATCTAAGAAGAGTTTATGAGCCAGTTTGTATTAAAAATAAAACCCATTACGTTGTAAAATATTTGTTTTTAATTAATTTTTTTAACTCAAAATAACGAATTTAAATCGCCTTAATAACCATATATTTTCAATATAATTTTCTTCCTTTTAAAAAAAGTGTATTATTAGGGTTCATTAAAACGTCTGTTACTTATATTAAAAGTATAGTAGTATCACGTGAACAGTATATAATATAATGCGAAATCCTCTTGTTTAATGTACTAGAATATACTTTATACTGTCTCTATAATAAAACTGATAAATATTTGCAAATAATGTTACGTGAGTGTGTATCTACATATCATTTAAATACTTTTTTATACGTTTGAATAATTTGTGTGTACGCATGTATATAAATACATATTATATATATATATATATATATATATATATATATATATATATATATATATATATATATGTTTGTGTACGTATGTATTTAATTTCTTGTTGATATTAAAAAAGTGAACTGGACCGAATAACCATACGTTTTAAAATTGTACATTCGTACGAACGAGAAAAAAATGAAACACAAATGGAATATTTATAAAAACTCTTTGCGCATTCCGTTAATGAATAAATAATGACAATAACAATTATTCTGCTATTAAATTTGTTTATGTTAAGCAATGTTTTTGAGTCTGAGCTCGAGCGCACATACTTAATACACTGTTTAGCCATTGTTTATTTCACAAGTTTTGCATATCATTACAGCTTATCTAATACACCGTAAGAGCAATGTACACGTACATACACACATTCCTACATACGGTGGCATCTAAGATCTAAGATATCATCGTGATTATAAATGCGTAGAAATATTAGAATTTTAATACATAAACGAGGAAGCGTTTCGAAGTCATCCGTATTGTTGATTTTTGTGGGAAATTAGGTTCATAAACGTCTAGTTTATCATCTATACGTATCTGTTTTTTTTTGGTGGCTAAATAATAAGTTTAATATTTTTGAGATTGTGTAAAGACGATAAGCGGAGGTGTCCGTTAATGTGCTTAGTCGGATTTTTGCTATTGGAGATTATATCCATTTTTAATATATTTAAAAATATTCTAGAACATAATTTTAAATTATATGTTGCATCAGCAAACAAGTGTGGTTTTCAATAGAGTTTTTTTTTAACTTTTATATTGTTTCTTTGGATAGAGATTAAAAAGTTTTTTTAATAGAAATAAAGATTAAAACACAGTAACTGAAAAATAATTTGTATAATAAAAGTCATCGTTTTTTTTCTGAGCCACTGAAAACAATTTCTGAATTGTTGTTAGATTTTTATAGAAGAATAAATTTATAAACTGTATTCTTAGTCTTTATTTAAGTACGTACATTAAAAATTCAATTTTTATCTAAAATATTTTCTAATTAAAATATGTTTAGCTAATTAGGTTTAAACTAAAAGGGTTTTAATTGCGGAATTTGAAATATTTGTAATTAAAAATGATTTATTTCTTTCAATTAAATATAGTTTTGTTAAAATGTTTTTTATTTAGAATGTAATTATATTAGTTTGACAAATTAAATTGATAAAATTTGCTAATTTGATATATATTATTAAAAAATAACTTGAGTTTCTTTTGTATCTCTCTCACAAACAAATACTTAATGTAATTTTGTTTTCTTTATTAAAATAAATTGTTGGCCTTAATTAAAATTATAATATTGTAATTATTAATTATTCACTTTATTCGCTAATGCACCTTTCAATACCCATAGTGCTATCATCATACTGCAACGTTATAAAAATTGATTGTATAAAATGGAATTAATTAGAGTATCAAATCAATAGTATTTAGGATTTATATCATTTAATAATATTTATTAATAAAGATATAAATGAAAAATTAAATTCAAAAATGAAGTTGAAATTCAATTCTTCAACAAAATTCAATATAAAAACAAATTATTTGTAATATTAAGTTGTAGAGCTATTAATTATAATACATGTATGTATTGAAAGTAAATCTCATAAATTGATGGTAATAATACACATGACATTTTTTAAAAATATATATTTTTTAATATTGACTATAAGAAAAATAAAATTATAAATCATTCTGCTTGATATTACTACTATTTTAAAGAGATGAAAAATGAAACTTAGTAAAGAACATATTTGTCACGTTTTATTTTTTATGTTTTAACAAAAGGAAAGTATTGTAAAAGTACATAAAATAATTTTCGAGACTTACGGAGAGGATTATCTGTCTTATAGTAGTTGTAAATTTTAATTTAGAAGGTTTTTAAACGCTGTTTTCGATGTAAAAGAGAACAAACGCCCTAGCCAAGAAAATACTTTGGATATAAGGAATTGCAAGTGTTATTCGATGAAAGCCTAGCTTAGTCGATTACTAATCTTGTAAATGTACTGCAAGTTAATCAGTTTACTATTTCTTGGCATTTATAGGACATAAGAAAAATATAAAAATTAAAATCCTTTTAGAACAAGTATTGATCCCTTTAGGACAAAAAAAGAAAAAGTTTTTTGTATCGAATTGTGACTGACGATGAAAAGTTAATATATTTTCACAAACTTAATCATATAAAAGAGTGTCTGGATCTTAGTTAATCATCCCAATCAAAACCAAAATGAAACATTTACAATCTGAATATTTTATTGTATCTCAAAAAGAGCTCTCTATTATGAACTGTTATCACCGCGTAAAGCAGGTATTATCGATGAATTTAATCAACAATTATAGAAACAATTACAATCAACAATTATAGCAAAGTCATCCTGCTCCATAACAATTCCAGGACGTATGTTAGTCACTTTCACGATGTCATTAAACCGTTATTACTAAACATTTCTACAAGTAGAAATATGTATTGGAACAAACGGATGAAAAAATATTATAATTAAATAGAAGAAAGAGATGATAAAATTATTCTATATTATTTTAAAAATATAATTCAAATATTGTCTATAAAAAAATAAAATATTATAAACAATGTAAGAGTTCTTTGTAAAATATTGTTTAATTGATAAACTTCAATCACTAATATAATATTTTATTCAATTTTTTTAAAAAATGTTTTTATTAACTCGTACAAATTCTAAATGTATAGTCTAAAAAATTGATTATTTTTAATACAAATGGCAATTTAAAATTAATTATTTCATATTCAAAATAAATTATTAATATTTACAGTAATATATGTGAATACTTTACCTATACTGCGCAGTTAATATTAATAATTATTTATATTCGTTTCAGTTATCTAATTATTATTTTTGATAATTATATGGTTTTGTTTCTTTTACATATGTCATTACTTAACTCATATACATATACATATATACATATATATATATATATATATATATATATATATATATATATATATATTCATATTACATAAACTGAATAAATAAGTTTGCTGATTATTCATGAATCGACAATGAATAAATGTTAGTGTAATATAAAAATCTATTGTTTCGCACTAATTACATTCTAAATACCTATATAACAATATATATATATATATATATATATATATATATATATTTAAGCAAATACAAATGTGTATAACTGTTTCAAAAAATAATTTATTTCAAATCAAAGCTTGGTAGTTCGTCAAAAACCGTAAAATTATGAACGGAGATTGTTTTTCTCACATTGTTTATTTATACATGCACACATGCATACATACAAGGGTCATTTGATAAGTATGGTAAAAAAGTAAAAAGCTAAATTTAATTAAATTAATTAATAAATTAAATTGAATAAAAAATAAATTTACCATACTTATCAAACGACCGTTGTGTGTATATGTATATATATATATATATATATATATATATATATATATATATATATTTATATATAATGGTATTGAATGCAGTGAAAAATTAGCAAAAGGAAAAAATGAATTTTAAGAAATATTTATAGAAATGCTACCTCCTTTTTATGAGTATATTCTATCAAAAAGATAGGATTTCCCAAATGAGACTGAAGGGTTTAGACATGCATTTCCTTGCTTAGTATTTTTTAGTCTCATTTACGGCATCTTATACAAAAAAATAGGAAATTTTAAAATTATGAAAAAAATATGATAGTATGATGTGATATCATTTTTTCATCAAAGGTATTCACTCTAGTACTAGAAGAAGTACAAACATATCACATACACGCACTATGCGTGTGTGCACGTGTACATATATATGTATGTGTGTGTGCGTGAATGTTTGTGTGTATGTAAGAATGTGTGTGTGTGTAAGAATGTGTGTATACACATATATATTTTTGTAAAGGGCATCCAAATGTGACGCCTAGTTTTGTGTTATATTAAAAAGAAACAAAAAAAACTATACTTATGTTTCTTTATACGCCATTATATATAAATATTTCTTTTTAATAAAACACAATTCAAGGAGCCACATTTGGATGGCCCTATATATAAGTATATTTGAAAAGATGATTTAATGTGTAAAACAAACAAGTTTTTTCACAGTAACTTGAAATTAAATAAATAATTATAGTGGTAGAACTAAACGCAACGATAATATTTTAGCCCAGAGGTAAACTTTTGGTTTAAACACGTGTCGATTTAGATAATATTCGAAATTCTATTTCAATAAAACATCGCCCATAACAAATATTGAAATTGTTATAAAAGCATCATATATACAAATTAGTTTTGATTTTATATAAACATTAATTATCTGTTAAATCTACTTAACACACAAGTATAATTAGTATTTTAATATAAAAATCTGTATGGTCAAAAGATGACAAATTAGTGTTATAATTTGAAATATCATTACAGGAAATAAGTTTTTCTTTTAATTTACATTATTAGAAAACTTTTTTCATAAATTAATTATATAATCTATTCGTGGAACATTTCTATATAATATTACATTAAATAGTTATTTCAGTGCTACGATACAAATTTTAGAATAAAAATGATTGCTTTTTGATATAAATTAATTATATTGAATATAAAAGTTTCTTATAAACAAATTTAAATTATTTAATTTTATACAAACAACTACCTATTTTCATATTGATAATAAATAAAACTATTACCAATGAAACACTTTTATTGAAAATCTATTTTATGTAATCAAAATTATAGATACAATTTTATGTGAAGCAAATAACATTTTTAATTGTTTAAGAAGTATTCAATATTGTTCATAGCTCAAACAAAAATTATGTAACACTACTTACAAAAATTCAAAAAAATAATTCATAAGATTTGAATATTTGAAATTTATATAAATTTGAATTATTTTTTAAATAATTATCAATAATTAAAAAAATATATCTTTTAAATATTTTTTAAAATAAAAGTTATTCAAATAATTTAAAATACACTCTTATTGTTTTAAAATGTTATTACCATAATATTTTCTCAAACTTAAAGATATATTTGGTTATGATTAAAAATATTCATATACTGCAATAAATAAATAAATATATATATATATATATATATATATATATATACATATTTACATATATATGCAAAAATATTAGAATATATATATTTGTTATTTTTATTTTTTAAATTATTTACATTCCGCAAACTTAAACAAGAATAGTTAAAAACGTATTTAAACACACATATTTTATTAAAAAATTATAATTTTATTAAATAACCTTTTCACTCATTTTAATAATAACCAAACGATTGTCTTACCTTAACTGAATACAATATACTTGGAGACACCTTGAATAAGATTTCAGTCAATTAAAATAGTTTTAACACGTGATAATTTCATTTAAAACAATTCCTTAATTAATCACTTAAACTAACAAAGAACGACACTATACACAATGGACTTCAATAAATGATTCTCCTATACAAATATCGAAGTTCAAATACATTATCGAATTTTACACAGAAATCATAATAACATTCCGGTATGTCTATGGCAATAGCAGTGGGTTTGCGGTAATACACCGAAATGTATTTGGTGGTTAAGTGGTTAAATAACTATTAAATCATTCGTTGTTAAAGATTGAAACATTACCAGTTTATTAAATAATTTTTATCTAGGATATTTATTTGTGATTTTATTTTTAAAATATACAATTATACATATATATATATATATATATATATATATATATATATATATTTATAATTGTATAATTAAATTGTTTGTTTTTTTTTGTAAATTTTTCCTTGACTATCACAGACATTTTTCAAAAAACACATACGATAATCATAAACCCACCTAGTAATTAGTAAATTAGCTTAAGCTATCACACTACAAATTGTAAAACAAACAACAGTACCATTGTACTAGTAATCAATTACCGATAATAAAATCTTTTCCTATTCTGATTCTGTATAATTAAATGATTTATACGTCTTTCGTAACCAAAAATTCTAACGTATTCAATTTTAAATTATATTTATTTTAAATATGAACATGAAATTAAATTACAGTATGTAAAATTCTACAAATCTCACAAGATATTTTTAAAAATCTTGTGTATTTTTATTTAGATCTCGAAATATAACATGTTTAAAATTCTACATTCTATGAAAATCTTCTAAATTCCAAACTTTGCTATTATTTTATACTATTTTTGATTTACGTCATTTTTCATTCTTATCAGATATAAAATATTTTTATTAATACAGTTTTTTTTAAAAAAATTCGTTATTAGAAGTTGGAATGCAATATGAAATATAATAGATAATTCTAAAAATAACATTTATTAGAAATATGCATTAAGAATAAAAATAAATATTTATTGATTTCAAATAAATTTTTAAACATAAAATATTTTTTTCTACTTTTTATTATCTTTCTACTAAAAATTAGATTCTACGTCGGATAAAAGACAGGTTTTTATTTTAAAAAATGAATTAATTTTTTGACATTTTTGTGATTTTAAAAGTATATATCCTCTAAACCAGCGGTCGGCAACCTTTTTTGGCCACGGGTCAAAATCAACCAAAATGTGAGTATTAAAGAGACGTTTGGGTCAGAGATATTTTCGTATTAAAACAGTCTTTTAGTAAATAATAAGATATATTTTATTAAGAAAATAATTACAAACATAGTTGAATGGAACTTTATTTATAAACGTTCTCTTCGATATCAATGGGTCCCCTAATGTTAAACTTGTGACGTCAATTTAGTCAAGTCTGGTTTATAGTTAGTCGTTTTAAGATGAATACAAGCATCTGAATTTTCGGTAGTTAACCTGTTCCTGTTCTTGCTTAATATAAATTTCATTTGTGAAAATATTTGCTCACATTTATAAGTTGAACCGAATGTGGACAAAATGGCAAAGCCAATTTTTTTCAAAGATGAAAACTTCGTAGGAAATGATGCCCAACATGTTGATATCATGAGAAGATGATTATCTTCTGTTTTTTCCAAACCTTTCCGCAATTTCTTGAATTTATCCGTCCATAACGTTGAACTTTTAAAATCAATCATTTCTAAACTAAAATTGTCAATTTTTAGATATTGAAAATACTGCAAATTTAAAACATTTTCTTCTATTTCCTCGGGTTTTATTATAAATGTAAACATTTCTCCATGCTTCTTAAAACTTTGAAATCTACTTTCATATTCACTTTTAATGACGAAAATCCAACTTTCGAACATGTTTAGATTGCTTTCATCGATATTTCCTTTTCCATGTTTCCTTTTTAACAAGGGAAAGAAATGAAATTTTTTAGTTTTTATGTCAGTTTCAAATAATATCAATTTTGAAGTAAAAATTTAAAAGTAGTACTTTATTTTCGGAACTAAAGTGGGTCACTTGAAATTATCAAATGGGTCACTCGGTGACCCGCGAGTCATAGGTTGCCGACCACTTCTCTAAACTATATTAAATCCACCTAAAGAGATAATTGATAGGAAGTACATGAGGTATGAAAAAACTTCTTGTTCCAACTCTAACAATTTGTCTTTGGTCACCTTATATATATATATATATGTGTGTGTGTGTGTGTGTGTGTGTGTGTGTGTTTGTGTGTATGTAAATGTAAATAAATATCGAAGTTCAATTTGTAATATATGGAAATGAAAAATTGTACAGACATTTACTTAATGTTGTATCGGCAGAGTACATGAATTCTTATCTATACCATTAAAGTAAAAAACGGGTTTCAAGTTTCTAACAGCTTCAACGTGAAATTCTTCAATGCGGTTTGATTTCAATAGAATCAAATCGGATCAGATTTTTTTCTGTAACATCTTGAATCACACGGGGTATTCTTGAATACATTAATAGCAGTGACACATTAGATGTATATGTATATATAAATGTTTTCACGTCTCTAGGTAACATAACAGCTGGTTCTCTCAATATTTGCATATGGGTTCTATATTTATTACTTATGCGCTCTATCTTTAACGTTTCAATATTTAAAAGCGAAGGGTTGTTAATGTTACTTGAAGTTCTGATATTGAATTCTTATATGAACGGAATGAAACATCTGCTTTTTTTACTTGTAATTAATTCTGAGTACGACTGTTATATTCATTGACGAAAACAGGCTTCCGTATTTATTGACGAACCTTAAATTAATATTCCCGTTACATGTCAAAAACCCGAATAAATAACTAACTAATTATTGTAACTGATGCCGATATAAATTACATTTGCATACTTTCAAATTATATATGAACAGATATTCACACACGAATTCAACTTAATCTAATGTATACTTACACACACACACACATATGTGTATGTATATATATATATATATATATATATATATATATATATATATATATATAAACACTTATGTAAATTAAAAAAATAAAGAGTAAAAATAAAATACCAAACTGTATTAAAGTTCAACAGTTTGTCACAGGTAAAATGTAAACTTGCTGACAAAAATTTATATGCGCTAGTTAAAAATATACATTGTAATTATCCTGTAAAGTTTTTAAACATATTTAAGTGTATAATATTGTTGAGAAGAAAACATACTTAGATTTATGAAAGGATGTTTGTAAGAGAATGTATAATTTTTATATTTAAATTATTTTAAATAATTATAATATTTATTTGTACTATTTTTAGCTCAAAATAAACTTTCGTTTTTAAAAATCTAATTTTTCATCGATTTATTTTATGATTCATTTTATGTACAAAATTATTATTTATTTTCAATCCTATAAAAATAACAATTTTATGAACTATATTTCACGAAAATATCATAATAAGGATTTTTTAAATTTATTTATTAACTATTTCCTTTTTTTATCTTTTTTAAGTTTAAATAGTTGATTTATAAAATATACTCTAACGACTGTTTGAAAATTTATTTGTCCAAAGAAATATAAAGTGGTTTTGGAAATTTATTTATAAACATTTATTTTATTTCTGTTAATTTTTTGAAGACAGAATCAGAAAATTAACAAACAATACTTTTAATAATTACAAATATATTTTTTTGACAATAAAAATTAAAAAAATAAATGAATATTCCAAATTTATTCTTGGTAAATTTTTTAACTTTAGTAAATTATTTATTATTTTATATTGAATTTATGAAATGATGTAACATATTTTTGTTTTATAAAATTATATTAATAATTTTATATTGCGTATTAAAATATAAATTAATATTTCTTTATTGAAATTCAATATTTTGTAATGAGCGGTTTTTTATAGTGTTATTAAATTTAAAGTTGTTTTTGTGATTATTCTTATCAATTACTACGATATAACTAAATAATTTTACTCCAAATTAATATTTATTTAGTTGATTTTAACCAAAGAAAAATATATACCATCTGATACATCAATTCAGTAGAAAATTACTTAATGTAAGTGTAAAAATACCTAATGTTTACTTTATATTTCATTTGATAATTAATATGTCGCCAAATTTGTGAAATTTGATATTTTTTAAGTTAATTTTAGTTTTAGTGATAGATTGATTTTATTAAGACTCGATTTTTTTTAAAATTGAACAAAATCATTATATATATATAAATAAATAAAACTATATTTACATTTTAAGGACATAAAAAGAAAATATTAGAAAAATCTATAATATTATTATATTTAAATATAAACTAAGTAGATAGGTTATACGAGCGGCGTTTGATAAGTATGGTAAAAAGTAAGAAAAACTAAATTAAAAAATTTAATTAAATTAATAAATTAATTAAATTAAACAATAAATAAATTTACCATACTTATCAAACGATCCCCGTATGCTTATATTAAAAATATGCATGAAAATAATATATATTTTCAAGTCAATTACACAAGATCAATTTATATCAATTTTCGATTTGAAAAATTATTATAAACTACTTAAAAATCTTCTTTTGAATGATATTTTCTTTCTCTTTTTCTCTCTATATACAAACATACATACATACATACATATATATATATATATATATATATATATATATATATATATATATATGTATGTGTGTGTGTATTCTACGTATCTCTGCTAGTCTTTTATATTGCTTACTCTATTCAAAACTATGATTAATATTCGAACGATGAATAGACAAAACTATTGCTTATGTTTTTGCACCATGCAATGTGCTAATTACCATACCTGCATTGAAAAAACCGTTCGCTTTTAACATATCTTCTTAGTTTATTTCGGAATGAAGACCATCAGATCTAAAGATTACAGTGTGATTTTAAATAAAGAGAATTAGAACATTTTAGTAAAACTACACGGTTTTGAACATCATTATGATCAGGAATATTTTTCTTAGTATCCATCTAAAATCCGTATATTTTCTGCTTAAAACGTAAGGAACGTGCATATTAATGAATCCACTTTTATTTAGATTTTATATGACACGAACTGGGCAGTACAGAAATAAACTTTTGTGTTTATTTTAATATATTTTTTTCTGTTTATTTAAATTTGATTTGAGAACATGCTTTTTGATATTATAATACAACTGTTTTTAAGTCATTTAAAAATCATGTCTTTTTAAAATATATAAAAGTTTCAGTATATTACAAAAGTAACTTTCTACATAATTTTATATCATACGTAGAAAATTGTTCACTATAAAAATTACGTACATAATTAAGTAAATAATTTGTGTCTCTGTATTCTTCTATTTAAAGAATATCAATTTAAAAATAATGTACTTATTTTATTCCAAGTTCTGTTATTAAGCATATATATATATATATATATATATATATATATATATATATATTTGTGTGTGTATGTATGTCTAATAGTTTTCAGAGTAAAAACATACAATATGAAATAGTTTATAATTGTACTAAAAAATTTGCAATGAAATAATAAACATAATGTAAATAAATCTTTTATATATGAGTACGTATACATAATGAAGCAATTCTGAAACATTTACAAACAGAATTACCAAGAATTTTATTATTGTATACGCGGAAAAGTCATGTACATCTAATTATAATACTAATTATATTGTTTCATTGTAACTGACTAACTCGTATATTTATTTCATACAATAAAAAAAACTATTGTTCATTTGCAAGAATAAGAACAGTATTGTATGGAAGAAAATTTAGGGTTTGATTAAAAAATATAATTTTGTTCTTAATTTTTAATAGTGCCATATAACCATCATATAAATATATTTAACATATCTTTTATTTTACATCTCTAGCAAGTGAAAAATTTATTAAATAATAGGCTATTATAGTCATTGATTTAATATAGTAGTAATTTGAATTAACTGTCTTACCTCGAGTCAGTTTTAGTGGCGATTTTACCACCGATAATTAATTCACAATTGCAATACATAAATACAAAAGTGTGTAAATATGTATATATATATATATATATATATATATATATATATATATATGTGTGTGTGTGTGTGTGTGTGTGTATGTATGTATATATAAAGGTATGATAAAGTATTTTTTCAGGTTAGATAGAACTTTTGATAGGGATTTAATTTAAAGTTCTATCACACTTAAAAAACACTTATAGAAACTACCTAATAATGTAGCTTTTTGAAATTGTACACGCAGCTATATACACAATTTTATATAATGAAATTAAACTTAGAAGTACGAGGGTCGTTTGATAAGTATGCTAAAAAAGTAAGGAGAACTAAATTAAAAAAAATAATTTAATCAATTAATTAAATTAAACAATAAATAAATTAACCATATTTATCAAACGATTCTCGTATAGATTTAGTTATATGTAAAATAATGCGAATTTTTTTCGAAAACCAGAATATTTAAGAATCACTAAGAAATCTTGAAAATTACCAGTGATAATAGTTGTCAATTTATTCATAAAGTTATAAGACGTATCGAGACTTGCATTGATTTTTCTTCTTCATTTTTATAGATCTCTCCTTGTTTATTTTTATGATGTTATACGTTGCCTTTTCTGACTTATTAACCGACTATTTGACGTTTTTTCTAGATTTCGTTTAAAACTTTACTAAATATTTTGTACAATTTTAATTTACTGATCATCATCTACTCTGATGACGTGATAGTTCAATTTTTTCATTTTCTAGTAAATTTTACAATATTGTTTATGTTAAATTATTCTCTTACTTCGATATTTTATATTTGATCTAGTCTAGTTCTACTAATTATAGACCTCAAGTACTTATGTCAGCTATTGTTAATACTTTTTTTGTTTTGGGGATTTCTGAATGGATTTCTACTTCATGTTATTATTGATTTTACTATGATTTTGTAAATGTCCATCATACTTTCTAGAGTTATATATTAGTTTTTCTAAAAATTCAAATAATCTTGATAATTGGTTGTGTGATGTCTTATTTCTAAACATTGTTATTCCTAGTAATATTAATTCTACGTATAGATTTTTTTGATACTTTAAGTGATTTTGTTTTTACAACTATATATCGATTTATAAATATGGACTAAATTCAATAAAAAAAATTAAAAAATAAAAAAAAATTAGAAATTAACGAAAAAAATATGTACGCTGTATTTTAAAAAATACAAGTTTAGTATAGGACATTAAACTAAAGAAATAGAAGACATTTACTGCTAATTCGTAAATAATATGTGTTTTTTAAATACCTATTGGCTAAATATAAGAAGTTTGATTTTATATTTTTACAACGCTTCATTTTAAACGATAAAAATTACCGTTAAATTTTTAAAAGAAATCAATTATACATTAATCTAATTTCTATTTTTTTCATCTGATTTACATTATATATTCTCTATACGACTGATTTATTAAATTGGAAATGTTATTATATAAGCATTAATTTTTATAAACTAAGGAATTGATTTGGATATTTTTGTGTTTATTTTTTTATATACATTAGGAAAATACTTAGAAGTAATAGAAAATAATATTTAATAAATGTTTTATTGCTAAGGAACATTATTTTGAATATTCTTAATTTTGATAAAAATTAAAATAATACTTTTGTATTTTTAAACATAATCTTAAGTGTAAATTTTTGATTAGAAATTTCTCAGTAGAAAATCTGTAAATAAACCTAAAATCCAGTATATATTTCATTTCATTAAAACACAATGATTTGTTGACAGATCTGTTCAATGTAGTACAATGATAATACAACAAACAAACTTAGTATTGAAAAAAACTTGTACATATATATATATATATATATATATATATATATATATATATAATCACGAAACTGTATCTATGAACTTTCAGGTATCCCTTCGACAGTGCAGGTAACATTAAACGGTCTATTAAGTCTCACCTTGCATGGGAACACAAAATGTTTGATATTATGTCAACCCCAAAATCGTACATATCCATCACAGTTTAACGCGTTTTACAGTAACCCTCATATATGAAGAACACGTTTGATGTTGTGTATGTATGTTGTTCAGTAAACATTATTTACTTTGTTGATTTTTATACCGATTTATATATACATTACTCTGCAGTAATCAATAAAAATTATTTTAAAATTTTTATCATTTTGCGGTATTAAATCGAGAATATATTAGGAGATTTTTGTACACAAAAGTTTTTGATCCGTTGTTGATTTGTTGAAACGTATTA
>CP092092.1:22663255-22745755 GCA_029203775.1 Neoneuromus ignobilis | reverse complement strand
AACCAGTATTTAAGGTCCTTAATATATCATCGTGATTCATTGATACGCAAACATTTCGCCTTAAGCTACTTATTTGAATAAGTTAGCCAGGGTCGGTTTTAGATATATCAGTTATTGTTAATAAAAACTGTACGTGTATTTTATACATACATACATACATACATATATATATATATATACATAATAGTATTTTTTTATAAAATTACACTCATTTATAATATCTTTTTTTCTCTAAACCTCATTTTCACAGCCAAATACTTTCGTCGTTTTCCCAATGTTATTTTATGACGCATTATTATTTTTTTAAAATTGGTAATATATATATATATATATATATATGGTTTGTAATTTCAAAATTGATTTTAGTATATAATTTTTATTTAATTTTATAATAAAAATATTGAGTATACGAATTTTGAAATATGGAATTATTTATTTAAAAATCATACAATAATAAAGCAATAATACAGTAAACTGATAGAATTTAACATTTTTATATTTTATATATATATATATACACATTGGTAGAGATATATAAAAAGAGGATTTTAAAAAATTGATAAATAAATATATTCATAGTTCAAAAAATTTTTTTGTTAATTAATATATAGAAAAATTAAATATATTTTGAAGAACATGATTTAAAAAAAAATTGAAATGGAAAAGATGAAATTGATTTTTTTTTAATAAAATTAATAATGTTTTTTCGAAAGTAAAGCAGGTTTATTTAAAATTTGAAAATCATTAAAAAATTATATGATATTTTATTTCATAAATACATTAGTATTTCTTTTTAAATTGAATATTTTTTCTGAATATTCATAATTCATCCTTATTAATTGTTACGTTATCTAAAAATGAAATGAAATGATTATTATTATATTTAATCATTTTTTTTTATTTCTCTACTATGAAGATTTTTTATACCATTTCATTCGTTTCTTCGTTTTTCCAATTTTTTAAAAAAGAATAATAAATATTAAAAATATATTTATAGTAAATAGTTTGTATATAGTAATTTAATTCTATAATCAAATTGTTTTCCATAATGAAATTTAGAATATATGTATATATATATATATATATATATATATAAATGTAATGTGTGTATGTATGTATATACATATACACATATATGTATATAAAGATACATATATGTTATATATGTGTCAACGTATATGTAAATATTAGCATTAAATCATGTAACATTTATAAAAGGGATAAGTCCGCACCTGGTACAAATCAGGATCATCATTCGATACTTCGTGAGATTCCTTTTACGAACGTACACACACACATACATTTGTCGTTCGTCACTAAATGATATTTGCATACGTGCATGCAATGTCCTTTCGCCACAATACAGCATCTTCCTGATCCAGCCGCCTAATTTGTTTATTTAACTATTCAAATATGCGCTCATATCCAGTCTTACGGCGACGTCTAACCCTTTGATTTATATAGATATTGATTTTGCATCTGAATCAAGTTCATATATAATAAATGTATAGAGTTCAGATATTTAATCCATCGTGGGATTTCTCGACGACGGGGTCGATCCTTCGATATCGTTTCGAATATGAAATTATATACATATATGTACATATTTTTATTTTAAAAAGAATACGCCTTCGGCAATAAATTTTCATCTGGTGTGTATTTTTTTATTGATATTCGTGTTCGGTTGGATTATATGTTTGTTTAGTATATTCTTTTATTTGAGTGATCTATTGCTTTGGGAACTTTTTTAATTTGGGTGCTCTTAATTTTTAATAAAAATAATTTTCAATATTGGTTTACTATTTTATTTTGATTCGTTTTTAAAAAATTCAATAACACTCACTTGTATGTGTGTATATAATGAATATATAATTTGTACACTCGTACAAATAAAAATAAATATCGAATTAGTTAATAGTGTGACTAATTTATTTTATGTAAAATACGCAAACCATTCGAATCAGTGGCAACAGTTCGAGACCGGAACATTGCGTCATAAAACAATCAGGAACGCTCATTGACATACAACAAAAGCCATACATTTCACCTATTCACACGTCCCGTCGTCGTATTGCGTCGATATACGCATTACGCGTCAATTTCACAGGCTATTCGCACCACAACATCCACGTTTCGAGCGACTAGGCGGCCACAGTGTTGTAGTTCGAGCGTTGGTACCATAGGGCCTTATCTCATTCCGTTATCGTTTCGACACGAACACGGTGTGAGGCACCTCCACATTTTCACTCCGACCGCCACTAATATCATTGCATAAATTAATAAATTACCAATTTATTTAGTTCTTTGACCAACTGGCTTTTACCGGACTCCTACTTAAAATCAATTGCATATTAATTACAGTACGCGTACGGAATGAAATTACATAACGCGTACATTTCATCTCCTCTGTCTTTTGTACACGCCGAGTATTGTCCTTCTTCGTCGTCCGATGTCGATTCTTCGTCCAATTCTAACAGGATATGCTTACTATAGCTATTACGTCACGGAACGCTGACTTTTACAGTGGACCGTGCGTGTTTTTGATCGGAAACTTGTGTGGAAACGCCTCTGATCCGAGATGGTCCGGCGTATTTTCGCGAGTGCCGATGTCTAAGTGTTGATTAGAACGGTCGAATGAGTTTATAGTCTGACGCTATATAATATCATATGTGTGGTGCGTTGTTTGTGCCACTATGTATTTATTGGGTCTATATGGACATCACGTACTTGATTTTTCTGCGTTGACTTCTTTTCCCCAACTATTTATGCTGGTACCATAAAACGACATGACGCTCGAGTTTGGAGTTCAACGATTGAAGCTTACTTTCAATTAACGAACTACATACTGAACATTTTTAACAAAGATTTGATTTGAATTTGATATGAACATATACACACACACGCACGCAAGAATATATATATATATATATATATATATATATATATATATATATGACTTATTAAAATATTGTATATTTCAAGTATTTAGTTAATTTTCTATAAATTATTTTTTTATTCTAATTAATAAGTCTTTTTTTCTAATTACTATTTTTATAGTACGTATTAAGGAAAATAATATTAGTGATTTATGTCACTGATTAGTTTGGTTTTAAAAAATATGTGCATTTTAATATACAAGTAAATAAGTACTTTCTTCAATAATATTATGTTTACATACATGCGCATAATCGCATACACACACACACACACATATATATATATATATACATATACATACATACAGACAGAAATATACCAATATGCATACATATCATATATATGTACTTAGAATATTATCAAATATAATTTTTGTATACATTACTTGGAATTGAATTTGTTTCTCTTGTTAAATACATTTTAAATAATGATTAATTTTCCAAAAAAACGTTTTTTAATATTAATTTATTATTTTGTTTTGTAATTAAACTTCATGTAGTATTTAATATAGAAAATAACTTTGAGTGATTTTTTTCAATTATTACTCTTGTTTTATATATTTTTATTGGTTTTCAATATTCATATTTATTTTAAATGCTATATTAATTGTAGGAAAAATTATGTGTAATTAAAATAACAAATTCTCTCTTTCTCACACACATATACATACACACACACACACACATACACACACACACACACACACACACATATATATATATATATATATATATATATATATATATATATACATATATATATGTCATTCAATATTGACCTCTTTCTATTCACTGTAGGAAGACTTCTTCCAAAAATATTTATTTCGTTCTTTCCATTACTTTTCTCTTCTTCGCCATATTCTGACAGACTTTTTTTATATCTCTGTTCAATCTATCTATTAACTCCCTACTGGTGTTTTCATAAATCTAGGTTTCCAATTAATAATTTGTCTTATCCATCGATTGTCTTCTCTTTTTGCTCTACAATTGGCTCGTTTCTATTTTAATCTTTTCACTTTTGCTGTAACAATCCACCGAATTCTCTTTCTGTTTTTGTTTGTCCTTGCTAATGCATATGCATCTTTCCATGCTACTTTATGTTGTCTGGAGTTGCTGACTTATTCTAATAATTGAAAGTTTTTTTTATTTCCATAAGTAAGAATGTTTAGGGTTACATTGGTCCAAAAACATTTTTAAACATAAATGAATTTTTTACTCCATAATATGAGAATTTTTCCCGAATTTTCACCATCCCATTTTTATTCTTCTATTCTTTCATTTGTTATTGTTTTTTTAGTATTAATGAGTTGTTCTAGATGTATATGATTTTTAATTTCTTTTATTTCTATTCTTTTTAGTTTGATTTTTCTATGATTTGAAAATTTATTATACGTTTATATATATATATATATATATATATATATATATATATATATATATATTAAGATTTTTTCCATAGCAGATAAATATACCTCATCTGGTTTGCATGTGAATTTCACAAATATCTTCTATTTATCGAAAATTAATTAAAAAAAATTATATTAATTTATCAGAAAACTTAAATTTATATATAAAAGATAAATGTGTACTATTTCATTATTTATCATCAGTTTTTATTATAAATAAAACAACATATTATTTATTATTTTTATTAATAATAAATAACATGTAACTTATGTTAAAACATATTTTTGATTTTTAAACTAAATATTTCTTGTATAATGAATTAAACTCCAATCACATATATTGTAAGTATTATTGCTTACCTAGAAAAAAATATTAGTCCCTCATTTTCGATGGTTGAGCATGAAACTGACAACCTCGTCTGGTAAAAAATTAACTATCGAAAAACGACAAGAAGGCTCTATTGAGCTAAAATTGATAGAGAGACCAGTGACTGGAATAGTCTGTGAAGCCGATGATGATGATGAGTAATAAATATCTATTATTAATTATGAAAATGATTAAGAATTCAATAAAAGTAAAAGAACAGTAAAAACGTATAAAAATTTCAACTTAAGGAATAAGTGAAAATCCATCCTGTAATATACAATATTTTTTATTTTCGTTTTCTATTATGTTATGTTTATATATATTTAAAATAAAATTGAAATTAAAAAATACTCAATTTAATAAAAATGATCTTGTTGATTGATAAAATTGAAATATAACATGAATTATAATTTATGTTATAGAAGTTGTAGAAATGATAGAATGAAATAAGCTTGAAAATTAAAATAACTATTTAAATTTATTTCAATTATTTAAAAATAGAATATAAATTGATTGATTAACGTTAAAAATAAATGATTATTTTAATCATATATTCATTATTGGATGTGTTCTATAATTATTTTATTTGAAAATTGGTCGTTTTAGAAGTAGTACAAAAAGTATAAGTAAAAAGAGATTACTAATTATATGTAATACTTTTTTAAATTCAAATTCAATTAGTAATTCTTCAAACTATAATTATATAGTAGTTTGTATATAAATTTCTATTAGAATATTTAAATATAGTACAATTTGAGTGTAAATTGCAAACAATTAAAAGTCATATTTCTAACAATATTTATTAAAAAGATTAATAACCATCTATATAATATTTATACATCGAAACGTAGTTATAATGTATATATAATTGAGGTTTAGTGTAAGCATTATACATCATTTGCACATTCTCACGTTACTTTCAGATTTCTGCTAATTTTTCTAGTCGATAAATTTTTATTTTATCGTTGAAACTAAATCCCTAATTTTTTATGACTCGTAAAAAAACTTATATACAAAGAACAAAAACGTATTACAAGAAATAATTGATATAGTGATGGGAGGGATACATTGTACATAGAAATATAATAATATAATGTTTCTAGATAGTCGATTCAGATTGTTTGTAAAATGAAATTAGTATGTGTATTCCTTGTTCTATATAATGATTGTTGTTAATATCTATAAGATCTTTGAATCACTCAACCGTTTCTGGACAGCATATGGCTGAAACAGAACAATAATAATTCCCTTAGTTAATATTCAATAAAACCTTTAATTAGTGATAAAAATTCCATGTTTATTAATTCAAGCGTACAAACGAGCATATGCTATATTTTCTTGATTACAATTCTGAAAAAAATAACGATAAGTTCGATATGAAGTTAATAGTTTGAATTATGAAAAATTTTATACACAATATATATATATATATATATATATATATATATATATATATATATATAATGTGTATATATGTAATGATATTACGCACTTTTCTGGTTTCTATATTAAAAATGTTCGATTATATCCACATACTTACACTACGATATGCTGTAAAATATAATTAAAATTGTTCTGTATTGACAGCATAGTTATTACTTGACATGCGAGTGCGTGTAAATAACAATAAAATAGCAAGAGCAGACGTTTCTTTGTAGACGTGTGTCAGGTTGTTATTTACATCGAACAGCTGTCGATTGGAAAAAAATATATCATGTACGTTCTTGTTTCGTATGTATTCTTTACTTTTTAATATTATTGAAGGTGAAACGTTATTGGTCATTTGTTCAGTTCCGTTTGTGTTGAATACAAGTTATTATGTCTTCTTTAATATCACAGATGATATATTTTTATATGGAATTTTGAAATGTTTTTTCCACAATTTCAGATATTTGTGCTGGTTTTCTTATAGCTAGATTTTGTCTTGTTATATTTGATCGTCCTTGACATTTAATTCTTTAATATGTATTCTTCATCTGTATTCACGTTCTATCTTCACTATTTGTTTTTCCTTTAATTTTTCAATTACTAAAAAAAAATATAAAATTTGAAGAATTTGCTTTCTGTTTATATTTTTTTTATATAAGGTTATCCAAATATGACGCCTATATTTGTGTTTTATTTTTTAAAAAAACTATACACATGTTTCACTATACACATATTTCTTTCTAATAGAACACAAATCAAGGCGTTACTTTTGGATGACCCTATGTTTAGGCGAAATTTGAAGTAAATTAGTATAATATATAAGAAATAATTTTTTCTTATGAAATAGAGTCAGTATAAATGATGGTGGACTAAAAGTAAAAAAAAATAAAAAATACTTTTTTTGTTATTTTGATGTTTTTTGTGAGTGTGAGTTAAGAGTGAAGAAAAAATGTTCTGGAATTTTATTAGGACTATGAAAAAATCAAAAAATAAATGAATCATCAAAGATTATTCAAAGAAATTTAGTTCTGTTTGTTATTAATAGAGTGTAAAATACCACGAATAATATTTAGAGTAACTTTTTATACTATTAAGCATTTTTATAAAATTATTAACTAATTTTTATTAAAGATTTCTGTTTTTAAATCTGTGGTATTTTAATCTGTTTTTAATATCAAATAAATATTTCGAATTCTAATAAAAGTCTTATATCCATTTTCTGGTATTTTTCAACATTTTCTCAAAGTAATTATTACTATGATATCCAATAATTTTAATGGAAAGTTTGATAATTATTTATTGTTTATAAATATTTATAAAACGATATTATTAAAGAAAGTTTAGAAGAATATACAATTTGATATAAAAAAGATTTTTATATTTACAATTTGAAGAATATATGTTCATTATAATATTACCTCATACACAATAAATTGTAAAAAATTACAAAATTAATGTAGTGTTTTGGTAATAATTTCTTTCAATGAATTATAAAATTTAAAATTTGTTTTTAAGCACAAATAAGAATATTGTTTTATTAAATATGAAATTTTATTATGATATTTTAAAAATATAATGACGATTTTAATCGAATTCATTTCCACAAAATTATTATTTCAAAATTTTATTTTCGGGATAAAATAATTCAAATTATGATCTGTTCGAACAAATCAGGAACTGAACTATTAATCGAATCATTAAAATAAATTTTCGAGTTTACTAGTTTTTAGTATCAAAATAAATCTCTTTTTATATTCAATTTACTAACTAACAACACAAAGTAACAAGAATAGTTTATTAATAAACAGTACAGTAATAAATGTTTTAACTTATGTTTCTAGAAGATAAAATTAGATAGATAAAAACTATAAATTACGAAAAATCTTATTTAAAGATAAAAAATTATTGTTTAAAACGAAACATTAAATATACAAAATATTTAATTTTTTGTTACTGTTAACATATTGTTCGAGTTTTTATATAGTACTTTATCACGAATAATAAATATTGAACATATTTCCTACTAAAATAAATTATATTATTCAACTTTCAGTTTGTGAATGAATTAGAACACAAATTGAACAGAATGTAAAGTATATATAATTGCTACTTTTTTATAGAAAATAAATTTAAATCTTATCTAAATAAGAACTGTGCGAGAGGTGAACCGTAGCTAGCCAAAACGTGTAAGGAAAGTAAAATGGAATACTTTTATTGTTATTATTTAAAATAACAATAAACATACTAAAATTTAAATTAGTTGTAATTGAAATATGCATATTTAAATGAAGTTTGTATCAATAAAAATTATAATAAAATGTTACACTTTCAAATTAATATTCATTAATATTTACATAAAAACATTTATTAATAGGTATATATATATATATAGTGTATCTCCTTCTCATAGAGGTACCATGTGATTTATGTATGATTGAATTTTAAATGCAGGGAAACAGAAAAGAATATAACAGCTAACAGGGAGAGTACATTTTTTTAATTCTAACAGAAATTAAAGAAATGAAAATATTGTTTATTAATTAAATATTTATATATATATATATATATACACGTAAAATTAGTTTCTTATTATTTAATTTTTCATATTTTTTTGTATTATTGTGTATAAATAACAACAATGTTGATTTGTATAAAAAATGGAACTTTTTAAATATATTTTCATAAAAAAAATAAATAAAAATAAAACAATTAGACAATTTGTATCAATATATATATATATATATATATAATGTATTTATCAAATTACCTACTAATTTGTATTTATTACTTGTGTTCTTAAAACTTCATTTATTAAACAAATTTATATAGAAATTTAAATTATAGATAGATAGATAAATAGAATTACATTTATATTAAAAAAAAGAAAAATCAACTATAGTACTTTCTAAAATTGGTTTTAATTTAAACCAAATTAATACAAAAGTAATATGTAATAATTTGTAGACTCTAGAAAAATAAAAAAAACTATAGAATTAGAATTTATTGGTTATGTGTATTTTGGATAGATTATTAACATAAAAGATATTTTATAGATGAAGTAAATAAGAGAATAAAATGGGATAGTATCAATTTTGAAAAGTTCTTATATCATAAATTTGACTATTGCTCTATGTTCAAAGAAAAAGTTTTTAATTAATCCATTTTATATATATTTATGATAGTGAAACATTGATCTTAAATGAAAAAATAATTTAGTGGTTCCAGATAACGCAAAGAAGAATAAAAAAATATTTGTTAGGAATAATAAATATAGATAAATGAGTGGATTCGATAGAAAACTAGCTGAGGATGTTATAAAAAGAGTAAAAAGGTTAAAATTGAAATTGGTTGATCATAGAGTAAGAAAAAACGACTGATTGATAAAGTAAATTATTGATTGGATATCTAGAATTAGGATTTAGAACTCACCTTCAATATTGTAAAATTTTACAAGTGTCCTATAATCATTTATTTTTTATTTTATTTGTTTAAGAGTGGAAGATTATTTCGATGCTCATCAGATTTCTGTATTATAAAAAGAGAATAATCTGAGATTATTGGATATTTTTATAATATATTGTGATGTTTAGGGTGTGTGATTTATTTGTGTTAAAGAAATTCATAATTAGTTGAGAAAAAGGAATGAGAAAATTTGTCATATTGAATGGGAAAAACATATTTAAAGAGCTGAAAATGGAGAGCCTTGGGAGAGAGTTTCGAGTAGTAGAGAGAATGATATCTTGATGATTATATATATATATATATATATACATACACTATAATTATACAGAAAAAAAATACTGGTAGTTAAAATTTTTACGTATAACTACTGGAAATATTTGACAAAATAATTGTTATTTTGTATGTATGTATATATGTATTTATTTATCGTCTATTTATTTGATAAACTTTTAAATAATTTTAGTTGAATAAATTAAATAAATCACTTCTAATTAACAAGAATTAATTTTTTCACGATATTTTAGATATTAATATTTTAATTGCAAATTTAATTGTTCTATTCTAATTGTTCGCATAAATGATATTTATTAATATAAATTAATGTTCCAAATTAAAAATAACATTTGTGTTAAAATTATTTTATACGCATTGATATTTTTAAAAATACTTAAAATATAAAAAGTATTTAAATTACATTTGTTATTAATTGTAGAAAATAATAAAACTATTTAATTAAAAAAGTAACCAAAAAAAACAGAAAGTGAATAATGAATAAATATTTGTATTTATTTTTTATTATAAAGTAAAAACAGATATATAAAAAATTAACTAAACAAATACCATATGTAAAAACTTGTTTATAATTTAAAATAAATATATTTAATTAATTTTTATTTCATACAAAGATAACGATATCATTCCATGTGTTCGATAATAAAAAGTAAAAGTTTAATAAAGAAACTTTTAATACAAATTTAATACTAATTTTATATTATTATCTATAATTACATCAAAAATATTTTTTAAAAAAGAAAAAATTCTTTATTTTTGTAATACGTTATTAAATATATGTATTAATTTATTTACACAAATATGTAAGTCATTCAAATTAACACATGATATGTGGTCATTTTGGTTCCATTATTCGAATATACATTTCATTACATTCGAACAAATGTATTAAAAAAATATTTTACATTAAACTGCTTTCATTAGAGAATTATTGTTCAAATAATTTATACATATAAAATATACATTACTTATATATATATATATATATATATATATATATATATATATATATATATTTAAATGCATATTTTATTGAACATACATAAATTTCGTAAATTGTATCCTGTTTAGTGTGTGAAAGTAAAACTTATGAATAATAATTGTATTCGCAATTGAAAATAATTTATATGAATATAATTAACATATAATTTCGAAATAGGTGTATAACTCAATAGGAAAAATAATCATATGTTTTTATTAATAAAATATATTTATGTTAATACTATTTAATACATATTTATATTATTTACTTATATGGACGAGTATATATACACAAGCAAATATGTACATTCACACACACATGTATATATATATATATATATATATATATATACACACACATATGATTTTATAATATTATCTATTTTAAAAATTTTCAAATCAAATCTCGAAATAAATTATTACTTCGGAATTTTTTTTATAATATAATTTAAAATATTCAACTATATTGTGATGAAATTATAAATAAACAATTTATATTTTAAAACTTCCAATTTTCATTTAAAATTCAGTTTTAATAACTAATGTATATACAATATATATATATATATATATATATATATATATATATAATATTATTATTAAAAAATATAAAATAAAAAACATAATGAAACGAATGAAAATAACAGTTAGAATTCGAAATGAAATCAGTTACTGAAATCAAGAGTAAATAAATTACAATGAAATTAGGTTTGATACAAAATAATATCCACCAATAGACAAGATAAATTATTACATAGAAATTGGAAATCATAAAAGACCCAAGAACAAACTCATAGATAAATGAGATAGATATATAAGAAAATTTGTTACAACAAAATGGAAAAAAAACTTTGGATCATAGGAATTGGAAAGTTTTGTAAGAAACCTTCATTCAGTAGTGTACCGATAAAGGTTGGTGATAACGTTTATAGACTCTCTCTCTCTCTCTCTCTCTCTCTATATATATATATATATATATAATTTTTATTTTAAGATCCAAATTATTGAAAACAAAATTTAACTAATAAGAATTACTTGTTAATGATTAAAAGTTCTATGATTATTTTTTAAAAAACCTTATAATGTAGGTTTTTCAATGTATCAAATATATTAAGATATTATAGATTTGTTAGTTTAGGAACTTTTGATATTAATTAAAAATTATGAAATAAAGGAATTAAAAAAAATATTTTGAAATTTATAAAAAAATATTTTCATTTGAATAAAATAATCAAATGAAAATATTCTAAAAAAATTATTCAGATTAAAAAAATTAAATCAATTTTACAATAGAGTTGTGTGTATGTATGTATGTGCATATATATATATATATATATATATATATATATATATATATATATATATATATATGCTATACTTTATTTGAAGTAAAAATAATGGAATAAAGTTGAACTAATTTTAAATGATCATTGATTCATCAACACAGTTTTGCACGTTTTTACTAAAATGTATGTTATAACGAGACAATAATAATCCGATTTTCTTATAATGAATACGGTATGAAAAGCCGTACTGTAACATGCGAAATTAACTGATTATATTGGAGACTGCGATGGGCGGTATGCATACTCTCTGCATAGGCCTGCCGCGAAGAAATTAAAATAGATAAGCAATTAAAGGGATGTACATCTTTTCACTGTTTCTACTACATGGTCACAATTTTTGGCATATTTAGTAGAGTGCTAATGTACTTTACACTAGATTGATTTATATACATATATTGTACATACATAAACATATGTCTATATATATATATATATATATATATATATATATATATATATATATATATATATATATATGTGTGTGTGTGTAGGGAGAAAGAGAGAAATTTAAAATCAGACCTGCTTTTTAAATAATTTTTTGAATAAATATTTATATTAATCAATATATTTGTTACAATAATTACTTTTTCTCTATATTACGTTTTGATACCTTTCTGTTATTTAAACAAATTTGATAGAAGTTTTTAAAAAGATTTAAAATATTTATATAAATTTATTTCTCTTGAAAAGTGTTTTAATAATTTGTTTTTGAATAATTTTTATTTTAGATTATAAATGAAAGTAATGTAAACTTAATTTTAATTGAATATAAAAATCATAATTATTTTTTAAATATTTTAGATAGATGGAATATCGATTATCTATCATTTAAAATTAATTAAATTGCAACTTTGATAATAATTTTTCTATATTTTTTATAACTTTATCCAATTTAATATTTCTATTTGTTTTTGAGAAGTTTCATGAAACAATTTATCTTCAAGCACTTTTTTAAATCTTCACTGAAATTTTGTATCACTGAAAAATATTTTTACAAAAAATTCAAATAAACCATTTCTTTGACGAAGTTTTTCAGTTTTATTAGAAAATTAGTATTAAATCATTATTGGCATTCTATATTTTTATATTAAGATTATCAAACACGTTCAATTTTTATATTTCATTTTTATGTCGACCTAATAAATAAGTAGAAACTTTTTTACACATATTATATAATATTAATTCTATTAAATTTTTCATAGTTATGGTTTTGGTTACCTGAATAGGAACTTTAAACTTTTTTTTTTATTTATAGTGATATTTTACATACATACATATATATATATATATATATATATATATATATATATATATATATATATATATATATATATATATATATATATATATATATGTGTGTGTGTGTGTGTGTGTGTGTAAGGTAACTCAAATGAGACTAAAGGGTTTAGACATACATTTACTTGCTTACTGTGATTTATAATTTTTTACTATCCTTCACTATCATTCGATCCACTTTCTCTCTCTCTCTCTCTCTCTCTCTCTCTATATATATATATATATACATATACTAAACCATATACGAAACCATATACGAAAAAAGATTTTAAAATAAAGTAACAAAAATAATATTCATTTTTGTAAAAATAAAAAAATAACTATAAAAAATAAAATTTATTCAAAAAACATAAGAAAAATTCTATTAATATTTTATTTTTACTAACATAAATTTTCAATTTATAAAAAATTTTAACCTTTCATTGAAAATTTTTTTGTGTTATTAAAAAGCTATTACAGTTAGATACACTAATCTAGTACCTATTTCTCTCTCCCTCTCTCTTTCTCTTTATATATATATATATATATATGTATATATATATATATATATATATACACACATATGTAATCATAAAATATAATAAAATGCATTAATAATTTTTTTTTTTAAATGTTTGTGTAAATTATAATTATAATTTCTTATAACACCTTTCTTTTTAAAAATATATCTTTCTTTTAAATATATTAATATCGTTATCATTCTTCATTTGATGAATTAACATAAAATATATAAACAAATTATAATAATTATTTGTTATAATTAAAATTAAATCCTTATTTTTCTCTTTTAATAAAAATATATATATTTTTATTATTTTCCAAATATTAGTAAATATTTGTGATTAATTAGAAACGATGATTCAAAATTAAATTGCCTTCTTGAAAATTAATTCCTTAATATTAAAACATAAATATTTCTTAAAACAAATATCTATATATTTTCGAATAATACATTTTCTTCGAGGACAAAATACTTATGTAATTATATTGAATCAGTATTCAATTAATTACTTAACTGAAAGAAATCGTTTTCTCAATCCTGAATTCTCTTAAACACAATCGTGATTACATTTTAATAAAACAATATACCAATCAAGGAACGATCACGGGTTATTAAGTCTCGACGCAATAGTTTATCGTGTGTTGAACACTGAACTGAACCGCGAATAGATTTCCACGGCGTCAATGAATTCAAGACGATGTTGTTGAACATTCTTGTAATACGAATTACAACTTCAGACGAAAGAAAGTCGCGTAAGACCGCATCGTTCGGAACGATGGAAGAAGCAACAGACTGAACGCGGGGTGTGGTAGAAGTGAGGAGCATATGCCTATTCTACTAATTGCAATTATTCGCCCGGCTCAATATCTGTTATTGCCAGTAGCTGCAATGCTGAAAATTCAGTTGTGATCAGGGAATATTGGAACGATGTCGTCGATATAGATTTTATTTTAATTGATTGTATTATTAACTCATTTAGATAATTGTTTTTAAGGAGTATTTAATGACCAAGGAATTAATTTTTATTTAATAAGCTTTCAAAATTGACTAATTTGAATTATGTTAACTTAATACGTTTTTAATATATATATATATATATATATATATATATATATATATATATATATATATGTGTGTGTGTGTGTGTGTGTGTGTGTGTGTGTGTGTTTATTTATTATTATTATTATATTATGTTTTAAATGCCAAAATAAATTTATAATTATTATCTCTCAATCAACTTTCTTTAAATTTCATTGAAATTCAAAAATTTTAAAATTCACCGTTTCATTTGAATATAGATTCTAAATAATTGAAATTTTTAAATGATTTACTTAAATATATAAACGTACTCAAAAACATTTAATTTGTATTCAAATAATATTTCTTTATGAGCAATATTTTGAATATTGATTATGATTACTTTGAAATATTTTTTTAATTTTTTTTTGTCCTGCATAAAAAATTAATAATTTGTTTAAATTAAGTATAGAAAAGTTAGACTTAGTTATTAGATTTTAAAATTTGGTTTCTCTGATCTGATAAAATATTTGACTGACTTATATTCTAAGCTAAAATTAATTTTTTAGATATTTGGTTTATTTTTATAAATTTTATTTTAATTAATTTTAAATATTTTACTAGATTATTTTTGATTAAATTAATTCTAAGTAGATTAAAATTTTATACAGTCACTAAATAAAGATTATTAAAATATTTTTTTGAATCACTAAACTTTCAATTTTAAGTAAGTTTCCTATTACTTACTTACTTAGTTGTCCACCTATACTGGAGTTTGTTTATTGCTTGACTTCTCAGCCTCTTTCATATATTTTTTCATGTATTAGGTTATCATTTATTGTTAACACTAAAAAGTGCTTCTTACTCCTTTCTCATAACTTAGGGTATTCTCACTGATGCATTTCTTTCAAGATTCTATTTGCGTATTTTTTTTGATTATCTTACCTCCTTTAATTAACATATGATTAAGTCATTCGATTACTTTGGTCTTTATAACAACTGTTACATACCTTTTCTAAAACATTTTTTGTATCTTTGTATTTTTCTTTTTCTATTTTTAATTTTTCTGGATATATAACTAATTAATTCACAAAAGTTAATTATTTCTGTTAAATTTCCTTGTTTAATGTTCATGTTTTTCATTATATTTTTTTTTGAAAAGAATTTTTTTTTAATATATTAAATTAATGAATAAGTATTTTCCACATACACTTGCATACACTTACATACACATACATACATACATACATACATATATATATATATATATATATATATATATATATATATATATATATAAGTTTGTATAATATTAACAGTATGTATATTCTTTTATGGGTCAAAATATATTAACTTCAAATAAAAAAATATAAAAAGTAATAAATAAATATCAAATTTGCTGCACATTCACATATACACACACACATATATATATTTGTGTATATACACATGTATTGTGCGTATGTTTACATATAAGAAAAAAATTAATAAATTTATTTACAAATAAATAAATTGCAATAATATTTTTTTTGCAATAAGAAAATTTAATTATATATTTATAAAATTGTGTAATAAAAAATATTCTATATTTCATTATTAATATTTTCTGAATCATACTCGTTGTGATTCATTACAACTAGTTTTAGCATTAATTATTTTATGGTACTTTCTAGTGTGATGTAATTTTTTTTATAAAAAAATGAATATTTGGAAAATATTTATATAAATCCTGTAATAATTGAATTATTCATAATTAATTAGAGAGACAACAAGAAATTACCTTAACTGTGTTCCTCAGTACATGTGTTATTAATATTTTTTACCTGATTTTGGGGCTGAAAAAAAAATTCATAAAGAAAACTTTTTGAAAAATGATATTTATTATTTTGTCAAAAAAAGAACTACAATATGTAATAATAAAGGATTAATATAAATTAGAAATATTTTTAATATTTTATAACTATTTGTTTTGAGAAATATCTAGATAAATAATATAAATTATATTGTATATAGGTTTATCCAAATGTGACGCCTAGATTTGTATTTTATTAAAAAAAAAAACAAAATAAAGTATACACAGGTTTCTTTTTAATAAATACAAATCTAGGCATCACATTTGGATGACCCTATATATTTTGTCATTTCTCAAGATTTATTATTTCAAATTATGAAAAATCTTATTTTTATGTTCTTTATTTAGAAAAATAAATTATCTAGAATTATTAATTAGAGAATAAGATATTTTAAATTTTTCCATTAAATCATCCATTGATTTACATTTTAGGAAAATTTAAATTCTAAATGCATTTTCTAGAAAGCATCATTTAATTAATTCACTCTAAAGAGTTTTTTTCACATTCTTAACAGTTAGATCAAAGCTATAAGAATTCGAAATTCAAATTGAATCAGCGTTAAGAACCCACCAGTTGCATAGAAGTGATTCTGTTTAAGTTTTCGTTTTTATTAACATAATTAAATTCTTTCTCAATTTAAATTGAAACTGATATCGAATTTAGTTCAGTGAATAATAGTTCTTGTGTATATCGAGACGCAACCAACGATTTCGTGCGACTTCTATTACATTTGAACCATTCCTATAGTCGATTCTTCTCGTACAGTCGGGGATTAAAACAATTAAAACAATTTCCACCGAAGTTAGTGTGCATGTAGATACTGTATCTGTATTGTGAACGGTGGGCGGTTGGCACTGTGAGGGAGGCCATCGTCTGAACTGAAAGGGTTAGGGGTTCGATGATAGGCCTGTGCCGCCGCATTTCAACAGATGTTCTAAAAGAAATACGTGATTTACGTTCGAGAAGGGTTGTGTTAATGCCTTTACTGCTACGTCTACTACGGCAATACTTCTTCGAGGACGATCAGACTACGCGCAGTTTACTTTATATGTAAGGCTGTTTGTTTTAGGTCTGTTTGGACATGTCTTTAAAATGGTCGGATTCTCTGTTGTACTTAACATAATATACTACTGTTTTCTGCTTGAATAATAGTGAGCGCGTTCCTTAAAAAATCGTCAACAGACGACCAACAAAACGATCGTACTTGAGATCAAAATTTGTAAACCGTTTATCTCGGTTATATGGAGCTCTTCTGTAGCTATCAACGTTTACTTCTAATCTTTGCCTATTAACCTTCATTCATACATAAAATTCCATGTTCACAAATTATTTTTTTCTCTTCTCATTTTAATATTTACTTATTATCTTCACTATTTACAAGTATTTTGTGTATAAATTATATGCGTATGTATGTGTGTATTTGTATATATATATATATATATATATATATATATATATATATATATATATTCTATCAAAATGTATCTATTTTGACAATTTTATATCTTTATTTTAATATATTCTATTCTATTACAACTATCTTTCGACACTGCAAACTACGTAGGGCCTTTGCTTTTCTGAAAATGTTGGTCCAATAAGGATATTCTTGTTAAAGTATCGTGACAATTATGTTTTTTTACGAAATTATGTTGTCAGTTTCATACTGAATCCACAATTTGGAGAACTATCAAATACAATATCCCACATGACAGACAGCAATAATTTTTTTTAGCTAATAATTTCTCATTCAACAAAATTTTTTAAATACAATTATAATAAAAACCTGAATTTTTTTTCTTTTATTTAATATATTAATATACGTAGTTGAACAAATAATTTTATGAATATATATTTGTTATAATGCTTATATAAACATTAAACAATTATAGATTAAAACTAATTTAATAAAAATTCATAATTTGAGATTTTATAATAAAATCACTGAAAATTGTTGGCCATCAAGACATTATTGGGTAAATATATATTAAATAATTATTGAACACTTTTTATAAAATTGTATGGTGTTATTGAAGAATTTATTAGATATTTTTTATTATAAATTGATTATTGATATTTTATGGAACTAAATATAATTTTTTTATTTAAACAATATTTTTTTAAAAAGGGTTTTAATTACGATTAACCATTTGAAATTGCTGAATTTTTAAATATAGGATGTTTTTTAAACGTGATATAACTTAAAATTAAACCCCTATCGAATTTTTTACCTAACCTAAAAACACAAACACACACACACACACACATATATATATATATATATATATATATATATATATATACATACAAATAAAGTGTTTTTTAGATTAGATAGAACTTTGGATAGGAGTTCAGTTAAAAGTTCTATCACCCTTAAAAAACATTTTATATAAATTTTATTTATTAGTAAATATATTTAATCTCCTGATTAAATCTATATTTTTTAAATCAAAGTATTCTTTAAGAAATATGTTTTCAGAATAATATATAATTCAAAAATAAATTAAAATTTTCTCGTATAAAATAAGATTAAAATAGCTTCCATATTTTACTTAAATAATTTATAAGTTGCATTTATCAAACTTAAACTTCAAAATGGTGCTTAAGTTTATTAACTGATAAATTTGTAATATGTTATATTTTCTATTGCATATTTAATTGTTAGTGTTTCTAGTTATTTTTTTCATTTTAAAAATAATGATGTTGATATTAAAATTAATTCTGAAATTAGAAAATCTTAGTATAATATATATATATATATATATATATATATATATATATATATATAATTACAATTTGAAGTTCAAAATATTATTAAAATTTAATAAAATAACAAAATATTAATACAATACATTTTTAATTGTATTATGATTAATTTCTCCTATCAAATGATTAAAAATAATTATTATTTATCTTGTTATTTAAAATATTTATTCAATTTTTTTAAGATTGAAAATATTTTATTATTTTAATGAATATATAAAATATTTTAATTTAATTAATGATAAAACAGTTGATAGATTTTCAAATATTTGTAGTTTTTTTAAAAAAAATCTTATTGAATTTGTGTATTTGATAGAAATTTTATTATTTTCGGTTCTAAAATCAATGGTTAGAAAAAATATTAATTTTTGTAATATTATACTATATTTTAAAAATACCAATTCCTTCAATTTTAATTGAAATAATAGTAAGTAATAAATATCTTTTTGAAATCAATAAGAAACTATAAACATACAAACAGAATAAGAAATATCAAACAACATGAATATGTTATATGTTTTAATGTAACCCCGTAACAATAATATATCCATTATCCTGTGAAATTTGTTAGCGCGCGTTACCAGCAAGTTACGCATATCCTTTAGTCGAAGGAATGTCTTATGAGGTCGCCAGTAACCTTTCGCGTGACACTCATGCAATATATGGTTTGATTTTATACATGGATGCCTTTATTGTAATTGTTGTGTCCACTTTATAATGTACTGTACTTGTGTACCGTACCCAACGTTTGAAATAATTAATAGACTGGACTGAATTTACAGGCTATTTGCGAAATTATTTCAACTTGACTTTATACACATATAGGGATACATTTTATGTGCATCGTTAATGTAACATTAAAATAAAATGAAATATCGAGTTAATTATTGCCGGTTTCGGCGAAGTGATACTTTTTTTATGAATTAAACATCTCTGGGAAAATTAGTTATTTCGAATTAATATATATGTACTACACAATACGTGCATTGTTTTAAAGTAGGAAAAGTTACGAGTATTAAAATTTCCTGTATATATATATATATATAACAAATTATATTATTATTATTAAATTATAAACTAAAAAGTTTGAAAATAAATTGAAATATAAACGTGTAAGAATTATATCAAATAATTATAACCATTTTTGTTTTCTATGAACATTTTTTAAAACTCAAGTACAAACTAACTGATGTATTTTTTATAGAAATTAAATTTGACATTTTATTAAAACCAAATATAAGGTAGCCCAAATTAAACTGAAGGATGTAATATGTAAAATGTGTGAATAAACCTTTATTTTCATTTGAGTACCTCAGTATTAATGCATATAAAAAATTGTATGGTAATAATCTTTCTTTTAATATATTTTTTTAAATTTTACTTAATATTTTTTTATAAAATACAAAGTAAAGTTGATTTAAACAATTAGTGAAATAAAAAAAGTAATTAACATTAAAATATTAGTTTTTAATTATTATTATTTGAACAATTATCCATTTATTCAATATATGTATAACTTTCTTTAAATATTTATAATTGATTTATAGATAACTAGTATTTTGTTAAAAAAATATTTCACATATTTGAAGTGAAATTATATTTAATAGCAATTTTTTTTATGTTCTTTTATGAATTTTTAAATATTATAATAATATCTAATATGAACATTGTTTGTATTTATTGATAAATTGGATGTATTCTAGCTATGAAATCAAAAATTAAAAAAATATATTAATATTGGTATGGAAAAAATTATGTTAAAATTTAATTACAATAAAATATTTTCAGATATCTACCATAAAGAAATAATTGTTCTTCATAATGTTAATATGAATACTTGAATATAAAGTGGTATCAAATATTTTAACATTTTTTAAAAATATTCTTATTTGCTTATTAATTAAATTAGTCGAAAAAAGTATATATAAAAAATATTTAAGTATAAGTGTATTTTTTGTTTTATTAATACCCATTAATGTTAATATATAGTAATTCTAATTTGTTCCTTATTTAAATTAGTAATTATTATAAAATTTATAAAATTAAACTAGTACATTTCTGAAAAATGTTGTTTAAAATAAATTGTAGATATTAAAAAAAAAACTATTACGTTGTTTAGTGATAATTTTTATAATGGGTTGTTTAATATGTTAAATTCATAAGAATAATTTTGTTACATTTATTACTTTCTCTCTCTCTCTCTCTCTCTTTATATATGTATATATATATATATATATATATATATTAAATGTTTATTTTAATTAGATTGTTTTTATAGAGTTATAATAAATAAAAATATATTTATATTAAAATAATATAAAAAAAATATTATACTGTGTGTTCGTGTAATAATATTTATAACTTTTTTTTGAAGAACAAGGTAAAATAATATCTATATTTTTTCATCGATTGAAACAATCGTGTATATACATACGAGGGTCGTATGATAAGTTTGGTAAATTTATTTATTGTGTAGTTTAATTAATTAATTGATTTAATTAAATTTTTCAATTTGGTTTTTCTTACTTTTCTACCATACTTATCAAACGACCTTCGTATATATATATATATATATATATATATATATATATATACATGTCTATGTTCTAAAATTTATGCATTTATATGTACTTAAAACTAAAAAACCCTGTTACACTTATATTTTTTTTTATTCTCATTTATACAATTTTATAACAAACTGTTTGCAAGATTTATTTCTATTTCCACTTATTTAACTACTTAATTCGTATATTCATGATAAGTATTTAAATTTTAGTAAATGAGTACATATATTTAATTATTTTTATGTTTTAGTTAATAAAAGATAAGCAATTGAAATTTTATTTAAATATATATATATATATATATATATATATATATATATATATATATATATGAACTAATGTACATATTTAGAAATATATTTTATAGCATTTGTATCATAACATTAAGAATGAATTTGAAGTATGCATCAAATATTTTCTTTGTTATAGATAGTAATCTAATAATTTTTTACTTACTAAGTCATTTAAATAATTTGTATAAATTAGCTTAATTTATATTTCTCACAATAACTAAAATTTATGTGTCTGCGTTTGAAAGATGACGCCATCGTCATTTAAATATGTAACTCAACGGAGTGAAAAATAAAAAAATCAATAAAATGTAGTATTATTCGGGTGGTAATTAAATAATTAAAATTATTTTTTTAATAAATTATGAATTGTATCAGTTTTTGATTTTCTATAATACTTGGATATTTTCAATATATATATATATATATATATATATATATATATATATATATATATATATAAGTTATATAATTCATAAAACTCTCATAATTTTTGTCAAGGATAGTCACACGGGACAGCATATATTAACAATCACGTAACGATTGTTTGAATAATACTTCTCTGGCGAGTGCAGAGGAGCATCTAGAACTACGAAATACAACATAATCATTTATGTCGATTGATTATGTAAACCAAATATCTTGATAATAATCAGAGGTTTCTTTGTGAAGTAAAACAATCTGTAAAGGATTTCGAATATATAGAATCCGAATCGTTTACATATAGAGCTCCTCGAGTCATTATAGTGATTGAGTGATGAATACTTTGTAATATTTTATAAAAATGTTGTTGTTTGACTGATAGAATAAATAAATTTTGTTTAATAATTGTGCATTCAGTGTAAATTATAAAACTGGGGAAATCGATAGGATTCCACCGATCTTGAGATTCGAAATATTGGTAGTCAATCATTGACTGTTCCTTGTTTGAACGAAACCATCGATCAAGAGGGCGACTTTCATATCCCTGTGGTGGATCATCATTAGCAACAAACACCATCAAAAGTAAGTGGCTTGAGTACTTACCAATAATTATTTATATAACTTATATATATATATATATATATATATATATATATATATATTATGTGTATATATAAATATATATATATATATATATATATATATATATATATATATATATAAATATGTAGATGTATAGTGATAAAATATGTCATTATAAAAAGATTTTACTTCACATCGTATGCTAAATTTATATGAGAAAATTACATCTCAAGAACTTCTTCAGTAAAAGAAACAATCATTCTTGTTGAACACGTACGACTTATACAAATTTATAGAACATATATATATACAAAAGAACATAATGTACAATACATTTACATCAAGCAAGACAAGAGCAAGTGAAAAACATACACTGTCGTACATTCTGACCGATTATTTCGTCTCTGTTGCACTTTAAAAATGTGCGACGATAAAAAGCGAGACATAATTATCGGACCGTTATGAACGAAAACATGTGACGACAGTTAAACTGTTACCCAGCCCATGCTATTAAGGCCACTAATTGAGAATCACATTAAGATCGTAAATTTCAAAAGTCCACAGTTTCTGTCTATTGTCCTGTGTTGTACGGAATACAGGATAGATACTGATGATGGTTCGCCAATAAGACACAAGAGCGGCGTGTGTTGTGTTGGGTTCGCGAGTGCAGGAATAATGTCCGGCAATAACACGGTAAATAAAATAGCTACGAATTAATTCAATTCCGTTGAAATGAACTCTGTATATTTTGTGTATTGTGCGCGATGAGAATTCATGGAATTGTTGGATGCTATGATGATGATGGTGTGTGGATGAGAATACGTTAGTGGATTTCATTCTAGATATATGTATGTGTATCGTTACCGAACCGTTCGTTTATCTGATGAGTTTTCTTGTACGATTGAATTCGAATAAACAAAAAAGACATATGTTTTGAAAGTAAATTACATAGTATCCAATAATTTACTCTTTAGTAAATTGTTTACAAATTTCAAGCCATAATAATTTTAATAAACTAATACCATAATATCGATAGGACCTTTAATTACCAAATATTCCATAGACGAAAAAAATATATCTAATAAAAACAGTCCACTTAGTCTATTGAGATTTATATTTTTTTCATAATAGTCAAAAACATAAAAATTCTACTAAATATATTTTAAAAATGCATATATATATATATATATATATATATATATATATATATATAACACTCATTGTTAATTACTATTTAGAAATATTGATATTCATTTTACAATATCAGATATTTACTTATAAACTAATAAGCTAGTTTGTCTAGTTTATTAGCTCATAGGAATTTATTATAGGTTTATTAGATAATAGGTCTTTATAAAACTCGCGAATTATATTTCCATTACTTTTAAGAATGGAAATTTATTAGAAAAATTTAAAAAATTTTTCTTTTTTATTTAGAAAAATATAAAATTCATTTTATATGACTTGTTAACATAAAAAGATTTCTGATTTTTTTAAATATATAAAGTCGTATAATGAGAAAATCTATGGATGTAATTAAAAATAATTTTGAATTTATATAATATTTCAATATGACTATTAAAAAGGCATTTCTTAATTTTTTTTTAGAAATAATATATTTTTTAATTTATTTTTAAATAAATTACTAATCAAGGTTTTCATTCCTTAGTTCTTTGTTGGAAATTAAGTAAATGGTTAATAAATATTAATATTAAATAAATATTAATAATAAATATTAAATATTATATTTATTTATAATGCTTAATTTTTCGAAATTCAATTTTTTTAATAAATCACAATTAATAGGATAAATATTTTTTGCCAATGGAAAAAATTAATTTCAATCAAAATAGTATTTTTTTCATTATTATACAAGTATATACGGTGGCCAAAATGAATCTAAGGAGTTTATTTTTCACTATAATTTATTGTTTTTTTATATCCATCAGCATCATTTGAACCATCCTATGTTTGTATATATACATATATAAGTACATACATACATACATACACACACCCACACACATATATATGTATATATAAGATTTGCCTTTTTATTTAAGCAAAGTATATATTAAGAAATTTATAGTAACACTTTAATTTTTTTTCAAATAATTTTTAAATCATTTTCACTCTTAGAAAATAACCTACATATTTCTATACAACATTTTTTTTCATATTATAATCTACTTTTAACATACAACTAAAATTAATTAAAAGAAATAAAATTCCTCTTCGACTAATATTTTAAGAATAATTTAGAAATATAATTTAACTGATTGAAAAACTAATCTAGGATATTTATAAATCTTGTATTAAAAAATTATTTATAAAAATCCACATTAATCAGTAATATAAGAGTAGTTATTTATCCTCTTCTCAATATAACAATTTAAATTAAAAAAAGATTGTTTTATAAACATATATATATATATATATATATATATATATATATATATATATATATATATATATATATATATATATATAAATATACATGTGTAGATGTACATAAATATATGCATATACGTGTGTTTATGCGTGAAGTAAATTAATATTGAAATCACCATAAACTTCTTCGCAGACATGATGATTCGCATCTGTACAACTGCCGTGTAAATATTAACGTTATTTACATGTAAAGTGTATTTTAACCGAAATCGAATGACAGCCGAAACAGGAAATGCTCTTTCCACCCATCAATAGTTGGAATTTAACAGGTGTTCAATGCATTTCAATGTGTTTCTGATGACTATAATAAATAGCATCGATAAATTTTACCTGTCTTTTTATTTTATATGTATATATATATATATATATATATATATATATATATATATATATATATATATATATTTGTGAAGATATGTGCGTTAAATTAAAAACGTATTAGAGAAGTTATTGTAATACACATTTATATGGACGAGGTCAAGATATTAATAGTAAGGATACGTAATTATGTATTATGTATTATATATATATATATATATATATATATATATATATATATATATTGATTTTTAAGTAGAGATAAAATCATTTTTTTTATTTCAAGTATTACTCTTTGTCTGTAAAAACATAATTTTGCAATAACTTATACTAATGAAAAAAATATTCTTGTCTCATTTTTTCTTATTTTCGCTGCACATAAATATATACGCATATAATACATACATACACACACACACACATATATATATATATATATATATATGTATATATTTATTCTATATTATCAAATCAAATATTTCTCTGTCTATAGAAAACTTTTTGATCATTGACCATCTTACCTATTCTCATTATTACGAGGGTCATTTGATAAGTATGGTAAATTTATTTATTGTTTAATTTAATTAATTAATTTAAATTTTTTAATTTAGTTTCTCTTACTTTTTTACCATACTTATCAAACGACCCTCGTAGTAGTGAAATGGGATCTTAAATACTAAAATGTTCCTTAGATTTATATAACACAAAAAAAATCTATGATAATAAAAACATGTAGAGATAAAAATAAAAGCGAATGAATTCGAAAAAAAAAATTACGGATGTTGTAGCATAGACTTGATAAGTTTAAAATGGAAATAAACTGGTTATGTAGTATAAAGAAAAAATTAAGCTTGAATAGAAATATTATTTATGAAGAATTTGTTAGATATAAAAAGATCCAAGAAAAAATTCATAGATCGAGGAATAGACAAAAAATATTTTCGGTTTAGAAAAGGAAAGAAATATATTAGATCGTTGGAAGTGGAATGTTTTTGAAGATGATTTTATCTAGTATTAGATAGAAAGCTCTTATCATTACCATTTCCTTTGTTAGTTATAGGTTTTTATCAAACACGTACACACACACACACACACATATATATATATATATTCGTTTAACTTTTTTAATGGTTTGAATATTATATATGAGTGTTTTATTTGTATTAAAAAATATATTAGTTTTAATTTTCGGTATTGAATCATTTATAAAGCAATGTGTAAGGAGATCCTAATGAAACTAAAAGATAGTAAGGGATAGTAAGTGATAGTAAAAGAAACATGTATTTTTAAACCATTCAGTCTTATTTGGACCATTTTATATAATTTCGTAAAAATATCAAACTGAAATAGTTTAAAATATATATTAATTTTGGAAAAACCTTTTATTTAAAATTAATATATAAGTAATATATTTAAATTAGGTTTTACTTGGGAGATTTTTATTTTTTTTGTAACAATTGTTTTTTTTATATCTCCAGTGCTTTAAATTACTAAAGAGTTTTCAGTTTATTAGATTCAAAAATTTACAAAATATGATAATCAAGAATAAGTAAAATATAAATAAAGTGATTTTTTATTTTTTTTAATATAATTTATATATATATATATATATATATATATATATATATATATATATATATATAGTTTTCACTTATTCAATATTATTGTAGCAAAACAAAGTTAGAAAAAAAGCAATAGTTATTTTTAAAAAATATTTACCTCTACAATTAATAATTGTTATGAATATAAAATTTATAATCATATGTTTTTTCAATTAACGAGTGTTTATTTTAATTAAATATATAAATAATTTTCTATTATTTTTTTTTAATTTTCTGTACTAAAAAAAGATCAACAAATGATTATAATAATATATCATAAGAATACACATTAATTAATTTATATATATATATATATATATATATATATATATATATATATATATATAATAAATGAATAAATCGAAATAGCAAACAATAATAATCGATTAGCGTACACTGTTGTCTATCTGTAAACATTGTTCCCATTATGTATATTCAACGTGTAATATATTCTTGTTTGAGGATGTTCTCAACACTAATTCATTTTTAATGTTTCTTTAGTTACGGTTCAATAATTTGAAAATATAAAAACAAAGACATTTTTAAACAATTGCTGATTGTAATTACAGTGTTTTTCGAAGGTGGTCAACCGAATAGATACACACTTATTTTGTCTTGTGAATGTTGCTTCAGTGCATTCGTTGACACTACACACTTTTTTCATTTCGAACTCTTTCTGTATCTGATGAGTGGAAATAACATTAACTGTTTATATGAGTTAATGAAGAATTGTCAAGGAAGTGTTTTTATCTGTTACTGTATGTTCAAGTATATTTTTTTTTATTTATTGGAAAAAATATTTACGCAATTTATTTATATATATATATATATATATATTTACGTCTCTCTTTCTCTCTCTCTCTCTCTCTCTCTCTCTATATATATATATATATATATATATATAAGAAGATTAGCTTTTTTTGATTGTAACCAATTTTTTTAAATTATATTTCTATTCAATCTATCTATTATAATCTAACATACATTTGTTTCATTTTCGCATTTGATGTTTCTGACCCATAATTATAGGCGGGTATCACAAATTCTTTATACTTTATAATTAGCACTAACCTTTTTTATACACTATTGGATAAAAGACTGTCCTAAAATTTTTCACTTCAACTGATCTTATGCCTTTTTCTTCTATTCCATTTCGATAAATTTTCTTATATCTTTGTTATACTATAAAGTTTTCCAATAAGAATGTCAGAACTTTAACAGCTGATGAAAGTAATATTTAATTTTTTTTAAATGTTTTGACATTTTAACTTAGTATAGTTTGAAAAATTATCATGAAATTTTTATCACTTTAACAACGCTAAGAAATTGTAAAACTTTTTATAAAATCAATAATCGTTTTTCGCGATTTGTAAAACTTATCGCGAGTTTCGTAAAACTTGCAGTCAACACTAAATAAAGAAAATTGTAGAATTTGGAAGTGAAAGCAATCTACAAGTCATTGAACAAAAACCTCTGCATCTACAAAAAGTGACTGTGCTGGTGGTGTCATCGGACCTTATTTTTTCAAAATGAAGCTGGAGATCACGTTACAATAAATGGAATACGTTATGGAACCATGATTAATGATTTTTTTTTAAAATAACTGAAAATTGTTTGCACGATATGTGGTTTCAACAGGACAGTGTTACGTGCCATACATTTATGGGAATAATAGACTTATTGAAACAAAAGTTTAATGAGCCCATTATTATACGAAATGGATCTATTAATTGGTACCAAGATCATGTGATCTAAGTCAATTGGATTATTTTCTGTGGGGTTATGTGAAATCACTGGATTATGCTGATAAACTACAAACCACAGAAGCATTAAAAATAATCATTGAACGTGTATTTCATGAAATTGGGCCACAATTATGTCAAAGAGTGACTAAAAATTGGACTAAACGAATGCACTATTTCAAGCGAAGTCGTGTTGGTCATATGAGTGAAATAGTGTTCAATCATTAATGCCATAGAATATGCTTAAAAATAAAAAAAAAAAATAGTGAAATACTTTTTGGTTATTTATTGGCAAACTCTCCCTCTCTCTCTCTCTCTCTCTCTCTCTCTCTCTCTATATATATATATATATATAGAGAGAGAGAGAGAGAGAGAGAGAGAGAGTTAAATCTTATCCCTTGTAAGAAAGACATTTATGAAAAATATTAAACTTTTATAGAAGCAATTTTTAAAACTCATTATGAGTAAAAAACATACTCATTATAAAGTTATAAAAATGTGTATAGTAAGAGTCAAAATATTAATACAATTTATAAAGTAAATTAAAATGAATTAAAAAAAATAAAAATAAAATTTTATACACACATACATAACTATATACGTGGGTCGTTTGATAAGTATAGTAAAAAAGTAATAAAAACTAAATTGAAAAATTTAATTAAATTAATTAATTAAATTAAATAATAAATAAATTTACCATTCTTATCAAACGACCCTCATATATATATATATTATACGTACACACACACACACATACACACATTATAACAAATTTGTGATATCTGCCTTTATTTATGGATCAAAAACTTCTACATTGAATACAAAAATTGACAAAAAAAATTAAAATTCAACAAAGCATGGAAAAAATAATATCAGAAATCTTGAAATATCATCGAAAAGCCTATAAATGGATATGAAAACGTACAAAAGTAACTGATATGATAGAACAAATGAAATGGACATAGGAAAGTATAAAAATAGGTAATGGATATATAACAAGAAGAAAAGTCAATAGGTGGATAATTATGAAATAGAGATCAATGAATAAAACGAGAGTATGAAATAGTTCCTATTAAAAATTAAAAGATAAATTTATCAATCAGTGGTGGAAAGAGTTTAATGAAATATAAAAAGAAAAAAATGAAAATGTCTTCGAAAAACATTTCAGAAGAATTGTATGTTTCATCCTGCAGTGAACTGATATATACTGTGATGATGATGGAAAATATATATATATATATATATATATATATAAATTAGTATGAATAGATACATTATTGAAAACGAAATGATATTAAATAATTACATAAAATCTAATAAACTAATTTCGTAATCTTATCGAAACTTAATTTATAATGTGAAGTAAATCAACGCCAAACTTCTAATTAATAGCGAATCTATAAATCATTCTGTAAACCTACGACAGAATATTAAATAATAATCAAATTTCCACAGCGAGCAACAAAGTTATTGTCTGTTTTTGCATATAAAACATATATTATTTACCTGTTATTATCGATGACGTTGACGTCTATAGGTAACATTGAACAGACAAGCGAACAAGTAAGAGCATAATGGACTGAGAGAATAGTAAATTTATCTATTATTATTATAACGTCTCTCTATACATACGTACATATAACGTACGGGAGGAACAAGTCTATACAGTGGAATATCGGAAGTCACTAATTGAGGCATAAATCAATGTGAAACAATAGGTTATACATAATGATCCGAGCGATAGAATTCCTACGCCGAAGCAGAACTTCACTTCCTTGGCCGCCCGTGTTGTCGATGGGGTGGACAAGTGTAACGTACACGTATTATAGCAAGACTGTACGATGAAGATGCCACAATTCTTGTTCATATGATATTCCCGGTGGTTGTGCTGTTCAGACGGTGAATGCGTTACGGATAGTAGAAGATTCAGGTGTACGCGTTCGTTAATAATTTTTTTTTAAATTTACTTTGCATACTAATTAAGTGTAAATTAAATGGAAACGGAAACTATAATTTGTAAACTTAGTACTTGTTTATGTTATATACATGTCATATATATAAGAAATAATTTACCTACATACATACATACACACACACAAATATATATATATATATATATATTTAAATTGAATATTAAATTAATAGCAATCAATTAGTTCGATATAATCGATATACATAAAAATATAACGTAAAAATTGAAATTTCCTTTGTTATATATTTTGAAATACTACAGGATACATAATTTAAATTGTAATTAAATAATAAAATATATGAACACCTTGAATAGTTTTATAGTATTTTTTATAGATCATTAAATCATTTGAGAATTATTTCAATGTTGGCTAAGAGTACTATATTTGATTCTAATTTAGTTACATTTCTCTTCTTTTAATTGACGTTTGGAATGAAATTATATTAATTGACGATTATGAAAGAAATAGGTAGTAATTCTACAAAGTAGTTGTCTGCTTATCATAAAACCTGATATTAAACTCTTAACGTTTCCTAATAAAAACAGTTATCTTTTTCCGTTTGATGATTTACGTTATTATTAATTTTTATAATTTTTGTTTTAATTTAAGAATATCTTTGATTAGATTTTTGTATAAACTTCTTTCTCTCTCTCTCTATCTCTCTCTATATATATATATGCATATATACTAGGATCGTTTGATAAGTATGGTAAATTATATATTGTTTAATTTAATTAACTATTTAAATTAAATTTTTCAATTTAGTTTTTCTTACTTTTTACTATATTTATCAAACGACTCTCGTATATATATATATATGTGTGTGTATGTGTGTGTGTGTTCATACGTATATTAATACATAAGTTTAGATAATATAAGTTATTTATTTATTTCATGTTTGTCGTTATTTAAATAAATTTTCAATTTATATTTGGTATATTTAAATTTACAATAAAATTATATTTTGATAACTAATTCGTACATAGTTTGAAACATAAAAAGAAAGTTTTTACTTAATTAATTTATTTGAATTTACGTTAGTATTTCTATATATAAATTTTAATTAAAAAATGCATAATGCAAATAAATAAATATATATATATATATTTCTGAAAAAAAAATTAAAAATAACCAGTGATATTCAATGAAGTATTTGCTTAACAATTTGTTGATACATATTTTAATGATATTGATGATATATAATTATTTCATCAGCTTATATCAGTTTACTGCTGAGAGACAACATTGAATGATGTTATTCATTGATACTAGATCATTCTCATCACGCCTAACAAGATAGGTTGGTAAGGAATTTTCATTCACGGTTTATACTCTTTGGCAGGTGGTATTCATAAGTATGAAAATATATATATATATATATATATATATATATATATATATATATATGTTTGTATATATCTATTTATTTATTTTTTTAAAAAATGTAATGAAATAATTCTGTAATAAATATTTCTTGCATAAAATCTTACAACAAATATAAGTAAAAAATAGAATTGTAGTTAAAATTTTTGATAAAATTTTCGTAAATGAATTACTATCTAAAACACCACAAAATTTTCTTTTAGAATGTGTTGTACATTGTAATCAGAGAAACAATATATTTACTTGCATACAAAATATTCTGTATTTTTTTTGTTGGTTTTTAGGAAAATAAAAAAAGCAATAAAATATATTTAAATTAAAAAAGAAACAATAAGATGTAGTAGAACAGTTTTATAAAACAAACATTTGGTGTTTAAAATTAAGATTAATTTGTAAAATTCTAAATAATAATACTGACAGTATATTTGTTACTAAACAATTATAAACTGACCATATGTGGTCTTTAATTCATTTAGTAAATATAATAGACAGAGAGGAATTAAAATGAGAACATAAATTGAATTAGAAATATTTAAAAAATTGTTTCCCTTTTCTACTCTCTATAATTTATTGATCTCTTCCTATAACTTTTTATATCTATGAATTTTCAAACAGTAATTTTAGTTGTGCACTGGTGATATCTTTTAATATGACTAGTCTTTATCTATTTTCAAATTTCCATTTTGATTTTAATTTTTATAAATTTTGTTTATTTTTGAATACAGTATATATAGGATGACCTAAATAGACTGAAAGATTTAGATATTTATTTATTTAGTATCATTTACTATTCTCTACTATCATTTAGTCCAATTTGGGTCAATCTATATATATTTTTCTACACTTCTATCTTTTATCTGGAATTATAAACTTCTAATATATATATAGGGTTTTCCAATAAGTGCTTCAGAAGTTTAAATGGAAATAAAGTAAAAAGTATTTAATTAATTAGTTATTTATTTTTAAGAATATTCTATAGCATTAATGATGGAATGCAATTTCACTCATATGACCACCACGACTTCGCTTGACATAATACATTCGTTTAGTCAATTTTTATTCACCCTCACATAATTGTGGTCCAATTTCATGAATCACACGTTCAATGTTTATTTTTAATGATTATTTTTATGTTTATTTTTAGCTTATATAATCTTGATGTCCAATTAATGAGTCCATTTTGTGAAATAATGGACTCATTAAACTTTTGTTTCAATAAATCTATTGAAGTATTTACAATTTCTAAGCATTGTTGAAGTGTTAAACGTTCTATGATAATTTACCAAACTATACTGAGTTGAAATGTCAAAATAAGTTTAAAAAAATTTCAAACATGACTGCCATCAGCTGTCAAAGTTCTGAGATTCTTAATGAAAAACTCTAATATATAAAACAAGTTCTAGTGATGATGACATTACCATCGAAATGTGCATCAATTTATAAGTAAAGAAAATGAACAATAAATAATTATCAAACACTTTTACAATATTTGAGGTATTGGTTTATTTGTGCTAAAGTGAATTTATTGAAATTTCATAACAAATAAAGCAAAAATCAGAATCAATCAATTTAATAAATCAGTTGATACATTTTTAGTATTTATTTAAAAAATTCAATTCCTATTTTAATGTTTGCAATTAACAAAAAAATATATATTTTACACTAGATTTTTTAACGCTGTAAATTTCTTATAAATTCTGCCCACACATTTGATGTTATTTTATATAAGAAATAGAATAATAAGCAAGTGATAAAATGATAAAATGGCGATTAGTAAATAGTATTATATATAGAATAAGATATAACTTATAAATAAAGCAATTTTACTATTTTTTTCCAATAATCTCACGTAATTTATCTACTTATCTCATTTTATTATTACTCTACAAGTAGGTTTTTTTCATTCTTTATTATATATATATATATATATATATATATATATATGTACATATGTGTGTGTATGTATGTATGGTATACAAAATGATTACGATATAATATATTTTATATAAAAAAGATCCGCATAATTTTCAAATAAGTCGATAATACGTTTTAAATATCTTGTATTGAAAAACCGTTACTTAAACAGGTATTTTCTAAAAATAAAACTTATTAATAAAACATCTGTTGATGGATTTTCGTTTGAACTACTATTGGATAACTCGAACGCGACTACATGCGCATCACTTCGCTATTTACTTCATTGTAATCAATTTAAGCCGAACGGATACACTAATTTAGTTTGTGCCGAGGTGTATCCAGAGTCGAAGGTATATATATATATATATATATATATATATATATATATATTTGTGTGTGTGTATTTATTGTGTGCCTATGTAGGATGTATACAAAATAAGGTGGCTTCGTCGACCGATGGAGCCGCGAGATTTGAGCGGAGCGTCACAAAGCAGAAGACTTGGAAACGAAAAGAGATCGGTGATTATTAGAGGTGATGCTGTGGATCGTTGAGGAGGCTGAGTGTCGACGGCGGTTGTTCGTTCATTAAGGGGTGTAGTTTTTTAATGGGTTCCGTCGAAGGTGCCCCGTTTAATTTAGTGATTATGATGGCGAGGGTAAATGAGTAAATACGGGCGTTGTGTTTTTGTTGGATGTTGTGTTGTTTGAATCGATGTTGATTTCGGGCAGCAACAAAGAGTTATTTGTCTTTACTTTGTATGTATAATTACAACTCAGCTGTCAGGTTTTATTTTAAGCGTACGTTAGTGTGAGTTAAAACACTGTAACCTATTTTTTGAATCTATATTTATTTTTTCTGAGCAATTTTTAAAAATAATTTATAAAAACTTCTATTTAGCAAATTTAACTCTTTGATCGTAGTAGTGTAGATTAATAAATTACTAATATTTAAATTTCTTATATCTATACGTATGTTTCCATTAAAAAATAGTTTTTCGTAAGATTTGCATGTTAATAAATAATTAGGAATGTACATAAATATTGCAATAAGATGATATTTAAAATGTTAATATATTTCTATTAACATTAAAATTTATATGTTTTGAAATAAATTCAGATATATTTTAAATGATAATTCATTTTGTTGTTGAATTATATCCATTTTTAATAGAATGTAGAGTTATTAAAATGTTTATACTTTATTAAGATTCTTCAAAAATAAAACTTAATAAATATTTTTAATAATAATTGTAATTTATAGTTAATTTATAAATGAATTAGGTGTTTTTTTAATGAATAATGAGAATATTTAATAATATATAATGTTTGTTTTTAATTTAGATTATTAATAATGTGAAGTCGAATTAGAGAGTAAAAAATATAAAAAAATGATAGAAGGTTTCATTATTTCTAACAATTCTGACAGCGTATGATTATATAATGTAAAATGTAATACTCTAATTGAACATTGAGTAAATGTATTGAAATACGTAACTGGTATTTGTAAAAATGAAAAATCATTGCACCGCAAAACAAGACAGAACAATGCGTACATTTACCGACCAGAAGAACATCATTTTCTTAATTGGATCAATAAACAAAACACTAGTGCATCCTCGAACACAAAACAATATGACGATAATAATAGAGCGATGGATGAATGGATGGATGGATGAGGAACAATCGGCAGAAAACAAGTAGGTACGCGCGAAAACAACAAACGACAGTTCTCCGGCCGCTGCCCTCTTCTACTGTCACCCAGAGGAGTCTTCTTCGTTTGCTTGTTGTTGTTGTTGTTGCTGTTGTTGAAACAATTGACGATTGTCGTTCGGTTTCGAGCACTTTTGTCAACACCATCCACCATCACCTATACTACAAAATATACATATAGAAAATCAGTAGCGCAACAGATTTTTTTTCTATATGATATATATATATATATATATATATATATATATATAATGCATAAAAATAATTATTTATTTACTGACCTCTCTCTCTTTCTCCCCTTCTCTCTCTCTTTATATATATATATATATATATGTATATATTTATACATACATAAACATCTGTATGTGTTTATATAAATATTGTATACATTTTATAATTTTATTTGTTACATGAAAAATTGTATATGTTATCAAAATTATAATAATAATATTTCTGCTTAGAATTGTTAGTCATATGGCAAGGTGTTGAATTTTAGAAGAAATCTTTACATTAACACATTTTAATTCTCTTAATCTGATTTTTAAAAGACTCAATTGAAAAACGCAGTGTATTGTAAATACTGAAATGAAAATAATTCTAAACTTAAATAAAAAGTGTATTTTCCCTGTTTTTTTTAAAATTTTCAATTTTAATTCTAGTACGTGATCATTTCTGTTATAGAAATAAGGCAAATTTATTCTTTAGTTAAAATCTTCTTAGACTAGCTATCACGAATATTATTTAAAAAGCAAACTATGGTTAAATTTTTTTGTTTTTTTTTTAAGCTTTCCCACTCGATATGATCGATCGTTTCATGAGTACCATACATCCTGAAGAATATATTTAACACTAAACGAGCAGCCTTTTTTTTGTATTATCGTTTTTATTATTGTTATTTATTACTAAATTTTTCAAGGTAATAATTTTTAATTTGCAATTTAAAGATTTGAAAATAACATTTTATTTCATTATTAAAAAATAATTTCATCATCATATGTTATACAAATATGCTTTTATTACTGATAAATATTATATATATTTTATTTTTTAAACTATTAATACTTTTTAAATAAATTAAAAATTTCAATAATGTTTTTCAAAATATTGAAATTTAAATATTTTATTTTCTTAAATAAAATGTATATATATATACATATAGACATATATATATATATATATATATATATACATGTGTGTGTGTATACATAACATACAAACCTAATTTCCATATATGAAAATATAATTTCGGTTGAATATTTATTAAAGTTATTAATAAATTTGTATTTACATACGTGTTCTTTTTTATGATTTTATATTTTAGTACTAATATTGTAATTATTAAAAATGAATTATTAAATTATTTTAATATTGTTACTATGCATCAGTTGTTAGCCACAAAATAGGTTTTATAGAAAGACATTTTTTAGAAATCTATAATAATTTATTAATTGACTCTAAAAAATTGCTAAAAGATATAAAATGCAAATTAATATATTCATTTATAATATATTTTTGTTAAAAAAATTATATAAACAATAAAAGAAAGGTTAAAAGTGTATTTTAAAAACTAGATTTTTTTTATTTCAAGTATTATTTGTAAATGTATACTTTTTTAAATTTATATATTTATAAATTGCAATCAAAATATTATTATGTATTATATATATATATATATATATATATATATTGCATTGATTCGAACCTACACCGATTACGTTTCCATTAGATACGACAGTGTTTATGTCTAAGTATATTGTGAAGGGGTGTACGATTGTGTAGGGGTTGTGGTGGGCTCTTGAAGGACCTCACAGATAGTGGATGGTGCTTGACGTTTTAGTCGGGGCGTCCGCGTTCGACCACTTCAATTAAAACCTCGAGGCTACTTCCTGATTCACTGGTTTTAGATCATGCGGACGGATTCATAAAAAATATTTTAATATTAATATTCAATAGATTTTTCAAAGTTGTTCAAATTGTTTAATAAATCACAAGTAATATGATCAATATTTTCGGTATTTGAAAAAAATAATTTTAATTAAAATAGTATTTTTTTATTATAAATATATAGAGTGGCCCAAATAAAATTAAGGGGTTTAGACATGCATTTATTTTTTTACTAAAATTTACTATTATTTACTATCCATCAGTCTTATTTAGACCAGCGTATGTTTGTATATATACATAGATAAGTGCATACACACATACACACACACACACACACACACACACACACACACATATATATATATATATATGGAAAACATAGAATTAAATAAAAATGTTGAAAAGAAATTATTTCGTATAATAATTTCTCTTTTAATAATTATTGATTATGTTAATAATAATTTTATCTATATTTTTTAAACTCAAAGTATACAGTTTTGAATAAATTAATTTTCTAAAGAAAAATTTTTCCTTTGTAGTTTATAAAGTACGTAATTAATGAAATATTTTAAATGAACATTGCATAAATATATAAGTAATGAATATACTTTATATTATAGAATACATATTATAGGCAATGACTTTATTATAAGACAATTTATTAAATTACTTTTAAAACTTTTATACAATTCCCACAATTGAATAATTATTTTATTGTATAATGGTTTTTTATAAATTCTTCAAATAATATAAAAAATAAACCAATGTCATTTTTTAAAATATTAAAACCAATGCATAAATTAGTCTCAAAAATAAATACACTTGTGAATATAAAAATATTTTTATGAAATTTGTGAATAACTGTAAGCCACTGTTATTACATAAATTTATTAAGTTATAAATTATTGTTTAAATATCTTAAAACAATTTTGTATTTTTTTTAACATAATAGACATGTTTACTAAAAGTCTTAGAACAATTAAATATTTATTAAAATACAACACTTTGAATTTATGTTACTATATAATCCTTAATGTAATATAAAAGTAATTAACATAAAAATAAAATTTTTTCATATGCATTTATTGAAATGAGGTTTTATTTATAATAATTTATATACATATATACATAATTTATAACAAAATAAGTTCTTGATAAACATATAAAATATATTAACTTTTATTTTTATTAATATCTTCATATTTAATTCATTTTATATTTAAATTTTAAAGAAATGTGAATTAAAAATAAAAAATAATAATTTAATTTCGTAATTTTCTTTAAAAAAATTATATTAAAATATTTATAATTTTTTTAAATTCTGGTTTTTAATTAACTAGTTATTACTTTTAAAACTAATTCATTAAAAACTCGTGACAATGAATTTCGTTAAGTTCAGTATGAATTTATCTAATTTATTAATAATTCTTTATTATTTATTTTTACGAAACTTAAATTTATTACCGAGTCGAGAATACCGTTCATGTTTTATCCTAAAGGTGTATTATTTGGAGAAAAATATAAAAGTGAGAGGCTCGACAGTTGACAGACGGCGGCAGGTCTAAGTCCTTTTGTGATATTCTTTTGTTGTTTGTTATTTGGTCGCGTGTTTTCTTTAAAAAAATACGTAATCATTATTACCTTCATATTTTTAGGACATACTTCGTAAAGAAAATTAAATACATAAAGTAAAATAAATTAAACACATAAAGAAATTAAATATATAACATACAATTATTTCAGATAATGATGCTTTTATAAAAATATTTAATATGTAATTACATTTGCACACACACACACATTATATATATATATATATATACGTATGTGTGTGTGTGTGTATGTATATATATATATATATATATATAAATTGTTAGTATTTGATTGAGTCACATGGACTGGAAAAAATGTCAACATTTGTTTTGTATAATAAATTAATATATTTTCGTCAAAACATGTGTTCGTTGAATAACATATCTCATATACTTTATATTCACTGTAAAGAAATTTCTTCAAAGAACTTTTAAATTATTACTATTATTTATATTAATGTTTTTGAAAGATTTATTTTTATAAATCAATAAATATTTCATAAGGATCTCCTTAATAATTTGTATAAACTAATTTCGATGAAATATCAATATCATTATTTAATTTTTTATTCTATAGTATATGGCCATTTACATATAAATAACACACACACACACACACACACACACACATATATATATATATATATATATATATATATATATATATCAGGTTTAAAAAACAGTGTGCTAAGAATCCCTGGAATCTAAACACCTACTGTTATTCTTTAAATATCCTTCTAAGTTCATTCACCATACAACTTTCTTTACGAGTAACCTTCCTCTAGCTGTGGATGGAAAAGAGTTGAGGATGGTGATGATGGCTATAAACATTACTAATAAAACATAAAATTTTTTTGAGTTGTTTTATGTATTTAAAAAATTATTTTGAAAAATAATTTTGAAAAAAATTAAATTGTTTAAATATTTGAATTATCAATTAGGTATGATCAAATATATTTTAATTTTATTTAATATACATTTTTTTCAAAAATAAATACAAATCTGTACAATTTTGTTACAAATTGAAAATAGAATATTGTAGATTTTTTAGATATAAAAATGTATGTGTGTTAAAAATGAAAATATTTGTCTCTTAGATCTAATTTTTGTCTCATTTAATTACAAAATCATATATATATATATATATATATATATATATATATATATATATATAATCTGTGTACTCGTATGTGTGTGTGTGTTTTAGACAAGAATTTTAAAAGAAAATTTTGATAATTTTAAATGTAATTTGTTGTTTTGGAACTGTGGTTGATTTACTTTACACAAATGAATTTTAACCCCAACACCAGTTTAAAGTGTTCAATAATCACTTGTTATTTATAATTATATAGTCTATAATTATATCGGTTAATGCATTTTGATAGTGATGTCATCATCATCAGAGTCTTTTTGTTAAAATCTACATTAATTTTAAATGTTTTTAATTTTTTTGTTTTGTAAAAAAATATTTAAAAATAAAATTAAATTTTATGACAAAAATAAAGAAAATAACAAGTTTACGAATATCTTAACTGAAATAGAATAATCTTCATGTTTTTTTTTATTTAAAAATACCATTCATTGATTAATTTTAGTAAAAATATAATATTAATATTAAAGTGATTAAATGATTTACTTTAGCTTTTATTCCGCATTCAATCTTTATTGGTTTATTTTCTGTTACGAATCATAAAACATGATATTTATGGAATCAAATATTATATTATAAATTATGATTGTGCATATTTGCGTGTCGTCATTTATTTATCGAATAAAAATAATATAATGTTTTCTATATATTTTCAAAACCGTCGAGTAAATGTCAACTAACTAACGCATATATAAAAAGTTACAACTAGTGGTCCACATCTGCTAAATTCAACTTATTAAATTGATTTAGCGCCTAATTAAATATATTTTTCGATCAGCTCGAACACGAACATTTTTATTTTCAATGACCATAATTCTTTCCAGCTTACCGACTCCTTATACACGCATCGAATAAATAATTCCGTTCAAAGACACCAATTACGCCCGAATGGAACCAATTTCCGCAAACATATTCGGTAAGTGCTAAATCTTTCGTTCGTCCGTATTACCGCGCGCGCGAGTAACAGATTTTCATAGTTTCGTTTAATTTGTTTTGGCATGCCGTTCGAACGGACCACCTAAACAGTTCTGTGACTCGGTAGATGTGTTCCACCCAAATTTTAGAGTCGTTTTATAAACTGATTCATCACCCAACTGTTCGCGAAATCAACATAGTCCGATGACCTGGACGTCTCTCTAAATCCAAGACAGTGTCAACATCTGTCAACAGAATCCTAATATACGGCGATTACTCAATCCCGGCGAGCGTATGATTAATTTCGTTTTAGACAAAGTGATTATTTAAAAACGGGTCTCGGACGATCGGATATTTGTTCTTATTTTTATACGCCATTACAAATACGTGTCGTTCGAAACTAATTTTTTATGCGTGTTTATCGTTCACGATGGAACAGATTATTTAGAGCACGGTGATATTTATCAACGTGTTTATTATAGGAGTAAATGTTCATTTGGCGTTATTTAAAATTGAACGATTCGAGTAATTTATTTTGACATTAAATATCCTCTTTATATATATATATATATATATATATATATATATATATATATATATATATATACATAATATGTTTACAATTTGTACTATGAATACTCAACTTAATAATAAATAAAGTGATAGGAAACTGAAATAAACTCGTACACAAATAAATGTTAAGCTGATTAATTTCAGTTCGTTTTCAAAATAACTATTCTCAATAGGTAGTACATTAATCACTAGAGCTATAAACTGTCTACTAAATTTTAAAACAAAATCTTTATGAAAATAAGTAAATCGTTTAAAGTAAAGTATTTTTTATTTTGATTTAAATTTCATATATTTTTCTTGTATTTTTCATAATTCTTCAAAAATAGTCTAAATTAAAAAATATATTTTTTATTTATATTTTTTAATTGAAATGTCACTTTGTAACTGACGTTCTTATATGTACATATATTAAGTAAATTTTAAATATTTTAAACTATTATACTTTAAATTGCATATAAAAAGGTTTTTAATTAAAATTTTATATAAATATTAGTAATCATTTAAATTAATTGATATTTTATTGTGTACACTTATAACAGCTTTAATTAAGTTTTTAACAAGATTTAATTTATTGAAAATTTTAAACTTATTTTCCTATAAATTGTAGAACTTTCAGTCTTTGGATATTCATAAATAAATATAAGTGAAGAACAACGAATGTTTTAAATATTAGAATAAAATATCTATTAGAATATTTAATAAAACTTTTTAGCGTTTTTATTAGTACAAAATATTGCTATTTTTAAATAAGGAAAAATATTTTAATGGCTGTAATAAAAAAAAAAACATTAATACTATGGTAATATCCTATTAAATAAAAAATAGTTTCATTGAAAAAAAATAATTATTTCTATTTTTTACACTCTTATTTATATTTAACTCTTTTATACGAAACCTAATGATAACCATTTATGTTCTATTTTTCTGTGATCTATTGTAAAAATTATATCACAATATAGTTTCTTAGCTTTTTGAATATATTTACAAACATTATTTGATAACAATATAAGTTCCAAAATCGGTTATAGGTAAATAGAACATAAACAACGATTCTTAAGGTTAAATAAAATTATAATATACATATTTGTTAGGAAAACATTGAATTTTTGGAATTGAAAAATTTTGAAAATGTCTTTTATTCAGCAGTGGATAAAGAAAAGTTGTTGCTGTTACTAATGTACAATATATATATATATATATATATATATATATATATATAAGAGGGTCGTTTGATAAGTATGGTAAATTTATTTATTGTTTAATTTAATTAATTTAATTTAATTTTTCAATTTAGTTTTTCTTACTTTTTTACCATACTTATCAAACGACTCTCGTATATAGTTATGTGTGTATAAAATTTAAATTTAATTTTTTTTTAATTCATTTTAATTTACTTTATAAATTGTATTAATATTTTGACTCTTACTAAACATATTTTTATAACTTTATAATGAGTATGTTTTTTACTCAGAATGAGTTTTAAAAATTGCTTCTATAAAAGTTCAAGATTTTTCTTAAATGTCTTTCTTACAAAGTATAAGATTTAACTTGAATAAAATAAATCACAATAAATTTTAATTTAGTTCATTGTTATTAACATTGATAAATATGTAAAAACTTTAAACTGTCTTCTTTGTTGTATGAAATAATTTAGAAATATGACGCAAATGAATGTGACATAGAATTTGTATAAAAATTTGATAATTCAATTCATTGCCAAAAGTAATAATTCTCATAGCCAGATGTACATTTATATACATCATGTTTACAATGTAAAGAATAGGCTTGGTGTCAGATTATTTGAGTATTATAATTTCATTATAGATCAGATTTTTTAGTTTAAAAAAATAAAATTAATTTTTAAATCAATTAGGATTATTTTATAGGATATATATTTAATATATAAAATTTCAATAATATGTATATATATATATATATATATATATATATATATATATATATATATATATATATATATATATTAGTGTAAAATGGTTTATTTGGTTATATAATGAAAATGAGTAAATAAAGAATAGTTATATATTATTTTTTTATTAACAACAAGTAGTTTTAAAAAAGAATTAAGAAATATATATTAGAGGTAATTGAAAAAATAAAATATTGGCACAAAATGTCGCTTAATAACTTTGAAAAAAATAAAACTTAACTATTTAAACACACGATGAAAACATAATTTCTCTGTAAAAGATACAAAAATTATTTTTAAACAATTGTATACTTCTTCTAGAAGAATTTTGTATTGTATTAGCTTGTTTTATATTTTTAAACTACTTTACATTCATTTATCCAAAAGAAATGACAGAACAGTCTGAATTTCACGTACACTCGACGTCAATAAATATGCGAATTTATGTCCTAGATTTGAAACATGATTGGCTGTTTATAACAGTTGTGCTGTTTTCAACCAAAGGCAAATATAAAAAAAAAACATTCGTCTGAAACATATTTATAGAAATGTAATTTGTCAGACGTTGCTCGATCTTGTGTACAGTTTCTCAATCCAAGGTACTTAAAGAATTTCGATTTCGAAAAAAACATACACAACCGACAGATCAATTTTGGCTATTTACCAATATACGCTATTTTGACAATATCGGAATGCAGATGAATGCACACAAATTTACTGTATGCATTTATAAACATAGATTTGGCTTTGGTGTGCATGTCATTTGGATAAAGTGGTTGTTTATTTTTTTCAATGAATGTTGGCATTCGTTGACACAAATGCGATCTTAACGTCAGAATTTACTTGTTGTTCGAACGAACGAATCTATATTTTCGTATATGTGAAGTCATTTCGGAGAAATGTCATGTTAATGGTAACGAATAAATGCATGATTGGCGTAGGTCTAATTAGTAACGATCATTTTTAGTTTAAAAAAATCCATATATATATATATATATATATATATATATATATATATATATATATATATTATAAGCAATAAATATAAAATAAAATAAAAATACATATTTCTGCGAAAAATGTAATTCAATTCTGAAATTCATTTTTAAATAAATTCATTTTCAGACCACTTAAATATAAATAAACATTATTAATTTAAGATTTTGGATTTCAACTTTTCCAAATTTATAACATATTATAAATGTTTTATAAGAACATAAAATTCAATAGTTATATATATCTTTTTATTAATAAAATGAAATATTTGTTATTCTTATCTTAGAACTCATTAATTTAATTTTTTTAGAAAGAGAAGTTTTATTTCATATACATTTAAAAAAAATAAACTTAATAAAACATTTTAAATAAATAATTTTTATTGAAATATTTTAAAGATTAATTATTTTTTGAAATATTTTTATAACAAAATAATAACTGCTGTTTTATGACATTTATTAGTCATTCTTAAGTATATAAAGGTACACTGAGTCAATTTTTTTTGAATTCAATAATAACATGCTTTTAGTCTCTTTAGAATTATACTAATTAAACATTTTATAGTAATTAAATTAACTTCTTAATTTTCCAGTTGTTGACCTTATGATTGGTGTCTCCAGTTCTCCATAGCTCCCTAATTTACATCTTTCTTTTTTTCTCCTAGATGCTTATATTATTTGTTTTATATAGTTTAATCTATTTTTTTTATAATTACTTCCTTTTGTAATTTTTTCCAGTATATTTTAAAGTTTTATTTCTTGTTTCATTATCTGTTTTATTATTCTTATTTTTGCAATCTTCCCTCACATATATTTTTTTGCCTACTCTTCTAAAAGAACAGATGGGGCTCTTAGTCTAGATGAAGACAATTTATCTAATATAGTAAACTCCTAATAAAAAATACTTACCAACCCTCCTAGTTTGCATGGTAAGTATAACTAAGTACCAGTGAATAATAACATTCAGTAAGATTTTCGTCCAGCAGTAAGTTGATATAAATTGATCTAATTTTGATGACTCTTCTAAACTTCCTTATTTTATATTCTGTTATTTAAGGAATTTTAACACCGTACTTTCTTCTAAAATACCAAATTTTCAAACTTTATTTTCCTCTTCTACAATTGTTTATGTTTTACATCTATTAAAGTTATTCTCTATACAAAAATCTAATTTTTTTTTCTCCTTTTGAGATTGACATTCAATAGAGTATGTGTATATTAAATCTTTCTTATTCTTTTTTTACTTATTTATTTTTTTATTTTAATTGTTCCCAAATATTTGTATTGTTTAGTTCATGTATTATTTCAAATAGTATTTATATTTTATATTTATTATTTTCATTTTTAAAATTTACTTTAACTTTTGTCTTCGATTTGTTACTTCTTATATTGTTCTCAGTTTCTATGTTTTTTCTCCTAACATTGAGTATATTGTGATTTGTCTCCATTTTTCCCCGTAATACTATAACAAATTGCACTGTAAACTAAAAAAAATATTTCAATTAATTTTGAAAAAGTTATTGATCAAATTTAATGACATATTGTTATGTTAACTTGATATGTTTACGCTATTAGATTAATTTTTTAAAAAAACAATATAAAATTTTGTATACACAAATTTTTATTGATTGAAAACAAAAATATACATCAGAATTTATATAATAATTTTGAAATTTTATGAAACATCTAATCAAGTAATTTTTCAATATACTTTTTAAATTTAAAAGTTTACCATTAAATTAAATTGAATAATAAAGCTTCCTTCAGAGTATATGTGAGTGAGTACGTACTGAAGTTAATACGTATGTATATGTGAATGTATTTGTCACATGATAACTCAGCGTCGAAATCTCATCTAGAGCCAATGCAGCAGAAGCAGCGACGCTAATGAGACATGGCTAAAAGCCAAACATAAAACACCGTTTGCAAATGTGAGACATGGACAGGTTTACACATGATGTGAAAAAAGTGTGTATAATCTTAACTTCATGTATGATTTACAACAAAATAAATCAAAATTCCCTCCGTTTTTCTTTAATTTCGACTATTTTATATGCGATCGTTCAGTTTTGAAATTGAATGTGACGATTTTTCTTTAAAATAACGTCTTTTATTTTCTTAAATGAAAAGAAATTCTAACAGCGCGTCGCAAAGATCAATCGCATGTTAATAACAAGTTATTTGAAAAATTTACATATTTCATATTTTTTTTAAGATTAGGACGATGATTCAGTAAACTTAGATATACTTGTAGTTTATGTGAACTTTATGTGAAAAAAATATTTCGTAAAATATGTCAACATTATCAAAATAGCCTATTTACATAAAAATATAACTAATTTCTATTTCTCTCTCTTTATTTATCTCTCTCTTTATATATATATATATATTATATATATGTGTGTTTATGTATACATATATTTATGTATTTTCACCTAAGTATAAAGATATATAATTCATTTTAACAATGATGTTTATATTTGGAATCATATAATTGTTCTTTAATTTTGTTAATTTTTTTTACATTTTTTGACAAATTGAAATTTATTTGACAACTTAAATTATATATTAACAATAAATACAAACATAATTGACATACATTTATGTATCATTAAATAAATTGTAGAGTAAATAATGTATTTTAAATGGAAGTAAAATAAACGTAGTCAAGTAACTACAATTTAAATTGTTTACTGAAGTAGAATATTTAAAATAATGTTATATAAAATGTATAATTGCATTTGGGAAATAATTTTCATAAAATTAGAAAATAATAATATTTCTATAAATAAAAAATAATTAAGAAGATTAAATACGAACAGAGTTTAATATAGCAAATGCTTATAAATCGAATCTCTGTGAAGCAAAAATTTTCTACTTATATAGAGTGGCCTAAATAAAATTAAAGGATAGTAAATAAAAGTAAACAAGTAAATTATGTCTAAACAATTCAGTCTAATTTGGGCCACCATATATATATATATATATATATATATATATATATATATATATATATATATATATATATATATATGTATGTCATGTCAATAATTTCTTGACTTCTTTGAAATAATAATAAAAAAATTCTAAGACATTGCTTTTTACTATTTTGATAAAAAATTCATAATCAAAAATAATTATGTTAAAATTGTTGAATAAATATATTAAAGTAAATATATTCAAAATGTAAAAAAAATATTGGATAATTTTTTTATATTTTACAATATTTTTGTAAAATATTTTTTTATAAATAAAAAATAACATTAGATATGAAAAAATATGATTAATATAAACATTTGCATGAAAATTAAAAAAAAAAATATAACGATGATCAAATGAATTTTGAAATAATAATACAACTTTGGATTTTTTCCAAACCATCATTAAATATATAGGAAATAAAATCATACATTTTGTCATTAAATTTTTACACCCACAAATATTTATGTAATTAATATGTGGAATACCAGTTAGTAAACTTGTCATATTTTTATAAAATGTGAAAAAATTACATAGTACTCGCTTTTTACTACATGAGTGTTAATAGTTTTTCTGTTAATAATACAAATAATAATGATTTTTATATAACGATTTTTTTGAAAATTGGAAAACATATTTAATAATAAGTGTATATATATATATATATATCTTATATATGTATATATATATATATATATATATATGTATATATATATATATATATATATTCATAAAGATATAATCTGTATGCTAAATTGACATAAAAAGTAAGCAGGCAAATAGAATAATACGTCCTTTTTGTTTTAACGATTCATTTCTTAATTAAAAAGAAACAATCCTATGTGAACTTTGGAATAACGAGGAAAAAGCACGACCTCAAATTAAAACACGCTATAAAGTACCACCCCAATAACGGAAACAATGTACACATACATTGTATACTCATACCATATCTACCCCATTAGATGGAGATACGAGTTCTTCTTACCCTTACCCCTTGCCCTATTCTCAAGCACAAACATATACTTACGAATCTTACATTCAGATACAATGCAAATAGTGTTTTAACAACTATGCTTAGTCGACTAAGACTGACATGCCGTTGTTTCTTCAACAATGACACTCGTCATCTATGATTGTTTCACAATCTCATCCTCATCATTGCTTTCGTATGTACGAGTTCTTGTTTTTTCTTTTCCGCACATCGGCCATCAACGCACACCACATACACGTATGTACATCTTTATCTGTCCACGTTTTACACATACGGAATATGAACGGTGTCTTTATTTATTATTTAACATTCTTCTTCAGCTTAGTGCGCTCGAAATGAATATCTGTCTCTATCTTGTTTCCTGTCAGTATGTCTTGTTTATAGTACTTATGACAACTGTCATGACCTTCTCCTGTTCGTCATAGGTTGGATATGAACCTATCTACCTGCCTTACGGACATGTCTACGATTGTTTCGTTACGGTTTTCATGATTCTCGTGAAAAGTTACGCAGATTATCAATAGTATTGAAAAATAATTCGATTTTCAAAACGAATTAAAAGTATATTAACAAATGGCATATTTAAATATGAGAGATAATAGTTTTTCTAGGAAAAAGTAATATCAATACATGAACTTTATTTTATTTATTAAAAATTTAATAGTTTTCCAATTAGTGGCAATAAACTGGAAAAATTCATTTTAGCGAAATAGTCACAGAAATTAAATTATTAAAATTTAAATAAATATTAGACCTTTATCGTCATTGGTAAAATTAACTAAAATACGAAATATTGGAATAAAGAATAGATTTATTTAACAAAAAAATTCTGTACAAAATTCATTAGTTAAATTTCTATGTATTGGAGATTATTTTAGAAAAAACAGGAAAATCATCAATGCAAAGGCTTATTATTTTCTTTGCAACAGTCCAATTATTTTCTTAAAGAAAAGATTTGAATATAGTTATGTTAGAACATGAAAATGATGATAGTGGTGAAAATTATGTAATTAGTTAAAAAAAGAAAATATTTTTTGTTTTAAAATAAATAAATATTTATGAGTATATCTAATTAATAATTGGTTGAAAATATTCAGATATCAAATTTTATATAATTTCATCAGTGTATTTTTTAATTTTAATTCCATTATTTTATTTATTTAAATATAGTTATTATGAAAATTTTTATATACATATACATCAACATCAATTCTTTCTACCTACTGTTAGATAAAGGAGTCTCCCAAAAATGTCTACTTAGATTGATCCAATACCTTTTACATTTCTTCTATTCCAACGAATTATTGTACTTTATATATTTTTTTTATTCATCTAATGATCTCTTTTTAGCTATTTTTATATCTCTGGATTCCTAATCGAATATATATGTTTATATATATATATGTTTATATATATATATATATATATATATATATATGTATATCATTAATTTTTTCTTTCACTATTGAATGAAGACTTTTTCAAAAACCTCCATATATTTGTAATCTGACTTCTTAATTTCCAACCTATCAAAATTTTTCTCATGTTACAAAAATATAAATATGACAAAAATCAAATAATTATATATGTATATATATCATCAATATTTCTTTTTTCACTAATGGATGAAGGCCTTTTCCAAAATCTTTCAATTCTAAAAATTCGACGCTTTTCTTTTCCATTCTACACCTATAATTTTTTTTTGTTGTGAATACACACACACATACAATATATATATATATATATATATATATATATATATATATATATATATATATATATATATATATATATATATATATATATATATATATATATATATAAATAATTGAATTATATTTAGATTTTAAATAGTATTAAACAAAAATTAAATGTTTCTAAATTTAAAGAATTAAAAATAACTAAAAATAATTTAAGTTTATGGAATATTAGATATGACAAAGTTTATTTTTTGTGGAATTAAATACCTCCAAAAGTAATTTAAGTTTCCCAAATGAGATTTATTCAAATTGATTTATGAATTATTTAAAATTTAAAGTATTATACATACATTCAATAAAATATACATATATATGTTCATAAAAACTTCAATTTTATTTTCTGAACTAAAAATATAACCAAAGTTTTTCAATTATAGTTGATAGTTGAAAACAATTATTGTTATATTCGAAATGTACATCAATATTTCAAAACTTTATCAAATTTTTGTTATTATATGAATCAATTTCTCTATAATTTCTTGTAAGAAACTTTAAAACTCATTATTTTATAGTCATTCTCTCTCTCTCTCTCTCTCTCTCTCTCTCTATATATATATATATATATATATATATATTTGTGTGTGTGTTAAATAAATTATATGAAATTTCATTCTTGGCGTTATTTTTATTAAAATCATTATTTCAAATCTGTTTAGTGTATTAATAAATTATCATTTAATATCAGGAAGTAATTATAATTTTTAAATAAAATTAAAATAAAATCTCATTATATATTTTTTATAAAAGTGATAAATTTATTTTTTTCATAAAACGTAATATCCTTGAATTAATAAAAATATGGATTTAAGTAATGAAATTTACATAATAGCAATTGATAAAAATAATTAAAATATTTTATAATTTACATTATAAAGGTGACTATGTAAATTAAACCATTTAAAATTGAAATTATCTTCGAATACTGATATTTTAGTTCATGTGAATTGTAAATCGTAATCCTCAGCATGGTTGCATTGAAGAAGACAATTCAGATGTGACGTCTATGAGAAAAAATAATAGCCAGAGAATGCTCAAACGAGACACAATGCATTGCGAATTGTAAGTGTATGTTTGGAGTACGATTGTAGAAATATATATATATATATATATATATATATATATATATATATATATATATATATATATCTGCCTATATAGGCGCATGAATGGTACACCTAACCTTAATGAGCATATTTTTAATTGGCCCCTAGCAACTCCGTTGAGATGATACAATATTCTTCCCATCTTTAACACTGGCTCTATATACGATATTGTTATTTTTGCACTCGAATTATTTTTCGCATTTTTTTATCCGTAATAAAAATTATCATAAAGCAAGTAATCCAAAGCTTGTGTTACAAACAAACTGACATGTTCATACATTTAAAGACTAGATTGTCTCTATTTGATCTCTCGGAAAGTACACATACGTATGACAATTATTTAAAAAGAACTGTTGTAACTACTCTGCTTTCTTTTTTTGTATTAAGAACTTTAATGTTACGTTTTGCTTAGTTTTATACGAATAAATCGAGTTTTATATTAGTTTATGTTAATTATTTATAATATATGGATTTTAATATAAATATAATCGTTTTTAATTCTATTTTACCTTAAGTTAAATTAGATAGTGAATTTTGAATAATTGTAGAAAAATACAAAATAAAAATATGAATTAATTTTATTTTCTTTTGCGTTTAATAATTTTTAATTGAAAAAATAATAATCTTATCACGATAAATTATTTTTTATATATTTTTTAAATTTGAAATGACATTGCTATAGAAATTCCCAACATCTTATAAGAAAGTAAATAATAAATGATTTTATATTTAATTATTAAACATTTTTTTTTAATATGTTATGGTGTTAGAGTTTTATCACTTGTGTAAAAATTAATTTGTCACAGTTTCAAAACAAATAATAAATAAGCTATTTTTGGTCATTTTTATAAAATTTTATGAGATGTGGGCAGGAGAGAATAATTTATTTATGTTAGAAAATGAACAAATTATTTATTGTACACAAATGACAATTTTTAGTGTCAGTTTAGTGATGTTTTGATTAAAGTTAATGATATAACTTTTTAATTATATTGTAATTATTTAGATTTTTGAAGTATTTTCTAAAGCAAATATTTATCATTTATAAAAATGCCTGTGTTTTATTAAGTGATTTGTTTAAATTACAACATTACTAGTTAAAATGAAATTAAGTTCTTAATACAAACTTAAAAAATATTCGTTTTTGAAAAAGCATAGTTTATTATATTTTATTATAATCAAAATGAATTTATTTTTTATTAACATTGATGCATATGTATGTGCATATGAGAGAAAGACAGGAAATGAATAATGTTAGAAATATGTTATTATTAGAGTAACATCAAAACATATGACATTATAAATAAATTAAACTGAGTACATTGTGTTTCATCGTATGTGTACGATTTCATCAAAAGTTATAGTTGCACTATATAATAATTAATTAGAATAAATAGAATTTGAATTTGAGTTTTCATTTAACGATAAGTATAAAATGAATAAATGAATTAATATTGACAAAATTAACTTATGTTTTATGATATTCTTGATTTATGTTAAGAAAGTGAATATTTTATTTTGTAAATTAAAATCATTTTTTATGTTAATAAAAGACGAAGCAGGAACTACAATACAAAGAATTCTTTTATATTTGTACGAGTGTTTTACGTTTCTATATATCATTTTGATTACAACTCTAAATTTGTGATTTTTAAATATTATATGTAAACATTATTTTTCAATCTAAAAAATATTTTAGTTTTTTTTTCTAGTTGAAATATAAAATTTAAAATTGGTACTTTTGGGAGATTACATATTTATTACCCATAAAAGTATCGTTATCGCGAATAATTACGATTTTCGTGGGTCTAAAACGTGTAGATCGGGGTATAAATCCTGAAATAGTGTTGCAATAAAATGTAGCTCTTCTTCTAATCAAGATCTGACCGCAACAACACGCCAACCGGTTACACATATGTTCCGCATATAAAGATCCGTTTAAAAACTAATGATTCGACAAATAAGCAAAGTACAGGAAACGGTAGCACTGACTAAAATATATCCGTTCGTTAAATAAGTATGCACAGTAGGTTATATGGGCAGCGATGAGGAGCCTATTAAATATATATGCACTGTATGGCAGTGGCGTGTATCTAAACGTCACTAAATAACAACAAAATTTTCCGTAGCATGACGTCACAAATACGTTCTGCATCATAACATTAAACGCTTAGTACTGCAACGGTTAAATGCTAACTATAGCGGATGTATAGTGCCACCATCTCTATTTGCAATAATTGTAATTACTGATGCTAGTAACATAATCGCGCTCACCTCACGCCGCGCACGTTGGCAACACTGCGTTAGCGATACTTTTCTATGTCTGATATCAGGCAAGGATTACGGATCCTTTTTTTCCAGAGAAACAAACGTGCAAGTAACTTCGAAAACAATTGTTTCTTAACGAAGTTTTCCAATGTAGTGTCTAGGAAACCTAAAATTTTCCTCATATTGAAGTATGTCAAGAAATCATTATATACTCTTAATATTTGTAATTTTTTTAAAACTTTCTTAATTATTTTCTTTATATTGTATAAAATTTTCATTCCTTCTGTTTAATTAGTTTTTCTTTCTAATATAAAAATAATATTAAACGAACTTAACGAGGAAAAACTAGATATAAAGTAACATAAATTATTTTCTATAAATGTAGAGTGAATAGACTATAAGAAAGCTTCTGTTAATTATTATCAATATTGAATTTTATCTGATATTTTTTTAAAATTAATTTAACTTGTGTGTATGTTGTTTTCATTTTATAGTATTATATATAATTTTCATAACTTTTAAACAGGTCTAACAATTTCATTTTAAAGAATATAATTTTTTTTAAATGAAAATTGTTTCTTTTTTTGTTTATTATTAGACTATTGTTAATGTATATTGAAATTCTATCAATAACTTTCGATACTTATCTCGCCTTCACGTACTTTTGATATTTGTAATATGATGGTATTTGGAGATTACAAAAGTGATGAAAAATAGTTATACTGAAATATTGAAAACAATTCTTATAAATTTAACAAGTTTCTAAAAGCAAATTAGGGTAAATGGACAGAAAGTTAGTTTCATTTCGTTTTATAAGCATGTTTTTATAGAGATTTATTTTCTTTTAAAAATATATTTTTATTGTGGTAATAATTTAAGTAATTATATTTTTTTCTAATTATTAAATTTAATTATTTGTTTTTTTTTTTAAAAAAAATGTACTCATGCAAATGTTGAGAAGTATATACACACAAATATATCTCATCATTATCATATCGGTTTATATCAGCCCACCACTAGGTGAAAGCTTCAATGAATGTTACCATTCATTAATAATTGGCCATACTTACCATTCTAACCAGGTGGACTGGTAAGAATTTTTTATTCAGGGTTTATCCTTAAACAGGTTGCTTACACAGATATATACATATATATATATATATATATATATATATATATATAGAGAGAGAGAGAGAGAGAGAGAAAGTTCAATGTTATATTAAGATCATTATTTATATTATGTGATTATATTCTTTTAAATAATAGCTTTAAATTTTTTTAATTGTACAAGAATTTCGAATTTTATATACGGATGATATATTTATTAAATAAAAAGGAATCCACTAATGATATTGTGAAATATTAGGTGAAAATAATAAGATTTTATTTAATAATAACATTTAAAACATTAGCACAAATTGCTACTTCTTTGAACTTTAAAATAAATTTTAATACTTTGTTACGTGAATTATCGAACAGTTAATTTTTCATCACATTGACAATCATTTCAAATTTAATGTTGGACTAAGTTTGCTAGCAGAAGTGTTTTAGTAATAGTGAACAAAAAAGACCAATTTTTTTTGGATTTTAAATAATTTGTTTTTTAAAAAAACTAATTAAATAAAACTGGTATTTTTATTTTGTATGTATTGTATTATATAATAAAAAGAGTTTTATTAAGTAAAATATATTCTTAGAAGTGCAAAATTAAAAAAATTGAATTATCAAAAATTTTAAATATATAATAATTTTGTATTTACTAAAATCAAAATATATTTTTTGAAGTTTTTTAATTAGTATTATTCATTATATAGCAATATTGGGAAAATGAATAGCAACAAGAATTAGAATAAATTATAATTGATCAAATAATATATATATATATATATATATATATATATATATATATATATATATATATATATATATATATAAAGAAGTTTGGGAAAAGTATTAAAAATAATAAACAGATATAAAAAGTGAAACAAATAATTTTAAAAATAAGCAAAAATTATGGATATAATAAAAGTGTAAATTTTAAAATATAAATGGTCTGATTATGGAGAAAAAGAAGATTATCGATAGACAACAAATGTTATTGATTAGGTATTTAGAAATGTAAAAAGATTTAGAAAGAAACTCATTGTTATATAGGATAAAGACAAAATTTGTCGACATGGAATAAAAAAAAAAATAGATCATTGTAAATGGAAATTTTTTGGAAAAACCTTTATTTAGCTACAGATAGAGAAAAAATACCCTTACTGACTTATATGTGTGTGTGAGTATATATTGTATAAATATATCGAGAGAGAGAGAATATGAAATATTTTTTTTAGATATAATTATTGATAAAAACATTTCAATAATTTAAATTTTATTTGAAGATTTCATTTTCAAATATAAATTATTCTATGATTCGAACCTTATATGCTTAGCTGTTCTAAGCTACAATATGAAATTATAATTGTAATTTTTCTTATTGTTCTTGAAGTATAAATGGATAAATTAATTTATTTTGTTAGTATAGCGTATTTTATTTTATTTAAGAATTTATATTTTCAAAATTTTTAACAAAAATAAAATATCAACACTATATTAATATCCTTATTATAATATTTTTAATGCGAAGAATAACAAACAAAGTGAACTTTACTACAAGGGCTGTTCATGATAGAGTGTAATTCAATTTGAACAGGATTCGACAAGATACATAAAAAAAAACTCTACGTACAGAATCCGACCGCGTGCCGCCGGTTAGTGTTCCACTAATTCGCCATTACGTTTTGTATACGAAAAGTTTTTGTTTCGGCGAACGAACGCAACTCATCCTGAAAATTAAATTTGCCGACTTTCGCGAATAATGGTGATGATCACAGTGTAGTGCGCGCGCCCGTTTATTTGTTGCTCTCGCCGTTTCATCGTTCTCATTAACAGTGTATTATGATCGTTTATTGTAATTTGCAACAATGAAAATTATAAACGGTGACGGCAACTTCACGCCCGACTCTTCATTGCATGCCGCATTGCTGAACGTACGTGTGTGTATGTATATCATGTGTACTGTGTATGTGTGTGTGTGACTTTTTTTCAAAAAAAATATATCTCCATAAATGGTGATACAGATGTATCGTTCTGTGATGTTTGCAACATTGTATAGTATTTAACTTTTACTCTTTTTTTTAAATAATGTACTTCTTAAACCCTCATTGTACTATATACATACATACATAAATACATATATATATATATATATATATATATATATATATATATATATATATATATATATATATATTACTAAAAATTACAAGACATGCATATATCAAAGTAATTTGAATATTTAAAATGTTTTGAAACATCAAATTTAACTTGTGTATTAAATGTTATTTTTTTTTAGAAATAAAGAAAATATATTTTCTAGAGTAATAATGTTCTTTCTCTATCTTTCTTTATATATATATATATATATATATATATATATATATATATATATATATACGAGGGGCGTTTGATAAGTCAGTGTAATTTCCGAAAGATGGCACCACTGGTGCATATCGAGGTTATTTTTAATTAGTAGCACCTCTTGGAAGAACACACATCAAGTTTCAGCCATATCGGTCTATTCTTTTGTGTTTGACAATCGTTGGAATCAAAGGAAATCGAGTGATTGTCAAATAATGGACGAAAAAGAATTTCGCGTGTTGATTAAACACTACTTCATTAAAGGCAAAACGCCTCAGGAGATTAAACAGAAGCTTGATAAACATTATGGTGACTCTGCACCTTCGATTAGTGCGGTTTATAAGTGGTTTCAAAATTTTCCGAGTGACCATATGAGCACAAAAGACGCTGAACGTTCTGGACGCCCTGTTGAGGTCACCACTCCAGAAATCATTGATAAAATCCATGATATGGTGATGGATGACAGAAGAGTGAAAGTGCGTGAGATTACTAGTGCTGTAGGCATCTCGTGTGAACGGGTACATAATATTTTGCACCAACATTTGGACATGAAAAAGCTGTCCGCCAGGTGGGTGCCGCGATCGACCAAAAACGAGGTCGTGTGAAGTGTTGCAAGAACGGTTTGCAGCTGTTTCAGCGAAATCCGCAGGACTTTAAGCGTCGTTTCATCACTGTATATGAAACATGGATACATCACTACACTCCTAAGACCAAAGAGCAGTCTAAACAATGGGTTATCAAGGGGGAATCTGCTCCGAAAAAGGCGAAGACAATTTCTTCGGCCGGGAAGGTTATGGCGACTGTCTTTTGGGATTCGCAAGGAATAATCTTTATCGACTATTTGGAAAAGGGTAAAACCATTACAGGTGCATATTATTCATTGTAATTGGATCGTTTGAAAACCGAGTTGCAAGAAAAACTTCCCCGATTAGCCCACAAAAAATTCCTCTTTCATCACGACAACGCACCAGCTCACACCTCAGCAGTTGTGGCCGCAAAACTAATGGAAATAGGGTTCCAAATCGTTTCACATCCCCCTTATTCTCCAGACTTGGCTCCATCGGACTATTATTTGTTCCCTAATATGAAGAAATGGCTCGCGGGGAAAAGATTTTATTCGAACGAGGAGGTGATTGCAGGAACGAATGACTATTTTACAGACTTGGACAAATCCTATTATTCGGAAGGGATCAACAAACTAGAGCAGCGTTGGATGAAGTGTATAAGCCTAAAAGGAGACTATGTTGAAAAATAAAAACGATTTATTCAAAAAAATGAAGCATTTTTTATTTTTACACGGACTTATCAAACATCTCGTATATAATTTTAGGCCACTTTCTTAAGGGAGTAATGCCTAAATAAAAAATCCTCACCAACAGACTTGTTCATAAGTATGACCAATTACTAGTGAATGGCAGTATTCAATCAGATTTTCGCCCAACAATGGGCTGATATAAGTTAAAATGATGATGATGATATATGTAGGGTTTTCCAGTAAGAATGCAAGAACACTGACAGCTGGTGGCAGTCATGTTTGAACTTGTTTAAACTTATTTTCACATTTCAACTCAGTATTGTTTGAAAAATTATCATGGACTTATAACACTTCAACAACGCTTAGAAATTATAAAAACTGTAATAGACTTATTGAAACAAAAATTTAATTAGTTTATAATTTCACGAAATGGATCCATTAATTGAACATCAAGATCATGTAATTTAACTTCATTGGATTATTTTTTGTGAGGTTATATGGAATAATTGGTTAATGCTGATAAAATACAAACAACAAAAGCATTAAAAATAAATGTTAAACCTGTAATTCATGAAATTGGTCCAGAATTATGTGAAAGAGTGACTAAAAATTGGATTAAACTAATACAATATGTCGAGTGAAGTCGTGGTGATTATATGAGTGAAATTGTGTTCTATCATTAATGCCATAGAATATGCCTAAAAATAAATAACTAATTACTAAAATACTTGTTGTTTTATTTCCATTTGAACTTCTGAAGCACTTATTGGAAAACACTATATTATCAACATTTTTCTATCCATTGCTAGGTTAAAATTTTTTACTAAAACTTTCTACTTCTATTGATACATCAAAGAGTTTTCTTGCGTCCTTTTTATTCATGTGTCTCAAGATTTTAATCAAATAAATTAAACATTGTGATCATTGGACACCTTTGTAAAATGTTATAGTGTTATAAGTGATTTATTAACCTTAAAGTAAATTTTGTAAAAATGAATAGTGAAATGAATGTTTAATTGGACATTTTATATCTCTGAATTTCTAACTAAGAATTTCTGTTACACATTGTTAGTGATTTTTTCTTGATATGAGTCCAGCTTATTTCCATTTTAATCTTTTTATTTTTGTTATAACGTCCCTAATTTTAATCTTCTTTCGAATCCATTCATTTCTATTTCTATATCTGTGTTATTTTCAATAGGATTTTTTCTGTTTCTCTATATTGATTAAACCTCTAAATTATTCTAGTATTTAAGACATATTTTTCCTAATTCATTCATGAGAACATGTAAGTTTTGGTTTCGGTGTTACGAAAGATTTGAAAAAAATCACAAATGGAGTTTATTAACTGATCTTTTCGATACAATAATAATACTAAATACAATTTAATTCATGCAAGGCTTATATAGTTAACTGGTCTGCATACTGTTGTTCGTCGGATTGCTAAGTCAGCGAATTTGTCTTTTGAATGATGTTTTCTCTTAATAACCTTCAAATGTTTTGATTAGAATTTCATAATTCGTTGTTCATTGTTTGTCGTATTGATAAGTCGGCGAATTTGTCCTTATGAATGACTCGTTGTTCGTCAGATTGCTAAGTCGACGAATTTGTTCTTCGGATGATGACTTCACTTCTTAACCTTCAGTTGTTTTGTGTAAGTGATAATCAATGATTGGGGTTTCATAACTTGTAGGATGTGTTGTTTGTAAAGTTTTTTGAAATATAAGATGTTAAGTATGATATAACTTTACATTAAACCTCTATCGAAAGTTCTATCTAACCTAAAAAACGGCGTTTATATAACGGTATCTAACGGCGCATATTTTATATCTTCAGTTACCTATTTTATTATTTTAAATATTTTTTTTAGTGTCGCTTTAAATAGTTTTAGTGGTATCGTATTAATATATAGGATATCCCAAATAAGATTGAAGGATGTAAATCGTGGCTAAATGTTTTTATTCTTCGACATCATTTAGTCCTCTCTCTCTTTCTCTCTCTCTATATATATATATATATGTATTATATATATATATATATATATATATATGCATGTGTGTGTGTGTATAAATAAATTTATTTTCAATTTTTGAAATAAAATTTGTTTAAAGTTATTTTCTAGTAATTAAAATTATTTCAGAATTTTTTTTAATTGAACTTTAGGAATAAAATATACAATAAATCAACTGAAGTTCATAAAAAATGCTCAATATAACTCAAGAAACTATTTGAACAACGGTTGTAATTTTTTCATGAAATTTTAATTACATAAACAGAATAATGACTTCTTCGTTGTTTCAGACAAACACGTTTACGCTTTGTAACGATATTATACACGAATAAGGAAAAATAAAATTATAAATGTGTACAGACGCTGTACCGACCTTAACTTATTTTTCATTGTTCAACGAACTATACGTCATTTTTATTGAACCAAAATATAATCGTGAAAGGTTAATGAAAAGCTCGTCTATTTTCCAGAAATTGTCGAAAGGGTCACCTAACTTCTTTTTTAATTCATTCAAATTCGTTTACCGCGTTGCTTCAAAAAAGGGGGCGACGACGCCAACGCAACGACAGACGTTTCGGCGTAGCTCTTCAAACAAATGAATGTTCATACGTGTTTCTTTAATTGCATTTAACGAATTAATTTCATTGTACAAAATCCAGAAGGATATGTTTTCCATACATACATCCACACACATACACACACACATATATATACATATGTAAGTATATGCATATATACAATTGTGCTTGTGCAGCAATTGTAGGTGTTGTGTATGAAATGTTTGTGCATATGAGAAGAAAATTGTACTTGTTTGTGTTTGTGTACCATATTTCTTTGTGGCGGCTTTGAATTTGCGGCGCATATTGCACATTGCGCTGGAATAGGAGTACGTCGGGAAAACGAAATTTTAATTATTATCATTAAAATAAATACCTCAAAAGGAGAGGTATACCAAGTTTTCCACCGATGTCCATCCGACCATGCATATGTTATACAAATGAAAATCTTTAGATGCAGGGTTGGAGAATGTACATGTGTAGTTTTACAAATAAAATAGTTTCTCTATTTTATGTAAATATCAAAATTTGTATTGAAATTTTAAATAATTATTTTATTTAAAAAAATATAGTATAAGTGATTGAACAATTAATAAAAAATATAAATATGAGTTTTAATATAAAATTAATTCGGTTTAGAAATATTTTAGGTGTTTTGTTTAATTATACCAAATTAATTACTGTTATATTTTTTTGTGTTCAATATTTGTATTTAAATGATCTGTTTGATGAAAATTAATCATAAAAAATAACTACTCATAATTGGATATCTCAATGATTTTATTGAATGAATTCAAAATTAAAATAATACATCAATTTTATAGACATATAACAATTTCCATAATAATTCAGTATTAATTAACAGTATTTTTTTTAAAAAAAAATATGTTAATCATAATAAAGTGATGAATATATCGAATTGTTTAACACAATATATGAACTAAAATACTTTATTTTAAATCATCAGATAGAAAAATAATTACTATTTGTAAATATTAATATGAATATATTTTTCATATCAGATAAACAAAAACAAAAATATGTATTTATTACAGGAAATTATAAATTCATTTATTCTGAGAACTGTATTTGATAGTAGTTTTACATGTGAAAGTATTAATTATTTTCAAATAATTCAAAGTTTATTGTTAAAATATATAAAAATCAAATTTATTGTTAAAATATGTACATAAATTAGATTTCTTAACAGATGAAACAATTAAGCCAATATTATCATATTAATTACTTTTTATACACTTTAATTGCTAACATGCATTTCGATGGCCATTACATTATCATTCGAACTCTATTTTATAAATATCTATATTTTAAATTGTAGATTTTCTATCAATTTAATGATAATGTGATGGCTATAGAAATGTGCATCGACGAATAAAATACATAATGAGATTATTGAAAATTTCTATAAAATCCCATAATTCTGATATGAGTTGTAATAAAATAATATTGGAAATTATTTTATATTAATATAACTGTTTATTATTCTGAAAATTGATACGAGTTTATATGATAAACTTGGATTTAAATTGAAAATATACTGATTTTCAATATATTATACAAGTAGGTATTAAATGAAAATATATCTAATGAAATTTCTTTTTAATATGAAAAATATATAGTTGTATTTTTCACCTACCCCTATGCTAGACAAGTAGACGTAACTACAATTAAGGTGTGAATTCGTTTAAGACCACAGGAACAACACATATTTTCTCTCCCTGTGAAGTCGTCCACGTGGAAACTGTTCAAACCGACAACTCTCCATCTACTACGCTTTGCGTTCACAATTAGAATCATGTGTACATGTGTACGATCCGTGTATGTGTGTGCATTTAATGAGTGACCACACCACACGAACTCCCTTCTTCCGTCACAATCGGCTCGATGACCAGAAACGTATACGAGTTGATGTATTTCTATCACATTCTCATTTACGTGAAACTGTATGACATTGATGTTGTTATCTTTGTTGTAAGATGCGAGACGAAGGATTTTTCTCGTCGAGACGTACGTACATATAATTTCCATATAACGCGAGGAAGAAGAGCTCACACGTCCTTTACAAGTTGAATTCCTCTTTTAATAAAATAATAATATTTCTGTTTTTCGGTTTTGACAAAGGGTCAGACTGACGTGCTTTGCTATATGTTTAAGACAATGTTACTGGATGCTTATTTGAAAATATGATTTTGATGGAATGTTTAAAAGAAATATTGTTTGGGAGGCAAAATTTAATTTATATCCTTATGTAATTGAGTTTAGCTTGTAATTATATATACATACGTAAATATATATATATATATATATATATATATATATATATATATATTTGCATAATATTTTATAAAATATTACATAGACTTTTTTAATAAATACAGATATATTTAAAATTAAATAATTATTATTTCTCTCCAACCTTTCTCTTTCTATATAATTGATTTAGGAAAATTGTATTTTTTATATTAGCAAATAAACATAAAATCAACTAAATTCTTGTAGAATATTTATTTTAATAGGAATTCATTCTACACATTATTATTACTTATAAAAATGTACATATTTTTTTAGTGTTTATTGAATTAAATTTATTTTCTTTACACTGGTTGTTTTTTTATAAAATTAAGGTTACGTTAACACAAACAAATGTTTATATTATGGGATGTGTTCAATGAAAACTTATTTTAGTTGAAATTTAATGGTTTTTAGTATAAAAACTATCCTTCAAATTGATATAAATTTCAATGAAAAACATTAACATTTTTATTATATACAACATGCAGTGTAGAACTATTGTATTTTATTGATAAAATTTGTTAGATGATAGGAATAAAAGTCAATCGTTTGAAAATATATATAAAAAAATTGTACAATTATATAAAACTGTTTGAATTGTTAGCTTGTAAATTACAGAAATATTTTTTTAATAAAAAATAATCAATTTCCATTTATATTATTCTTGTTTAAAATATACATGTACTCAAATAACAGTTCTCTATAAAAATAACTTTATGGAAAAAATATGAATTATTATTTTACAGAAATGCCTTCACTCTTCTAAAAAAGAAATTTAAATATTTTTGGTACAGTAATAGTAATTTTATACATAGCTTATTTTTATTTTTTTAAATAATGAAGTATACAATACCACAAATAAACAATACAAGGAAATTATTTTTAACTATAACTTTTTTGTTACTTATTTTTAGGAAAAAAATATTTAAATTTTCAAATAAATTTCAATTGAAATTTATTACATTCGTGTATACACACACATACATACATACTTACATATATATATATATATATATATATATATATATGTATGTATGTATGTATTTTTGTGTGAGTACCATGCACTGATATTATTTTTATGTAAAAAGATAATTAAATTTTATCCCCGTCAATAATTTATCCTCAAACGACAAATAATATATATCTCATCATTCTGATGTCATACGACCCAAAAAAGAAAATAATAATTTCATATTTTCGTGGTTACATTTTTCCACCCCTCAGTGGTTATATGCTATACCGATGTCGCTATAATATTCAATGAAATGTCAATTTCCAAACATCTAAAAATGCCAAATAAACCGCATACCCGTGCCGTACGCGTATCGCCTACTTCGTACGACTTTACATACATACGTACATATATATATATATATATATATATATATATATATATATATATATATATATATATATATATATATATATATATATATAACAAGCGATATCACCGAACCTCCATATAATATGTTCGCATAACAAGCAATACATGTGAAATGATAAAAGGGACTATTGATTTTATAATAAAAACGCGTATGGAATAATTTAATTTTATGATCCACGGATGAAGGAAACAAGAGTCCGAGGGGTGTAATCTTATGCAAAACGGACATAAAGTTGAATATTCGACGAAGTTATAGTCAGTATCTGACGGTTGCGTTGACGTGATTAGAAATATAGATTGAAATTAAAATGAAGTACGTATAAACATCAACATTTTGTACACATTTTTTTGTATAATGAACTGATATTGCTAAGACAATAAACGACTACAATTTCAATGATTGTTCATCGTTAAATTGATTATTTTTTCGTTTTATTATTTTTTATAACTAGATAAATAAGAATAGAATTCTTAATACTAATTAAATTATTTTTGGATATTATTCTAAATGCACTTTATCGATGAAACATTTATTTATATGTTATATATGTGTATATATATATATATATATATATATATATATATATATATATATATATATATATAATAGCAATAGAATAAAAATTATAAATTAAAATTTATTTTGTCCGAAAATCTGAACTACAAGTCTGCCTGAAAGTTTATATTTTTTCCATTTTTTATTAATTTTAATATTTCATAACATTTGTACTCCGATAATTTTTGGAAAAGTTGGGAAATTTTCGTATTACCCCAAAAGCAGTACACCATTCTTTTTTAAGTAGAAAAAAATTTATATCTGAATAAAACTTAATATAATTTATTGCATAAATTATTAATCAATATTAGTGCTAAATTTGTAAAATTTTTTAAAACAACATTTTTCAAAAAATAACAGCAGTCTTAAACATATATTAGGTTATTGATTCTATTTATGCTTATTATTAAATTTTAAACTTTTAATAAAATGATTGGTTATGTTAGAAATAATGGGACAAGTATTCTAATTATAAATAAATTTTAAATTATAAAATGTTCTTTTAATTATAATTGTCGAGTAAGATACAAAAATTGCTGTTATTAAATCTTACTTATTTAAATTTATTTTCAATTTTTCTTTGTTGAATCACTTGCTGAGAAAATTTTTACAATTGATTTTAGAACTTAATTAAATTTACATAGTTTGTTATTGACTTCAGGAATATATTTATCCTCTTTATTTGAGTGTTATTACTGAAAAAAGCCTCTTTTTTGCTACTAATATGTTCTCTATCTATCTATCTATCTATCTATCTATCTATCTATATATATATATATATATAAATATATATATCTATCTATCTATATATATATATATATATAAATATATATACAAGAATCGTTTGATAAGTATGGTAAATTTATTTATTGTTTAATTTAATTAATTAATTGCTATTTAATCAATTAATTAATTTAATTAATTTTTTTAATTTAGTTTTTCTTTAGTTTTTTTTTAGTTTTGCTTTTTTATTAAAATAAAATGTATTCATTAAACGACCCTTGTCTATATATATATATAGATGTGTGTATGTATTTTTAAATATAATATTTCAATTAGCTATAAAATTCCGTAAGATGTCCATAAGTTCCTTTTGGACCTATTAATTTTTCTGGATTTCTTATCAATAATTTCTGTTGTTCATCGATGATCTTATATTCTTTCTGTATGACTGACTTATTTTCACTTTTTACTTTTAGCTCTTATTATAATGTCAGTAATTTTTGTTTTTTTTTCCAAATTATACATATCTATATATCTATATATATATATATATATATATATATATATATATATATATGTAGATGTAAACATTCATGTTAAAATTTCTTTATAGATTTTCATTATTTGTTTGATTAAATATTACTTATAGATTGGAGATGCAGTAAAAATATTCCATTTTGATAAATTTAATAACCAATTTTCATTTTTTTTTTAATAAATAAGCTATTTATTTCTATTATGATATTAACATAAAAAAATATTTGCTCAAATTTTAAGAGTATTGATTCATCCAATACGTATAAATCCAAAATAATGTCTATTTTATTATTGGACATAATAGATGAAAATTAAAAAAATAATTATTTAAAAATATTTTTTAAATTTAATAATCCACTTGATGGCTTATATTTAAATAATTTTTCAATACTATCTATCAAGAGAAAATTCCGAGATGGTAATTATGGTTATTATTATAGATTTATCAATTGAAATTTGTAAATAATTTATATCAATGACAATACCACAATAATCAATTATTTAAAAAATTATGCTATATGTTTATCGTTTTATGTTATTTGTTATTTTTCGCAACACAATAGTGATATTTTTAGAATTCGAAACCACAACACTACACGAAGTTGCTAGATAATGTGTGTTATGCATTTGGCTGCGGTACTGTTTTCGCATATTTTAATATTCTTTACAAAGAGCTAATGCAATAAATCTTACTCAATTTTAATAATATATTATAAACCAAGGTTATATATTATTTACTTTTTCTTACGAAATTGAATTAGTGTTTTTTATATTAATTTTGTATCATTTAAATTTTATATAATCCATTAAAAAATCGGAATTTTGTAATTATAATTGATATTTTTTTTAAATGATATTTAATTTTAATTATGCTATTTATTTTAAATTATAATCATAATAGTAATAATACAATTAATTTATACTATATAACTTATAATTAATTAATGAATTATCATTAACATCATAGACTCGTACATTGTATATCATTTACTTATTTAGCTAGTTATTTGAACTGAAGTCAGTTTGTTACTTAATTTATAAGTTTCTTTCATGATACCTATTTTATCAAATTCCGAATTCTTATTTATTTCTAACACCAACAAATCGCTTATTTTCCATTCTTTTATCTTATTTTGAATTTTTCCACATGTCACTTTCCTTCAATTGTATATTTTTTGGATTATCTTATCTTCTATCCTTACACAATACTCAGTCATTCTATTCTCTTGATTTTTATTTATTTTAAATCATTCTATTCTCTTGATTTTTATAGAAACTATTATATCTCCTTCCTTAAGAAGTTCTTGGATCTCTACATTTTTGCTTCAATATTTCTTATTTTCTTGGATAAAAATAAATAATTTTTTTTAGAATATTATTCTCAAAATCTAATTACTTTTTTTCATTTTCTTACTAAGATACCATACATATTAAACAGTATAAATGTATTGTCTCTTAAATTTATATAAATTTAATAATTAAACAAATTTTTAAAAAGAAAATTTATTATTTTCAAAAATATATTTTTATTTTAATAATAGTTCATTTGTTGAAAAGTATTAATATTATATAAAATATATTATAAAAAATATTATTTTTAAATATTAAATTAATTACTGTGATTGATTAGCAATAATATAAGTCATTAAATTGAAAGTTTAAGATTGATTCAAACTGATTTTTATCTTAAAATGTGCATTAAATATGTTAAAATTTATAAACTCGTTAAAAAATAATATTATTATAAATATTACAATATTTAATAATATATTTAAAATATTTTTTTTAAAAAAATTAATAAATTCTGTTATTTTATTGATTTAGAAATTGATTACCAACTTTTTTAATATAATTAATTCTTGTAAAAAGTATTTATTGTATTAAAATAATTGGTAATTAATTTCTAATTAATAATATATAAGTGTAAATAGTAATTTTCTGTATATAATTATTTTCTCATTTAAAAGTTATTTAAATAAATAGAAATTTCTAAAAAAAGAATTTTTATTTATAACTGTTAGAATTTGTCTATTAAATAAAATTCATGAATTATTCACTTTTTCATTACACATTTCAGATATAAATGAGTTTAAAATGAATTCAATAAATAATTATTTAAGATTACCTAATTACAAGAACGTATAATTAGCCAGTCAGACTACACATGCTTTAAAATTATAAGAAAAGTATTTTAATAGTTATTCGAATTTTTAAGTAAAATTTAAATATATATGCATAATAATTATTATTATTTAAATTATATACACACCAGTCACTTTTTTCCTATATATTATTATTCAAAATGATTAATATTTTTTAAAACTGTATTAAATATATTTTCAACTATATGAGTTAAATAATTAATATAAAGTATATTTTTCTTGAAATTAAAAAATATTTTTTGTATATATACATTTATATATAATCATAATCATCATATGTCAATTACTCTTTACTGCAGGATGAAGGCCTTTTCCAAATTTTTTTACTTCGACCCATTCAATGCATTTCTTTTCTATATATATGGGGGTCGTTTGATAAATATGGTAAAAAAGTAAGAAAAATTTAATTGTATTAATTAATTAATTAAATTTAACAATAAATAAATTTACCATACTTATCAAACGACCCTCGTATATATCATAATAAAAGTATATTAATCTATTGTTGAGTGAAAGCTTTAATAAATATTATTAGTTCTTTTTAAATGCTTTTCCAAGATTTTCCATTGTTTCTTGTAAGCAGCTAATCTCATTCAATCTTCACCTCTCTTATATCAAGATATTTGCTGGTAATTTATTATACTCATCACACTAACCAGAAGATTAGTGAGGATTCTTCATTTAGAGTTTACTCTCTAAGCAGGTTGCCTTTATCTCGACTAAAAGCATTGCCTTCTCTATTTGGAGCACTTTTTAGTTTGATTTTCACTTTTCGATTAGTCCAGCTTGAGAGACAAAATCACAGTAGCTAAGTTAACACTGGAATACCTCTTAAGATTTTTGGAATAGGCACGTTTTACCACCAACGATGAGATATTTACTCTCTAGGTGGATATATATATATATATATATATATATATATATATATATATATATATATATATATATATATATAGAGAGAGAGAGAGAGAGAGAGAGATGAAATTTTATAGTGGAGTGAAAATTGAATGAGATTAGTCTTGGATAGCAAACAATGGAAAAATCTTTGGAAATCATTTAAAAAAAAACAGTAATATTAAATGGGGATTTCTTCCAATAGTGATTGATATAAACTTTTATGTGAATTATATATATATATATATATATATATATATATATATATAATTAATTCTGTGTTTAAAGATATATAAAGGCTCAGGAAAGTACTCATGAGTAGATGGAATAGAGACACAGGAATATCATTGGAGTAAAATGGTAGAGAAAGGCATTGAATCGGTAGAAATGGAATGTTTTAAAAGACCCTCATTTAGTAGTAATAAAAAAAAGTTATTGATTATATATATATATATATATATATGCATGTGTGTGTACATGAAGTAGAACATAAGATAGATTAATAAAATTCATATTTATTTAGAATGTCCTACATCAATCTCTGTTTAATTCCAGTTAATAAATGATTGAAAATTCTAAAATCATAATTAATTTTCCTATATTAAAAAGAGAATATAAATGCGATCCTTTACTTCAATCTTGTTATAAAGTCGTATGCGATTTATCCTTGAATTATTTATTAGATACATTTCAATAATGTATATTCATAAATAAAATGGAACAAATATTTTATGACGATATATCAGTGTCAAAAGATTTTCACTAGAATCGTAGATTTCATATGTCGTTCTGTTGTTGGACATTGTCCATTTAAGAGGGGGAGAATACGTCACTCGTGCGCAAAATATCGCCACCATCAAATATCAAATTGTATTTTGTGATACCCTTTCTCCTGTCCAGCCCTCTTTTACTTGTAGCCTATAACATAAATGATATATGCCATACCACTATTACTTTCAATGTGGATTGCAGTATTGGTACGGAATATGAAATGAGATCGTCTTTTTTAACTGCTTCTATCTATTATAACTCGGGAAAAATTCTCATAATGAATGGTTGCAATTTAATATGCGGAAACATAAAATTCGAATTCGATCCATTATTTTTATGAACTTTAATGCTTTTGTGTGTTATTGCGGCGATATTTTTATATCAATATTTTTTTTTAATCCCCAAGAAGGTTGATCAACCAATAAAAGGGGATTCTTTATAATAGCTCGATTTTTATTTATTCGCCCATTAACCCGTTTCGTTTTTACGATATTAAAAAAATATGGACAAGCACAGTTCGAATAATAACGTGCGATTTAACGTAAATAATAAAGTCATATTGGATATTTTATTAATAATTATTTAATTATATTTATCAAAATATACTTTAATAACATTTTTATATTCTTTTCAAATATGATTTTAATTAAAGATTTATTAAACGTAATTAGAATTTATTTTGATTTGTAAACATGAATTTTATTTGTAGCTTCTTAATTAAAATTTATTAAATAAAATCTAATATATCAACTCATCTTTAATCCAGTTTAATTAATATAATTGTTTTTTTAATATTTTTATATTATTTTTATTTTAAATGGATTTTTTTAAAAAAATAGTTTTATTAACAATAAATGAACATTGCTTTTATGGTACTAAAGAGAACAGTTTTATTTTTATCAATATTTATTTAAACAAATTGATGATAACCTTTTTAATTTTATTACACTTGCAAGGGAAAATTTAATAATATATTTTTTTTAGTTTTTAAATTTAAATATATATTTCATTTAGATTTTGTTATATATAAATATTTTTAGTATTTTTTTATCAAATATTGATTGTTAACTTCATTAAAATTTTAATATGTTTACAGTTTAAGTACATATAAATATAAATACCTGCATATTCATGTATGTATGTAAGTATATATATATATATATATATATATATATATATATATATATATATATATCATATAACCAATGTACATTAGTAGCTTGTATAATATTTGCGAGTCAGAGACTTGGCAATATTATTTGTGCTAGAATACAAAAATAAAGCAAACATTTTTGACAATCCAGCGAAGCATGAAAAGGATAATGTTAGGTATTTCTAAACGTAATCAAAATACCTGTAAATGGGTACGAAAACAGACAAAAAAACTGATATAATAGAACAAATAAAATCGAAATGGGCATGGATAAGCCATAGATGAATAAAAATTATTATGGACTGACGACCAAAAAATATAAAAGATAAAAAAGAGATAATCAAATAAAGAGGAATGAAATTGTGAAGTATAGTGGAGATGATAGTCGTATGAGATTATCTGCGGACAGAAAACAATGGAAAAAATTTGGATAGACATTTTAAAAGAGCTTCTGATATTTGATGATAAATTCGCATAGTTATGGGTTAATATCTGCTCTTAAATATTTATGTATATATATTGAGGTGATTCAAATATAAACAAAAATTTGTTTCTTCTCAACACAATCGAAATGTTTTACATATTACTTTTTAATACTGCCCCCCCCCTCGACTGCAATTTATTTATTTCATTATAGTGGAAGTTTTCAATTTCTATTTGAACAAGTTTTTTGGTTGCTTATTAAATCAGCTCTACACAAATTTAATGACTTCACCATTATTGTGGATTTTTTTTGCTTCTTAAAAATTCCTTTAGTAATTCAAAAAAGTAGTAAACAAAAGGAGCCAAATGAGAATTGTTATGAATGAAACAGAACATCTCACTTGAGTTGACTAAGAGTTGTTATTGTAAATACAGTAATTTAAGGTTGAGAATTATCCTGAAGAAAATAGTTTAAATCTTGTTTTTTTTTCTTATTTTAGATCGGATTTTTGGTTTTATTTGTACATTCAAGAGAGTTAAATAATATGGCACATTTATATTTTATTGATTTGTAAAAAGTTTAGATAAGTGACTCTGAATTCCAGAACACTGTAGTCATGATCTTGCAGTTGAAGAAATTGTTTCAGCTTTATTTTGGTAGATGATATTTGCCATATTTCTACTATATATTGTTTTTTGGATTTAAGAGTAAAACGAAAAATCTAAATCTCATTATATATCATAATAGAGTCTGAAAATTCATATTCCTTTTTTTCAAAACACTGAAGAATTTGAGTAACGACCACTAAACTTCTTTCTTTTTACTTCGATGACCGTTCTTCTTTGTATTGTTTGCAGCCACTGAATTATTCTGGGATTTGAGATCTATGTTTCACTGATTTAGGTAGGAACATGTTTTCTCTGAAATAAGTAGAATATGCATTGATCAAAAACTTTTCTCAATAAATATAAGAGTATATTCGACTTCCTGATATAAGAATTTCTTTTTAAACTGAAACCATTCTATTTTTATTCTCCTATTCGCTTTTTCTATAAACGTTTTATTTATATTAATGAGTTGACTCAGGCATATATAATATAATTTTTAACTTTTTGTTCTTTTGTACGTTTTTACTTGATTTTTCTCTGATTTGAAAATTAATTATACATTACTTTTGTTTTACTTAGGTTTATCATAAGACCAATTTTATGACTTGTTTTTTTTAATATTTTTTTCGAGTTAGTTTGAACTTGTTGAGAAAATAATAATACTATTAGAAGATATTAAGTAACCGAGTCTCTCGTCTATATATATATATATATATATATATATATATATATATATATATATATGTAAATAAATAATTATTATTATCATTAGTAGTTTTTTGTCCACTGCTTGATAAAGGCTTCTCGGAAAAATTTTCATTTTAACCTATCTAATCTTTTTCTCTTCCATTCCACTTCAACTAATTTTCTTCTATTTATCCTACATATACTTATACACATATACATATATATATATATATATATATATATATATATATATATATATATATATAGTTGTGTGTATATTTGTATAGAATAATCATCATCAACATTTATCTATTCACAGCTATTTGAATGCTTTTAAAATTTTCCAATTCCAGCAATCAAACGCTTTTATCTTATGTTCTACATAGAATTATATATATATATATATATATATATATATATATATACATGTGTATAATTTGCGTTTCTTTATAATTTTGTTCGAATAATCAAATAACTGTAATAGTCAACATGCTTTTCATGCTACATATTAATTTAATCCATAAAATAAATCCGACACAATGGTTCTGACAACATAAAAACATACCGATCAAAAACGATATTGTTCTTGGCTCGCGAATCTTAATACACAGTTTCTTATTTTATTGCTAATAGTTCATTACTGTATCATAAGACACGATATTATAATGTTGTTGTTTGTCGCGTTGTTATGGCCGTTCTCGTTCCGTCGTTATTGCTCGCTTTCGAACGTTCTGAATGGAAATTAAGTTTCGAAATGACCGTCTCACCATATTGCCGTTGCCGACAAGACGATTCGCGATAGCTTATGAGATATTTGTTTTCGCTTGCTTTTTATCGACGAAAGTTTATGTAATGTTTTTAATGTATATTCTCTGTTATGTCTGTGTTGTTTTTTTTCTGAACGACGTTGTTGCTCTCTCTGACATCGATAGAATATCTTGATGTGTGGTAAAGCGTTAAGATACAGCTCTACTGTTTCTTTGCTAACATAAATTTTGTTTAAAAGAATACTCTTTTTCCGTTTGAAACTCTGTACGGTTATTTTTTAACTACTTTTTTACTAAATTGAAATTTTAGTGCACGTTTTATGTATTTATTTTCCATACAATTTATATTACGACTTAATTGACTGTAGGATTTCTCTACGGTGTTCTTTTTATTCTTCAGTGATTTTAAATTTAATTACTTGTTTTAAAGACGTTTATGATTTATGAATGAATATAAAATGTTTAGGTATTAAACATATTTGGAGAATGATACGAATTTAAAATCAAACTGATTGATTTTATATGTAGAAAAAATTAATTATAACCATTTATTTTGAAGTAATCAAATAAATTTGGAATATAAATCAGTTTTAATAGCTAATGTTTGTTAGAAATAAACTACTATGTTAATATGACAACATTTTATTAAAATTAATAAAATATCATTTTTAACAAAAAATATATTTTAGTTTTTTTTTGTTTATGTAAATGGTAATTCCAGTATCTTTAGGCTTGATAGGTAATATTGAGGTTATTGGGACAAAAATTTTAATCGAAGGCTAACTTTTTTCAATTGTCAGCAATCAAACGCTTTTATCTTAAATTGATAGAATTATGTATATATATATATATATATATATAGTTATATATATATATATATATATATGTATATACCCACCTGTCACATAATGTGCGTTTTTTTATAATTTTTTTCCGATAATCAAATAACTGATAATAGTCAACATGCTTTTCATGCTACATATGTAATTTAATCCATAAGATAAATCCGACAAAATGGTTCTGACAATTATAAAAACATACCGATCAAAAACGATATTGTTCTTGGCTCGCGAATCTTAATACACAGGTTCTTATTTTATTGCTAAGAGTTCATTACTGTATCATAAAACAAGATATTTTATTGTTGTTGTTTGTCGCGTTGTTATTGTTAATAAATGATACCGTCGTTATTGCTCGCTTGTGAACGTTCTGAATGGACATTAGTTTTGAAATGACCGTTCACCAAATTGGCGTTGCCGACAAGACATTCGCGATGTTACTTTTGTGATAGAGTGTTTCGCTTGGTTTTTATCGACGAAAGACTTTATGTAATGTCTTTTAATGTATAGTCTCTGTTATGTCAAGAGCCAGTTTTTTTTTTTCGACGTTGTTGCTATCTCTGACATCGATAGAATCCCATCATCTTTCGCAGCAGGATACAGGTGCACGCTGTTTCTTTGCTAACATAAATTTCTTTTAAAAGAATACTCGCATTTCCGTTTGAAACTCTGTACGGTTATTTTTTAACTACTTTTTTACTAAATTGAAATTTTAGTGCACGTTTTATGTATTTACTTTCCATACAATTTATATTACGACATAATTGACTGTAGGATTTCTCTACGGTGTTCTTTTTATTCTTCAGTGATTTTAAATTTAATTACTTGTTTTAAAGACGTTTATGATTTATGAATGAGTATAAAATGTTTAGGTATTAAACATATTTGGAGAATGATACGAATTTAAAATCAAACTTATTGATTTTATATGTAGAAAAAATTAATTATAACCATTTATTTTGAAGTAATCAAATAAATTTGGAATATAAATCAGTTTTAATAGATAATGTTTGTTAGAAATAAACTACTATGTTAATATGACAACATTTTATTAAAATTAATAAAATATCATTTTTAACAAAAAATATATTTTAGTTTTTTTTTGTTTATGTAAATGGTAATTCCAGTATCTTTAGGCTTGATAGGTAATATTGAGGTTATTGGGACAAAAATTTTAATCGAAGGCTAATTTCTTCTTTTGTCAGAAATGATCATATGCTAAAAATTAAATTGAAAAATTATAAAAAAAATGATTGAAGTATTCGAGTTTAAAATGCTCTTTATCACAGTATTTTCGAAATTCTGTATTCCTCAGTTAGGGCTTGTAAGAACTAATTAAGAAATGTAAAATATAATTAATGAGATATTGTTTCAAAATTACAACCCCAACCACTGAATTAACAATCAAAACTAGGCTTAACAAAATTATATATATATATATATATATATATATATATATATATATATATATAATTATGTGTGTGTGTATGTGTATGTCATAAAAGTTTACACACAACCAATAAAATTCATAAAAGCAATAAAAATAGATTGAGATATTTAAATTCTTTAAAAATATACTTTTAAAATGAACATAAATAATTCACAAAAATAAAAAAATATATATTTATAATTTAAACAAAAAAATTTGGACTTGACTTTAAAAATAATAAAATCTCTCACAGTCTTCATTATTATTATATTTGTTTTCTTGATTTTTTTATATGCTATTAAATTAATGATAGGATATTAAAAAATATAAATAAATTTATATAGCTACTACATTTATGAATATAAATAAAATTTAGCCAAGTATTCATTTACCTTCCACATGGATTTGTGCACAACCACACTGTTTCTAAATGCGATGTCAGTGAAGAAATGAAGTATCTTCTAATATCTCATAAAGGCTATACTAATTGTCGCTATTAGATGCATTATATTGTTTTCCCAATGTCAGTGTAATAAGTTTATAAATTTACTATAATTATAATTACATTTTAGTCTGTTGTTATGTAATATATTTAAGTGGAATGTAAATAATGTTATAATGATTTTTTTATTTAAAACATCTTTTCTAATAAATTAATTACTGTATATATATATATATATATATATATATATATATATATATATATCATTTTTTAATTCATTGAATAAATACAATTATTTATTTGTTAAATTATAAGTTTTTCATAAATCAAACATTTAATTTTATATAAGGATTGTTTGATAAGTAAGGTCATCAGTTCTGTAAAATATATTTGGAACAAGATAAAATAGTGAAACTGCTTTAAAAATATAATAGATTTATTTTATTTCAAAATTCATATGTATATTTTCTATATAATCAGTATTTTCCATAACAAATGCTTTTTACAAATGCTTTATCCATTTTTTTTATTCTGTCCATGAAAAGATTTTCTAGTTTACTTTCGATCCATTTATATTAAAAACTTTAAAAACGATATCTAATGAAAAATGTTGACTTTTCAATACTTTTCTGTACTTTGAAGGCAATCAAATATCTGCGTGTATCAAATCAAATTTGTTTGGGGACTGAAAAACAACTACGAATTTAAAACTTGTCATTGCTTTTATCGTTTGTATACTGCAATATACTTTGGTGTTGTAGCAACAAAAATTATCTTTTGCAGCTCTATTTTATAGATATTTTTCTTGAGTACTCAAAATATTTTTCAGTATCTTGAATAATCATCGTTTTTTTTATAATTATTTAATTTGAATGATTACTTTTACATTAAAAAAATCGAGAGTATGATTTTTTTCTTGAAAAACTATTTTTGAATTTCCTTACTCATATGGATTGAAAGTGGCATTTCATCAACTGTCTCTACATTTCCAGATATGAATAAAAATAAAATTTGATCTAGGTGATTTTTATGAGAAAATCATCACTGGTCACTACATTATACTTAGTTTTTTAAAAAAGCTCATTATAATTGCCATTTTGATGTAACAATATGATTTGAAAAAAATAAAACTTTACACATTTCATACAGATACTTCAAAATGTAGTTTATAATTTTCTTAAAAATGTTGGTTATAACCTAATCAATCCACAAAGCTGTTAAAGATAATAATTATCAATCAACTCTCATATATATTTATTTACGTCTAATCCCCATTTAATTTTTAATATTTTTCTAACGACCACATGACATATTTGTAGAAAATAACTAAACGAAAATAATTCCACAGAATTAAAAAGAAAGTTTTACACAACAAATTAATCTCTAAGAGTATAAACCATCACTTGAAGTCCTTTAGGATTGGTATAAAAATATTTGAAATGGTCATCATTTTTTAGTATAATATTTTTTTATTTATTAACGTATTATGTTTTAAGAAAAGTTTTTAAATTTAAAATAATTTCGACTTGAATTGAAAATTATTTTATTTATACTTTCTCAGTTTACCATTTTTCTTAATATATGGTTGTTTTCAATTTTTGTACAATAGTTTATTTATAAAAAATTAAATAGTTTAGTTACTTGGTGTTTTTTTTTTTGGAAAAAAGTAAATATTTGTAATTTAAGTGATATCTTCATTTATTAATATATATATATATATATATATATATATATATAATACTTAAATGAAAGTGTACATTATATTATAACATAACACAATACTAAAATGTAATAACGTGTTCTTTGAGTCATATTTTACATTGTTGAAAGCTGTAAACAACAGATAGTTATCGTATGACAAATACAGTATTTCACATTACAATATGACCGAAATGAGATAAGTAATAATAGAAACAGAAGCAGCCATTATTTGTTAATATTCATGACAATTCTTGGAAACTTTACAGACATACTAAAACATGCATACATTTAGAGATTACTTTCCAAATTCTTCCGAATGATTTATAATTAACTCGTTTATTAAGATAATTTTATTTATTAGACTATATGTGTACAGAGTGATTCCTGAAATGATGCTATCGCATATAAAATATAAAATTTTATATCATTTTATTACATGTCAACTAGTAAATTACATACGAATATACAAATCTTAAATGTCATTGTGGTATATAAATTCCAAATATTTAAAAGTATATTTCTTAAAGTGGTTTCAATTGATATTAAATTTTAAGTTATTATTTAAATTATGTATTTATTTTTGTAGTTTTGAATTATTATTATTAATTAACATAAAATATAGTCTTAATCAAAATATTTATAAATTGATTTTCAATTATCTGTTTTTAATGCTTTAAATGTGAATTGTTTTATTATATACTGATAACGAAATTGAAGAAAAATTGAATATTTAGTTTCTAAGTGATAAAAATTTTACACACATGTCTTTATATATATATATATATATATATATATATATATATATATATATATATATATTATTTTTTGTTCTCATTTATGGTAGTGATTTAGTCTTAAATACTAGAATAACTCATTTACTCTAGAAAATACAGAGAATCATGAAATAATGAATACTAAAAATTATATGTGTAAATAAGAAATGAGTATTTCGAAAAAAAATAAATGTATGGACGTCGTAACAATAGTGAAAATTTTTAAATAGAAATAGACAGGTCATTTGAAAAATAGACCACTGATGAAAAACATAAATTATTCATTTATAAATATAAAAAATTCTAAGAAGATGTCCATGGATAGATTAAAAAAAGATATGAGAAAAAATAGTTACGTATTGTAGAATGGAAAAAAGTATTGTGTCGCTGCAAGTGGAAAGTTTTAAGATTGTGGATATAAAGAGGTTTATAATGATGATGTGTGTGTATGTACATAGAATCATATATATATATATATATATATATATATATATATATATATATATATAATTGAATATAAAAAAGAAATTTTTAATTTATGTTTTGCAAGTTAAACTACTCAAATATTGATAACAAAATATTGAAAAAATAGATTAAAAGGATTTTAATAAAAATATATATTATTTAGCATATAATCTCGAATCCAGTTCTTAAATTATAAAAGTAAGTAATAGTTGAAGCAGTGAAAATAGTTCGATAAGAAATTCTTTTGAAACTAAACAACTATAATAGTATTTAACAAGTAGTTTTATTCACAGTATGTGTTTATGTTTATAACTGCGCATTGTATTTTATAATACATATATTTACAGGTTATTTATGAAAATTTATTATTGATTTATGAAATATTTTTGTATTTTTTATCATAAAATATTTCATATATATATATATATATATATATATATATATATATATATATATATATATATATATACATAAACTAAGAAGCATGAAAAAATGCATCTTATGGATAGTACATAGAAATAAAAATAAAAACAAGTGGCTCAGTGGATTTTTTCTTTATATTACTTGAACCATTTGAATATTACATGATATAAAATTTATCATACACTAATGGTCAACAAAATTGTATATAAGTATATTATTTTCTTTTATAGAAATAATATAAACTTTTTCAAAAATTACATTTTGTATTTTTTCTTTTTCTCAAATAAATGTTATATTGTCGAAAAAGTTGATTACAGCATCGAATAGTGGATTTCAAAAATTACATTTAAATATTATATTCTTTATATCAATATATTAAAGAAAGTAGTTCATTGTTAATTTTCAAAATATGTCAACAATTGAATTTACTTATCAATAATATAGAATCATCCAAATATGACGTCTAGATTTATATTTCATTAAAAAAAGACATGTGTATAGGAAAACATGTATTTAGTTTCTTTTATTTCTTTTTAATAAAACAGAAATTTAGGCATCACATTTGAATAACTCTATATATTTATTTATAATAAAATTCTTAATATTTTAAGTGAAAAAAAGTTCTAAGTTTCTAAACATTGTCAAAATTACTATTTGTTTTGATATTGTGGAAAATTTGCTCTAACACAAAATAAATCACTCACTTCTAACGCCATAAAATGTTATAAAATTATTCAGTAATCACTTATTGTTCATTTTATTTGCTGATATACATTTCAATGGTTATACTATATCATCGTCGTAGTATTTACGTAGTCATAAAAATATGTATTAGCAAATAAAGAAACAATAAGTGATTATTGAACACTTTAAGAATGTGTAGTGTTGCAGGTAAGTGATTTATTTATATATCTTCTAAATAATTGAAACTATATTTTTAATTCAAATACAGATATTTTTTAAATATATAATATTCATGAATAAAAACTTTGGAATAGTCGTTGAAATGTTTATTAGCAAATAAAGTGACAATGGAATACTTTAATTAAATCTTATAGTATTTGAGTGAATATTTCACTCGTGTAAAAGTGAATTATTCAGAATTTCAAGCCAACAAATGATTTAAAAATAGATTTTAAATGCTGATACTACAATTACTTATGTATTTACAATCAAATAATGATTTGAACTTTGATCTCATTTACTTATAAATTAAAAAAACGATATTTTGTATCTGTTTCAATTTCAGTAAATTAGTCATAGTATTTCTTTTTCTTTTTCTTTGATACAAATACCTTAAAAATGACTGTACACAATACAAAAATAAAAACAAACTAGTTGAAAATTCACAAATGGAAACAGTAATTTGACTTGGTTTTCATTCATACTCGTCATTTATAACTTAATTATCTTAATTTTCAA
>CP092092.1:22618255-22658255 GCA_029203775.1 Neoneuromus ignobilis | reverse complement strand
TTTGTACCGGTATCACGTAGCCCGTTTCTTTTCACTTTTGAAATCTTTGACAGACGCTAGAATGGACAGATCAGGACTCGATGCGAGCACGAGTTCTATTCTAGATTGACATTATATTTATTCTGAGTATTAGAGTTGTGATATGGCATACTAGTAGTTAATTTAAATCAGTTAAGGAAGAACAAAAACATTCGTGAAACAATGCTTTCACTTCTAAATTATTTTTAGAATTAGATTTAAAAACTATTTACTGACATTAAAAAAATTCGAGGTCATGCAACTAATTTTAGTTAACACACAAACAGTTATTTATAATTGGGTAATTTTAATATAACAATGAAGATGATTAATAAGAAGTAATACATTTAAATATTTAATATATATAGGGAGCCCAAATGAGACTGAACGATAGTAAAGAATAGTAAATGATAGTAAGTAAGTTAATGTGTATCTAAACCGTTCAGTCTCATTTGATTCACTTAAATAAAGTACTGTTCTAATAATTATATCATAAGCATATAAATTCAAATCAGAGAATTACTGAATATAAAAATATTGTATTATTGGAATAAATGATTTATTCACATAGAAATTAATTATATACTGTGCAAAAAAATAATTATAAAAATCTTTTTATTTTATTATAAATTGTATTTTTAACTGTTGGTAATAATTCCAATAAATGATCTTTTTTAAAAAATTATCTGCATTTAATTAAAAATACATCAAAATCTGATAGAAATTATAAAATCTCTATTTTTAAAATGTTTATTTTTTTCGAATCATATTTTGAAATCAATATTATAAGAAATATTTATAGACAATGAAGATATAGCTATCAAAATATACACCAGTTTCTGAAAAAATTAATTGTTTATTAGAATTTTTTATAGTCTTATTGTATTAAGGTGATGACTCATTTATGTTAATTTTCTGTAGGCTTAAATATACATTTTTTCAACCAAAACAATAACTGTTAAATATAAAAAATGAATGAATAAAACCTCTTAAATAACTATTTAATTTTTTGGAATGAATTTTTAATTTGTTATTGTAAATTCCAATAATGTGAAATTATAATTTTTTATTTATAAAATTTAGACATTTTTTATTTCATTTCTGAGTAGATTTCTGTTATTTTAGTGCTATAGTTATTTTACTTAATTATAAATAAATAATTTTACAAATTCATATAAGAAAATTATTATTAGTTTCAATCTCTCTTTATAGGTTAAAATTATTTTTATATTTAAAAACATCAATATTTCTTTGGTTTAAAATTATGGTACATCTAATTATATTTTATATAGTTTTTAGAAATAATGTGCTACAGCAAAAAATATTTTTCAGAGCACAATTAGTGTTACACAATAGAAGAAATTGTATATTTTATGCAATTTTTTATAGAAACTTCTGTGGAAGGTATCTATTTCATAAAGAGAGAATTAGGTCTATATTATTTCTTATCAGTAAAAGGTAAATTTCTTGATTGTAGCAAATATACTTACTTATTCTTTTATATGGTGGCCCAAATGAGACTGAAGTATAGAAAAAATTATAATTGATATAGAGCAACTAAATGTATGTCTAAACTCTTTAGTCTCATTTGGGCTACTTTAAAAAATACTTATTTTTGTATTTACTTATTTTTTTACTTGATGATAATGAAACTAATTTGAAATACCATAATTATTTTTTTAATATTATAAAGAATATTTTATGAACTATAAATATAATAGTTTTAATTACCATATTTTTAAACTATATATTGTTATATTTGTGTAGTAAATGAATAAATATCGAAATAGGTATGAGCGAAAATGAAGACAGTTAGTGATTTTAAATGTTTTTATTAAATCTCAAGATATTGTAAAACGATTTATGTAAACATAAATAATACGTGATATCAAATCTAATAAAAATAAATTAAAAAATTATTAATACAAATAATATATAATTAAACTATATACTAAAATGATTTTTATTATAAAATAAATATCTATGACTCATATTTTTTATATTATATGATTTTTGTCAAGAAGATAACAATAGCTTCAAAATGTAATATTTCTTTATTTATACGAATATTGCTAAATACTATTCAAGTAGATATTTATGAGTAAAAAAAAATATAAAAATTAAATAAAATTAACTTAAAAATTAGATATATGAAATTGGTGGATGGAAAACAAATAATTAATATTACCCTTAAATTAACTTCGATTTAGTATATAATTATATATATATATATATATATATATATATATATATATATATATATATATATATATATATATATATATATATATACAAATGTGTGTATTATGCATTTTATTTAAGTGTGTTAAGAGTATTTTAATAGCTAATCACTTAAATTTCCACGAGCATCTATAAGAATAAAAATAACTATAGAATATTACTCAGATTTATAACTGACGGTCATCATTGAATGTATCAACATTTTGCAGACGTTACGCTGAAGTTTCTCGTTTTGTTTATAATATGTGTTACCTCTCGTGAATAATCGGAAATCTGTTCTCAGTAAACGTGCGACGCATCTATGTCTTATTTCAAACTATCTATAAGTATTCGTCGTCAACTATTCATCTTCACGGAAATACGTATGTTTCAATTATTCCGCTGTACAGGTCGAGTTGTCTTTATTTTTACATATGAAACATGCACGACATTTATCGTAGATTAATGAAATTAGTTTTAGGAAAAGTCGTTTTTATTCTCTCTAAGATTTTTTTTCAATTCTTAATAGTGAAGTAAAAATTATTTTTAGCTTAGAATTTTGGATAAATCACTTTTATATAAATGAGTCACTATTTAATAGTAAAATGGAAATTATTATTAGTTTTTAAAAATGACTAAATTATTCTTATACAAATGAATCATCTATCTTAACAGTATGATACTAAGTGTTCATTAATCATATATTGTTCATTTTATTACCAATTACCATCATTATTAAAAAATAGTATTACAAAATCTATTTTTTAAAAAAATTACATATTTTTCGTCATTGCAATATACAAATTTTAATAATAAAATGATTAATGAAATTCTCATTAACAAAAAAGTAAACAATTATTGCTTATTAAATATTTTTATAAAATATCGTGATTTTGATATGAATGAACTGTTTTTACAAAAAATTAAAAACTATTACCTCATATAATAGACATTTATCTTATGGTTCCATTATATATGGTCATTCAAATGTAAAGTCTAGATTTGTGTTTCATTAAAGAGAAACAATTGTATAAGGTGGTGTATAGGAAAACATGTGTATAATTTTTTTTTAATAAAACACAAATCTAGGCGTCATATTTTGATGACTCGATTCTTAAAATTGTACATATTTAATTACATATAAAAAATTACTAAATATAAACATATACTATTACGAAAATGCCATATTATTTTGTATGAGAGTTTGAAATTATTATTATAAAAAAATACTTATACACAAAAAAGTATTTTTTTAAAAAATGATATTTTATTGTATTTTGAATATAAAAAATATAATTAAAACGAAGTAGTCCACTGTTAATTTATCTTTTCAATGTTGAATTATTAAAAAGTATATTTTTTAATAAAAAGTACATTCAAATATAAATTGATAAAAGTTTATTTAAAAAAAATTAAACAAGTATCATTAAAATTCTATAATCATATCATAATTTCATGCGATTAAAAAAATAGTCGTTATTTTAAAATAAGTGACTTGTATAAAGAAGTTTTATTTACTTCCTCATATTTATCCAATTCAAACATTACATGCTGAGTTACCTAAAAAGTCTAGTTTTGCCACTAAAATATATAGCCATAAAGAATTATTGCAGTAAATGCAGCATGCATGCCAAACAATTCCAAACACTCCAGGAATCTTTCAACAATTCTGGTGACTTCTGGAGTGGAAAATTGAATCATGTTTTGAAGGGAAGGAGAATGAATTTGAAACTATTACTCTTTAAAAAATAATGATATGTTTTGATATTTGTTTGAATATTATTTGTAAGTAATTGTGGATTATGTTATATAAATATCAATATTTATTTTAATACGTTTTATATAAAAATAAATATTTAATATGAAAATAAGTTATCCATCTCTTTCTACCCCCTCCCCTCTCTATATATAATATGAATTAAAATTATATTTTTTAGTTCAATTCCAGTTTAAAATAGATTTATGTTCGGTTTTATTTAAAGATAAATCTTTCTCTTGTTGATTAGCTTTTGATTTCACTTATAAATAAGTAGTGTAGAATTTTATTAGTGTTGAATTCATGACTTGTTTGAGAGATGTTGTTTACTTAATTAAATATTACTTAATGATGTATATTTTGTAATATATTATAAATCCATCATTTAAAATACATAATTCTTAATAAATGGCATATATTACTGTGAAAATGAATTGAGACACAGCTTATAGAAGCGATGATGGTACACCTGCCAAACGGTGTTTCATTCGTTGGCTAATACCTCCACAATCTATCCAGGACGAGAGTAATCGCCTATACGAATCTTCAAAGCGGCCACTTCTAAATTTACATCGCTAATATACGACACGCACTTTGCCGAGTTCATCATTATGTGGCGCGCAATTATATCGGCCGTTCTACACGCGACATCAATAATGTCTTCGACACGTCTGTCTCTCACCATTCAATTATATTACACGTAATGTGCGACAGTGACGGACTCGATTGATTTGATATGAACAGAGTTACTACACACACATATATATGAAATTTTGTACGTACCGTTTGGTTGTATTGAATGATTAGGTGTGTTGTGGTAACATTCGGTCAACAAAAAAAGAACTAACATACCGGATGACATTATTAATATAAAAATCGGTTTCCGTAAATATTTGAAAAATGTCATAAAAATATATATGTTCTGTTCTCTATTTTTATTTCACGTGTTTTGTTGGCAGGGACATCAAAAAATAGATATCAGACAGTGAAACGTTTGATTTATTTTTTGTTATCATTGTCTATGCGATTATTCGAAATATAATGAGGCTGGCTTAGTTTCTCAATTCAGTTATTTCATCGAAATTGCTCGAAAACGCGTGTAAAAATATCACACGTCTGTCATGCAGTCATAAATTATACTATAAAGTAATTAAATTTAATTGGTGTACATATTTTTTTTCTCTTTAGTCAATTTACTTGTAGGTATATGTACGAGTTCATGCACGTTTCGAGATTGAATATTATTTGGATTTTTAGAACGAATTCGTCATTAAGTTAATTAACTGTCAATATATATATTTCGTTTCAAGTACGTTGACATTTAATTATTTTTAAAAGCATAATTTTACCGGTCTGAATTATTATTTGTTTTTGCGTTCAATATTTTTTTGTTATTTTAAAATATTTTCGAGCCAATACTCATTAAATATTGTCGTGTTAGTAAATGAAAATATATATCACGAGGCTAGATTTGAGAATAAAAATAATTACGAAATTCCTAATGATTTATCTGTTGATATATTTGAACTATTGCACATATTTACTCACACACACACACACACACACACACACACACACATATATATATATATATATATATATATATATATATTTGTGTGGATAAATATAAAAATTTTATATTAATTTATAAAACATTTACGAAGTAATAAATTTTTCTTGGTATTTTAAAAACATTTTAAAATGATTGTTAAATCTATTAAATACTTTCAAGAGAATAAACACTTCATTGTACTATGTTGGATTTTTGTATTTTACTTTTTAGTAAAATACAATTTTATTTTTTTATTAAATAAAATAAATGGTTTGTCTAATAGAAAAATATGTTGGAAAATTAATTATGTACTTATAAAAAATATTTCCAATAAATTTACTGATATTAATATTTTATTGTTGAACTTATAAGTTTTTAAAAATATTTCAATTTCGTTATGTATTATTTATTTACGAAAAAGTATGTATAAATTACACAAATGAATTTTCACCCCAACACCACAATAATTTAAAGAGAAAGGCTCTGACGATGATGGCGTCGCCATCGAAATGCATCAGCCGATATAATTATAGATTATATAATTATAAATAATAAGTGAACAATAAGTGATTATTGAACACTTTAAATTATTGTGGTGTTGGGGTGAAAATTCATTTGTGTAAAGTGAATCAGCCACAGTTCCAAAACAACAAAGTATGTATACATATATATATATATATATATATAAAATTGTCATCATCAGCTTCTCTCAATCCACTACTGGATGAAAACCTCTTCCAAAACCCTTCATCTAGACTAATCTAATTCCTTCTTCCTTCATTCCATTTTGTTGAATTTTCTTTATATTTTTCCTCTCTTTTGCTTTCCCTCTCTCTCTCTCTCTATATATATATGTTTGTGCGTATGTTTGTATGTATATATAACTAAAGGTAGAAAAATAATATTAGGAATTTCTAAATGTGAACAAAAAACCTCTTATTGAATAAATAAGAGCTACTGATATGATAGAATTAGTAAAATTACTGAAATGGATATGAATGAGGAACTTGTAAAAGAGAGGATAATAGGTGAACTAGGATTATTATAAAATAGAGATCAGGAGATGAAAGAAGTCCAAAAAGAAACCTCAATAAAAGTGGACAGGTGAAATTGTGAAGTATAATCAATACGAGGACTGGAAGAATTGGTGGTAGACAAGAGAAATTGGAAGTGTGTTGAGAAGATGTCTAAGGAGAGCTATTAGTATTTGTTAAGGATTTTACTCAGTAATGGGTCAATATAAACTTTAATGATGATGATGATGACGATGATATATATATATATATATATATATATATATGTGTGTGTGTGTGTGTGTGTGTGTGTGTAAATGTTTATTTAATTCTTTTAGAATTTAAATGTAATTTTTCAGTGATTATTCCTGACATTTTTAAAGAATAACATTTCAGATTTTTAACATATGCATTAAAAAATAACATTGAATGTAAATTGAAATTTCGTAAAAATATTTAGTATGGAAATCAATTACAGTAATTTTTGTGTTTGTATGTATCAACGTCAGCACCAGGTTCTTTCTATCTATTTTTTTTATTGTTTTTATCTTTTATATAAAACCAACAAAATTAATATTTTAAACGATTATATATATATATATATATATATATATATATATATATATATAATGGCATTAAGGTAAATAAATAACTGAAAGCGCCAGTCGAACCTTTAATACGATAAATATATAATATCATTAACGTTCTATATTTAATTCTTTACATAATTAATATCGACCGAAATTTATGACTCGTTCCGTACGTAATGACATAAAGTGCTCATAATCGTTTTCGTACAAAATCGACCAGAAATCATGAACAGTTTCGTAACATACCGACTGTTTATATTTATAAATTATCTGTTTTCTTTGACTATTCGCCTACATGATTATTTGTGTTGTGATGGCACAGTACATTACACCCTTGGCTCGACAGTAGAGTTCATTGACGTACTTTGTGTATGTAAGTATGAATCTAAGTTTCACTTCTTTGTTTTTCTATTTTATTTGTTTACTTATGCGAATTTTCCTATGATAGTTCTTTTTTTAGATAATTGCAATATTGTCAACAATCTTTCTTGAATTAAACTTTGTGTACATACATACATACATACATACATATATATATATATATATATATATATATATATATATATAGACATATTGTAAATTGGAAAAAATGATGAAATTACATTTTGAATTTACACAAATGAACAAAAAGAATTTTTATATACATAGAAGTTTAAAAAATTAATGATATCATTAGTTTTTAGTTTGTTTTCATATGTGAAAAAAATTACATTCTTTCATTATAAAAGTTTTTTTTACAAAAATTGTTATTGTATATGGTTATATATATATATATATATATATATGTATATATATATATATATAAACATATACATATATGTAAACAGGTAAATGGATAGATTTAGTAACAGATCCACAGAGTACATAAATGTCTTTCTATAAATAGCTGTTTGAATTTTTTACTGCGTAAAATGTTTCGTGTAGTTCAGAAGAATCAAACAAAAGTTAAAAATCACTGATAAACTGCTACTTGTCACATTTTAAATAGAACTTTACATTACCTTTAAACGAAATAATTTTAAGAGTTGCAGAGTAGTAAATACAAGTAGAACATGCATACAAAATCTTTTGCAAACAAGACAGAAAATTGTGTACGAAATGTAAAAAGATTTTTCACGAAAATAAGAAAAGCTTGTCAAACTATATACCTATGTCACAGTGTTGAGACTAGTGTTTGTAAATTTTCCGCACCACTATATTCATATATTCGTGAAAATCTACAAAAATGTTCAGCACTCGCACACAAACACACACGTCCACACACAAATATAAAAACATATCCGAACGAACGTACGTCTATGTATATATTATATATATCTCTAGTGTACAATGCACAAAACATAAATTCTTACATTTTCACACATATACAGACAGAATTTGCGAGAACGACGACTAAAAAAATATATATAAGATGTAATTTATTTAAGTCTGCGACAGAACTGTACGATTTTAAGGAAAGCTATCAGCTTAAGTAAGAAAATATTTCATATCAACGCATTTACTATTATAACTCGGCTTCGAATCTTCTCTTTTGCCTGTACTCCAACGCCACTTTTCGTGAAATAGAATAAAAGAAAATAAGTTTTGATATATTTTCATATTTTCTATTATTTATGCCACACGTTAAAATATTTTGTCGTTACCACTACTATGTAATACATTGTAAATAATAATACTTTTCGTTTTTGAAGACGACAAAATTTATTTAATAGGCATACACACGCACACGAATATTTTTACACGTGCATATACTTATATTATCATGTATATACACTTACATACATATATTTTTATACAAAATACACACAAACAACCTTTCATATATATATATATATATATATATATATATATATATATATATATATATATATATATATATATATGTATATAAACACAAACATGTAAATAGATTTATGTATATGAACAAGTATTTAATAAACTTTTTGATTGTTAACATTTTTATAAAAACAACTTTATTTCACTATAAATTTATTTAACATATTTCAATGAATAATTAATATTTTATAACACTTTTAATTTTGTTTAAAATCATATATATATAACACTTTATAAAAAAATTTATAATTTAATAATAAGAAAACAAATATTATGTCGAATACAATAATATTAAATAAGTTTCAAATTCCAAATCTGAATCAAATATTTATTAGAAGTGAAGATTTTACATAAAATATTATTATTCCCTATACTTTTTAGCCCTGTGAATATTTTCCTGTGACGTATATAAAACAAACTGTAAAAAAGTTTTACAAAAGTGTTTAATAATCATTTTTCATTTGTTGTTTTGAAACTGTGGTTGATTCACTTTACACAAATGAATTTTAACCCCAACACCACAATAGTTGAAAGTGTTCAATAATCACTTATTGTTTATTTATTATTTCTAATTATGTAGTCTATAATCAGCCAATATAATTATAGACTATATAATTATAAACAATAAGTGAACAATAAGTGATTATTGAACACTTTAAACTATTGTGGTGTTGGGGTTAAAATTCATTTGTGTAAAATCATTTATTTGTTAATTCATTACTTCTTCAATGCTTATCATTGAAGAAAGTAAACAATAAGTTATTAATAAAAATATAATGAAATCTTGTGATGTTTGAGGAAATTATTTCATTTGTATTCACGCAGTAATTTTTTTAAAAAAATCTATTTTTCTTTAATTTTATCAAAATACTTATTCTAACCCTGTTTGTATTGACAGTAAAAATAAAATAATTTATTTTTATATACATACACTTCTCTTTTTTACACACAACATACACACACATACATGGATTTATATAACACAGTTAGCAGTATTAAAAATTAAATTACTTTAATAAAGATTTTTTTTTAAATATATATATATTTTAAATAATAAATAAACACGTATTGATAAAAAGTTAAAGAATTGGGGAAAAATCCAAATTAGTTTATTCTAGTTTTATGTATATATATATATATATATATATATATATATATATATATATATATAATATGCTTTTCAAATAGCACTTTGTCTCGAAATTAATATTTTTTAATTACTTATATAGCTTTGAATGTAAATATTTCATATATTAAAAATACAAATAATCAAGAATACAATATTTATTCTGTTTATATATTTAAATAATAAGTTTTCGTAAGAATTTTAAAAAATAAGTTTATTTTTTTATATATTATATATAAATTTATATGTATGAGCTTGGGTGAAAAATTCATCCATCAATAGATATCTAAAAAGGATGATATATATATATATATATATATATATATATATATATATATATATATATATAAATTAAACATTTTTATAAAAGTATTATGAAATATTCCCTAAATTATGTTTATATTGAGATTGTAAAATTATTCAAAATATTTATTTAGAGAATACCATAAAAGACTCTAGTATAATTATACATTATTACATAAATATTAATTACTTTTTCTTTTTACAATAAAAATATTTCCTTCTTTTCTTTAAGTAAACATTCTTACTTTTCTTTAAAAAAAATTCTATAAAAAAGTTAATAAAATTTAGCTTGAATTGTTTTTAAAAATAAAAAAACTACATCATATAAAACACACTTTCTTCTATATGAAAATAAAATATATAAAGTAAAAGAATTAATAAAAACAAATATTTTTATCTATTGTGTGTCGTTGATTCTTCTATTTAAATTCATAATTTTTTTAAAGTTCTTGCTAACAACAAAAATAATATATTGCGTTAAAATATTTTTTTAAAAAATATTTAATTTCAGTAATTTTAACAATAAACAAAGAAATATTTTTTTATTTCAAAAAAAGGAAAATGTATTTATCTAATGATTGTATTGAAAAGAAAATAAATAAAATACAATTACAGTGCACGCTGAGCGTCGATATTGTGTTATAATGATTGACAACATAAAATTATACATTAGTAAAAGATCAGCCCAGTCACATATCAAGAAAATATATAGTTGCATATCATGTAATTTATCAAGCAGGTGGACAGATCAGCTTTGAGTACGTACGTACGAAATGATGTACAATTATAAAATATTTATACTTCATCTCAATTAAAATACTTGCCGATGCTGATGACCATGCACTCGGAGGCATTTCGAAAATGATTGATGCGTTTGTCGAATGACGTTTGAAAATATTTGATACTATTTACTAACTTGAACGATTAACTTTATTATTGCTTTTATAAAAATTAATGTATATATATATATATATATATATATATATATATATATACAAATATATGTATATTTTTTTTGAAAAAATATTTTATTAATTACTTTTTATGATGTAAATAATTTTTTTTTGTTTATTCGATTAAAGTTAAAATAGAAAATTAGATACAAATTGTATATACGTTTCATTTTAAAAATAGTTTAAATAAATGAAATCAAAATCAAATATTGAAATCACTTGAATTACGATGAAAGCTTGATAGAAACGAAAATAAAATTGATTTCAATTTAATTGGCTTTAATAACATTCCTTTTCTAATGAATTTCTTTTTTAGTGAAAAACTTAAATTTAGTTATTTTATAAAATTACAGAGTAGTTGAAATGCGAATGAAATAATATTTGATGTAGCAATTAAAAATAGTTTTTAAAATTCATTAATACAAATAATATTTTTAGTTATTAAAGAATATGTTTATTTCGAAATACACCCCTGACAAATGACAAGTGTGTGTGTATGTATATATATATATATATATATATATATATATATATATATATATATATATATATGTGTGTGTGTGTGTGTGTGTGTGTGTGTGTGTGTGTGTGTGAGTGTGTGTATGTATATATATATACGTAATTGTTAGAAAAAATAATTTTTATAAACAATTTTATTATCAAAAATAAATAAAATATGGTTATTTTTTTTAAATGTTTAATTTATATATAGAAATATATACAATGTTTAGTATTCTAAAAATAAGTTCATATTCTTACTTCTGAAAGTAAAATTTCACTCCAAACATCATAAAAGTATTAAAAAAATATATTTTTTTTAATACTTTATTTAATAATTTATTTTTTTTAATTATAATTTTTAATAATTTATTTTTTTTAATTATAAACTTACTTTATTTATAAGCTTATGCGCATTTTGATGGCAATGCCATTATCATCAGAGCATTGTGTTATAAAAACTATTTTTTAAATTTATATTTTATAACTCCCCGTTATAATGATTACATTTCTGTCAAAATTCGCATCAGCTAATAATTAAAGAAAATGAATAATAAATAATAATTGAACACTTTTTCAGTATTTTGTGGTATTGAATTGATAGTTCATTTGTGTGATTGTGAATTTGTCATAGATCCAAAACGATTAGTAATAAAATTATGTTCCGAAAAAGTATTTATTTGAACAAAAATAGGTATGTTTATTATTTTAAATGTAGCTGTAAAAACGTTTGTTATTTATTGTAAATTTTTTTAGTGAAATTGTTTAGTAAATTAAAAAGAAATTTTTATGTTAAAAATGTATAAAATATTACCAGTATTAATGTTGAGACAAAAAAGCAAAAAGAGAAACGTGAACTTTTAATTTGACTTTGATACCTTAATTTAAGTTCCATCTTTTATTTTACTTAATAGCTACCTGAAAATGCATTATTAATTTTTTGTATATATATATATATATATATATATATATATATATATATATATATTTGTGTGTATATGTATGTGTGTATGTAGTGTGTAAGGTACGCGAGACCGAGCAATCGTGTAAAAAAGTAACATTTAAGTGTAAAACTAATAAATATTTTCTGTGTATCGTTGTTCAAGTAATCTTTCGTTGCATACATATGCCGCACGTTCCTTATATACACACCCACCGAGACAAATCCAACACCAATCATCCGACGACAGGCAGTAGAGTTTCGGGAAATGTTGTAAGTATAGCAGCAGCGGATGGAGAGGCGATGCTATACGAAAAGGGCCATAATTTAGGACCGCGGCATAAATACTGGCGGATGATACTTTTCGTTGTTCTTACACAACCAACCCACTGTTACTGCTGCATCCACCCGACTGCCTTCCCACGAACTTTTACAAGAAATACTCATCCTAAACATACACACACACATTCATAAACAAATGAATTATTCCGTGTGGATTTTCAACACTTGTATTTGTCATGCGATATGTGTTATGTATGAATGTCGAGAAATAGATCGCTCCAAATGTGTTATTATTTCTTAACTCTTAAGGCAATGTTTTGAATTGTTTCGTTTAATTAAACTAAAGTTTTTCTAGATTTATTAAGTTTTGTTTACAATTTTTATTTCACTTATACTACTCATTTTTATTTATTTAAAGATGATTAATAAATAGTGTACTTAATTTATTGCAAACAATATTTTTATTAAAGTAAAATATAAAATTATAAAAAAAATATTTTTTTTAAAAAAAATGTTTTTTTAAAAAAATTAGTTTTCTTTTTAATTGTTAATGCTTAATGTATTTTTTCAAAAATGTACATATATATATATATATATATATATATATATATATATTGAGTCAATATCCTTAATACCAAAGGAATATAAAGTGTCCCATAATTACATATGATTTACTTTATTTGTTATTACACATTTCGATAGCCATGTCATTATCATTTAAGTTTTCTATTATAAAATTTAGTGAATATGTTTATTTTAAAATTGAGACTTTAGAATCTAGATTTAAAAATCCAGCGATCTAACTATAATGAAATAGTTATCAAATTAGTTATTCACAAATAATTGAAAAATTGTTGAACAGTTTTATAAAATTTTGTAGTGTTAGGATTAAATGATCTATTTATATTAAAGTGAATTTTCTCCATTATCATAAGAAATAGTATCACATTATATACTTCTTATAAATATAGAAATTATATTCATATTTTGAATAAAAATCAATCAAAAATTATTTTTTAAAAGCAAATCTCTAAGCTAATAAAAAAATAGAAAATATTTTAAATATTTTGTATTTTTTTAAAAAACAATGTCTCAGCTTTAACTCTTATATTAGTATACAGTTTTATATAATATTATTTAAATTATATATATATATATATATATATATATATATATATCAGCGATGTAAGAAAATTAACAATGGGTTGGAAATGAAAGGCATTGATCACTTGAAGTGGAAGGTTTTGGAAAAAGCTTTTATCAAGTATTAGATATTCAGAAGTGGCTCTCTGTTACTGATATATATATATATATATATATATATATAAGTGTGTGTGTGTGTGAATGTGTGTTTAAGTGTAAACGTATATATTAAAATCATAATATATAATATTTTTATAAAATAATTTTATTGTAATATATACTAATTATTAATAATGTCTGTATGTTTACCTTTATAAAAATATTTTCCCATCAATATTGTAAAAAACTAAAGGTAACAATAAAAAAAGAATGATTTACTAACTATGAAAAGTTCATATTTTCTTTAATAATGAATATCCTTTATATTTATAAATAGAGAAGTAATAAATTCTGTTTCTAATTTTTTAGTTTTGAATTATTTACAATTATCAGGATTCGTAATAAACAATAATAATATTTTTTTGAAAAAGAGCATAGCTGAAAAACTTTTCTTAATCTTTAAAGTTTTCTTTATTTCCAAAAGTATTTTCGTTGAAAATATATTTTTATTTCTAATTTTTATGATATAATTTATTTTAATGATTGAGTAATCATAAAAAATAATTGAAAATCCAATAAATAAGGTATTTTGTTGGATATAAAATGATTTAATTGAAAATATTGTAAAAAAATATCAAATATCATTAAAATTTATGAAAAAAGAATTACTTTGACAATATTGTTTTCAAGTACTTTAATGTTTAATAATGAGGCGAGAGATTTAACTTGTTCACACCAAGATGATCTAGATTTGATAATGAAATATATTTGTTAAGAACCTGTCAAGATCTTATTAATATAAAAATTAAGCATTTAGGCCGATAACGAATTTGGTATCCATTTCAGGTTTCAAGTAATCATTTATATTCCTTTCGGAACACAAACACCGTACGAATGAATCAAGGAAACTATAATTGTACAATACCCACGTATTCCCGTTCTATTTTCGAACCAGCTGTTCATAAATCTAAAAATTAAAGACATATTTCATGTCGACAGATAAACAAAACAACGAAGAATTGCAATTCTTTTAATCAAAATCTTTAAAACGGTCTTTGCCTTGTACATCCGCCACCGCCACCGTCCCTCCAATCCACCCTAGTGCCCGTACGCTCCGACTATGTCTGTTTCCGTGATACGGAGATATATTCAGGACTGTGAAAAAAGACAATTAAGAAAATGTATCCATAAATACGTTCTATAATTGAAAATATGCTATCATAAATTTAACAGACGTAAAGGAAAAAATTCTTAAGCACTGTTTAAGTTACACTTACATACATATATTCATAATATCGTACTTTTATATAAGGTGCTAGTATAGTGGTGTGTATCGTATTTTCTATACTCACACATTACGAGAACTCGTAGGAAATTGTCTGAAGCCGTCTCACTCTTATAATCTATACTTATTACTCGCAAAAAAGTCTTATTCTCTTTTTCAGGATATCAAGCGTCTTCCCGTACTGTACGCCTTGTGATATACGATAATAGGTTATATAAGACGATAGACAGATAGCTTTGCGAGTTATAAGGAAACGTACGTACGTATTGGTCGGTGAATATATATATATATATATATATATATATATATATATATATATATATATCCATTATTCGGAACTCGGATGAACATTTCATTATTGTTCATTGCAAATTAAGTGAATAGTACATTTTAGTTAACTAATATGTTGTAAAAGCTTTATAAGAACAAAAAGAATATTTTTTAAACTTTTTTCTACAAATAAATACATATTTATTTCATTTAAACCCTAACGATTTTTTATTATTATTTACTGAAAATTTCAAGAATAAGGCTCTTAAATTTTAATTCAATTTCATAAAAATGCAATTTTTTTATTAATACATATATAAATTTGTTAAACAAGTATCTAATCATTCGTTGTTTAATTTTTTTTATTATTAAAAATAAATTCAATAATGTACAATATTTCATATTATATCATATTTGAAAAACGTATCTATGAAAATGAATTTGGAATTAAATAAGTAATTGCATTTTATTGTGTGTTTCTTTTAAAGATATTTTTTTTATTAAAATATTAAATAGTTACTTATTTTGTGTAAGTTCCTTAAATGAATTTCAATGGCTAGATTTTTTATAATTATGTTATGAATATGACAAGATCATAAAAATATACTCATTTGAAAATGGTGTACAATAAATCAGTTATTTATCTTATTAAAGATTTTAAAATTACAATACGACATAAGAATAATAGCTTCTACAGAAAATTTCTAGTTTGAAACATATTTGGTTAACTAAAGTACAATTATTAACATATACGAAGGTCGTTTGATAAGTTGGTAAAAAAGTAGGAAAAACTAAAGTAAAAAAATTAATTCAATTAGTTAATTAAATTAAGCAATAAATAAATTTACCATACTTATCAAACGACCATCGTATATATTTATGTGTGTGTGTATTAAATTTATCAAATAATAATAATTACAAAAGTTTAAAAATATAAACTACTGAAATTTAAAATATTTTTTTAAATTATATTAAAAATTATGTAAAATTTATGAATATTAAATTTTGAACATAAAACTTTTATGTTATTTTTTTTCTATAACAAATGTTTGTTATTTGACGAATTTTTTTCTTTCGATATATTTTGTATCTGGTCGCTTATAAAAATAATATTTTATTATACAATACATTATTTTTATGATATTTGATATCAAAGTATTGTATCAAATTGATATACTTATTTTGAATCAATTTTGTATCAGTTATATTTTTTAAATAATTATTATCTATTCAAAGAAATATTAAATAATTCAGAAATTTATAATATAATGTATTTAAAAAAAATAGACAGCATATTTATACAACAGATTTGAATCATTTCTTTTTAATAAAACTATCTACACTAATAATAATAATAAATAATATAAATAGATACTGGTGATGACTGAATATTTATAAAATTATTTAAAAAGTACAAACATTTAATCAGACTTTATATAAATACAACAAAATTGTAGAATTGATACTTTCCATAAAACAGTTAAATGGCTGAATTGTGAACACAAAAATATAAAAAAAATTATTTCAAATTTAAATTATTATAAAATAAATAACAGACATAATAAATAATGAGGATAAAAATTCGTTTTGAAAAAAAAAAACGTTAAATATCGAACAACATTAAAATTGTGAAAAAATATATTAGGAACATATTTATTTAAATGGTTATAATATCGTTTAGAAAATCTTTTTTATTATAAAAACATTTCAGTTGTAAGAATTTTTTTCTATAATATTCTAAGCTAAAAATTAGATAAAATTAGAATACAAATAGAAAGTCACATTAATTATCATTTGAATTCAAAATATTTTTAAAATATTTATTCTTTTTCTAAATTTTTATTAAAATAATAATATTGTAAATCACTCTTTTCGTTTCGCTCTTTCTCTCTCTCTCTCTCTCTCTCTCTCTCTCTATATATATATATATATATATATATATACATACTAAAAAACATCATTGTGTGATCAATTCATTTCATTTATTCTTATTTATGGCAGTGAAATATAGGTTTTAAATGCCAAAAGCAACCAACGACTTCAAATATCATAAATAAGCATGGGCAGATGTATGTTATGAATAACGTAAATACAGAATGAGAAACGAGTGAATCTGAAAAAAAAGTGTTGGGTGTCATACTAAAAATAAAAATTTTAAAATGGAAATTAACTAGTCATATAGTAACAGGAAAGGACCATCCATGTACAAAAGAAATTATTGATTGGTAGAGGTATGAAAAAGTTGAAAAATGATCTATAGATAGGTCGGATATAGACATTAGAATTTTTTTGAGATGAAATTAAATAGAAAGGCATTGAAATGGTGGAAATAAAAAGTTTTCGAAGAGACCTTCATTTAACAGTGGATAGAAAAGACTATTGACTGGTGATGATTATGAGTTTGTGTAAAAATTTCGTTATATATAATATATAATTAAAATTATTTAAAAAAATATACTGAAAACAAACAGGCCTAATTAATTTAAATAAATAAACAAAAATAAAATAGTAATAAATTTTTATTAGTTGAAAACATAAACAAATTTCAAAGTTGAATAATATTAGCAATAAATTTATGTGTGTAAGGAAAATTAAAAAAGATTAATTCTCTTATTATTATTTAATTTATTCATCCTTCCAAAATTTAAGTACAAAGGATTAAAATATAATGTCCATTAAATTAATATATATATATATATATATATATATATATATATATATATATAAGCATAAATAAATATAAAAATAAATAGATAAATAAGATTTTATAAATTATTAAATATAATGGTAGTATTAATTTAGTACAAAAAGAAATTAAGTTTAAAACATAAAACTTCTGTTTAGAAAATATCAAAAAGAAAGTAATGTTTAAATCGATTAAAGAAAGAAATGAATTAAGTAAAATCATTTTTCGTGTTAAAACTAGCTAAAAATATACATAACATATAATATATTTCATTCAATGATATTGATATATTATTCTTCATTAAAATTCATAAAATTCAGAATTGAATAAACTTAACTGTAAATATGTTATTTTGTTACAATGAGAAAACTTAAACTTCGTTTGAAAATATGATGATTGACTGACAACTTAAAATTAAATTACTTAGTTGAAATCTGAAATGTAATAAAAATAAAATTAATTAATTCGGTTATTTTTAAGACGGATTCTCAAATTTCGTCTTTCTCTTTCATTCGTTTTTCTATTTTCTGCCTGATATTTTAATTATCTTGACGAATTTTAAACGATTGAAGTCTTTCAAAGTGTGTGTGTGTTCTAACGAAGAAAGATCTTTCCGTAAGGAATGATGATTCGGTTGTCATCTTAGTTCATTCTTAATAGATCAACTATTATATACATCCTTGCTGTGATATAAAAGAGTAACGTGAAAAAAATGAAAAGTGTACATAGGTTAATAATTAATCATCGAAATTGTTCACATGCACTTTCACATATGGTACACAATTTAACTGTACTTCGACATCGCACGTCAACGTGACACGACATTGTGTCGATGGACGTGTGCGGGTATCGCGGGACGGTGTTCGATTCTGGGCGACGCCCGGCGTCGGCGTCATGTAGCTGATGCCGCCGTCGCAGCCGCCGCAGCCACTCTCTCTCTGCGGGAAAAATCGAACGTCTATAAACTGTGCGCAAAGAAGTGCCGCCGTCTAGTGGCTATACCGGCCGCGTCCCGACGCTTCCCGCGCTCTTCCAGACGTCGCGGTCGCATCACGGATGACAGGTGTAACGTCACAGTTCTGCGTTCGAGATATATTCAAGATTCATTTCTGAATGTTACAGTTTAATTAATATAGTTTTATGCGTTCATATATTTGAATATGAAATTACGATCTTCGTCTTAATCATCTTTCAAAAATGATCAAGAATAGTGTTTATATTTATTTCTATATTATTAAAGGATGTTTTGAGATATTATATTTAAACAATATTCTCAATATTTTAATTATTTGTTATAAATTATAACGCATAGAAAATATATTTGAACAAAAATTTGAAAGTTTATTAAATAATTCATTTTTTTATAATTAAATTAAAGATAACCATTTTATATGATATTAAATTAAAAACAAATAAAAGAATAGTTGTGTGCACTGATACATTTTTATTGGAAAATAATTATCTTTTCAATTATACTTTATTAAATATTTGTTATATTCGAAAACTAAAAACTTTTAATCAAACATTAAATATGACACTAATCAACGTTTAGTAATATAGATCATTAGTAGTTATTGAACGAATTTTTTTTTTATAAACGTTTTAATTCACATAAAGATATGAGACTTTTTTCATACAAGAAAACAATTCAAATTTATTAATTTTTCGTGTTTTTATTTCATACTTTTATATGAGAAATTAATTTACTGTTAAATTTCAATTTAATTCTCTGTTAGAAAAATTTTCTTTATTTATTAGTTATCCAAAAATTGAAACATCATTTTAAATAAATATTTATTCTAATTTTTTTATAACTAAATCCATATTTTTATAATACATACACGTCAACGAAAAGAAAATTTAATTTAATTATTATAATTTTTTATTATTCGAAATTAAAAGATTGAATTTAATTTAATTCATGTATTAAAATATTTTTAGTATAATAAAATATATAATATAGAGTCATCCAAATGCGACGTTTATATTTGTGTTTTATTTAAAAGAAACTAAACACATGCTTCTTTTTAATAAACACAAATCTATGCGTCACATTTGGATGATCCTTTTTTTTGGAAAATATTTTTTTCTTGAAAATACTGAATTTTTTTCTTAAAAAAGTATGTGGTTCTATCCAATGATATTACGAATTTTATATTTATATTGACTTTTTTTAAAAAAAAAATAGATATTATTCTTAAGAAAATGTTTAAACCAAATAGAAAGCTATACTAATTTCTGTAAAAAGGGAATTTTAAAATAAATAAATATAGAAAAAATAAATATATAATGAAAATAATTTAAGAAATTCAATTTACTTTCAACAATTCATATTACATTTTTACAATAGTATTTTTTTAAATGTCATTAGAGAAATTGACCACATTTGAATGCAATTAATTACCAGTAAGTTTAATTAATTACTAATTATTAGGATGAATTTACTTAGATAATATATAATTTTTTTTAAAAAAATAATATATTATTCAATTTTTGATATAAACATATTAGTAAATTTTAACGATAATTAATTATTAATATGAAAATTTGATTTTGGATGTTTGTTTCTATTTGTGTTTTTATTATAAAAATTGGTCTTAGAATTAATTTTAAACTTTTTTACTAAATTTCGTAAGCAATTATTATTATACTATCTTACATATTTATATACCTAAAAATTAATCATTAGAATAATTCAAATTAGAGTAGTACAGGATGATAATATTTTAAACCTGTCATTTATATATATATATATAGGAAATTAAATAGGTTTAAAAATGCAAAATCCTAATTTAGTCCAAGTTTTTTTCGACAATACATATAATAAAATATTTACGTAATAATATTTGAGGAATTGTAATTATTTATATCTAGAAACTAAAAAAAAAATCAAAAATATGAAAGAATAAATGAATTAAATTGAATATTTTAGAATAAGATAATATTGATAGGATTATTTTTTTAACTACACGTGTATTTGTGTTTGCACGTGTATATATATATATATATATATATATATATATATATATATATATATATATATATACATGAAAATATTTTTTTCAATACATAAGAATAATTTAAAATTAATCAAAAGTAATGTCTATATGACTTGGAAAAAAATTTTTTTACTTATTCCCCTTACAGACTGAAAAAATAAAAAAATCAGTTTTTGTAAAATCTAAAAGGTTAAAAAAGAAATTTTTAAACAATGTGTGTGTGTTTTAAACAACGTGTATAAAACCTAATTTAATAGATTGTCGCAATAAATTGAATAATAAAATATATATTTCAATATTATTTATTTTTGAAAATAATTTTTTTTTGAAAGAAAATTATAATATATGCATTGAAATTATAATTAATTTTTTATAATTACAATTTAAGGTATTAAAAATATTTTAAGACAATTTGATATTAAAAATAGTTTAGTAAATATTAAAAAAAAATTGTTTTAAAAAATTCCTAAAAAAACATCACTACTTAAAAATATATAGATAGTTGTAAATGGGATGAACTTTGATCAAATAAAAAAATTCCACCATTCGCCGCCAATCCGAACTTTCATGATTCGTATCATAGCGAATGCGATCCCGTTCGAACAGGCATCGCAAACCCGTCCCACGTTGCGCACCCGATACGCTCCTATATCAGCATTGACCAGCGTCGCACGTCCCACCCCCGCGGGGCATCGTCAAACCGACCGAAGGGGTAAAGGGTCATAAGGTCACCTATCCCGAGAGGTTTTTTCGCCTTTCGCCGTAAAGAGAAACGGAAAACGATATAACGGCAAGGGGGAGAGACAGGACGGATTGAAAGCTCTCCGAGGACGATTTTACCTCTTCACACTTCCCACACCCCCGTTGGTTATCACTACGAAGAGTGGCGAGTCCCAGAAGTTTTTTTTTGTTGCTATTATTTTTATTTCGATCAGATCATTGGAAAAGAATAGAACTATTGTTTTTGGAATATTGAAATGAATTCTGATAATTAATTTTTCAATCCTGTACAAATATATGTCTACCACGGTTATATTTAATAAAAGGAAATAACAATGTATTTATAACATAAAATTTTAAAAAATATGTGTGTGGACTGTAAAGTTAGAAAATAATGGGTTTTGAACAGCTTTTTTATTCAATAAGTAACTTGTTCAAGTTTAGAACGGTCTGCTTGATAATTTCATAGTTTTCACAAACATTTTCCGAGTTTTTCAAATTCAGTAAAGTTTCTTAATAGACAATTATAGTTTTATATTATAATAAAAATAACTTTTATCTTTATATTCATTCTATTACATTAGTTTTAAAAAGAGTATTGAATAATCATTTTTACTATTTAATAATTTTTGAATATTATTTCAAGTTTATAGTGAAATCATAAATAAGAAAAGATATTATTATTTTTATTTAAGATTCAATATATAATTTTATTATTGTTTATTATTATAAAATAAATAACAAAAAGAATTTAAATATTTAAACGACCAAAAATATATTTCCGCTCAAATCCAAAATAAGAGTTTTGTATCAAAATAACGTATATTAAACCATATTTCAGTGTAGTTGACTTAAAAAAACTTATCGACTTTAGATACGTTCTATCAATTTAATTTATTTTAATTTGATTTTCTCAAAACTTTCTAAAACCAATAATATAATAAAATATATATTAGGATATTTAATTTATGATTTAGAATTATAATTAATAAGAAACATAAGCGCAGATCTGGATAAACAATTAAAATTTAATTCAGTGAAGCTATTATTTTTCTGTTTTATGTGCATGTAAACAAATAACCAATGAGCAACAGCCTTTGTAGAGCATAGACCTTTGTGACAATTGTAATTCAGTAGGGCTTTTTTTATCCGAGTTCCGCAACAAAAATGTATTTTAAGAGATGAAGTTGTTAATCTCATGTCCAACCTCCAACTTGAGGAGCATATACGAATCATCATCATATAAGCTTATATCAGTCAACTGTTAGACGAAAGCTACATTAAATGATATAATTTACTGGTACTTGGTCATACTCAGAGTTAGTGAAGATTTTTTATTCAGGATTTACTCTTTATATATATATATATATATATATATATATATATATATATATAGAGAGAGAGAGAGAGAGAGAGAGAGAGAGAAAGTCCAAAATGAGACTGAAGGGTAGTAAGGAATAATAAATCATAGTAAGCAAATAAATGTACGTCTAAACAGTTTAGTCTCATTTGGACCATTCTTTACATACATATATAATTACATACATACATATATATATATATATGTATATATATATACATATATATATATATATATATATATATATATATATATATATATATATATACGATATATATTGTTTGATATATAAATTTATAAAAATATTTATAATTAAATTAGAAATTAAAAAATGTTATTAGAAATAAGTTATTCATAAATTATTTCTCTAAGAATAAAAGTTTGTATTAACAAATTTGGAATTTATATAAAAATATAATATTAAACGTTTATCATTATTGGGAACAAATTAAATAGCAGTTATTTTTATTAAAATATTTATTTACGATGTATTATTATATATAAATATCTGTATGTATGTATGTATGTACATACATAAACACAATTTTCAATTTAAAAAATATAAGAGTTAAGTGTATATGTATTCCTTTAATTTATTACTTTTCACTGAGATTATAAGATTCATTTTTGGCACACACATTATATATATATATATATATATATATATATGTATATTTAGTCTTTCAAAATAAATAAATTTTAAGTCTTAAGACTAGACTTAATAGAGGAAAATATTTTTTAACTGATTATGAAATTCATTTATAGATAATCACATTTAATTTGGTCAATATGGTAATATTTCTAATAAGAAATGGCATAAAATTTCTCTGATAATTAATTTTTTAATTACAATCAATAATTAATTATTTTTAGAAAAAAATTGTGGAGACAGAGTTAATAAATGTTATATATATACAGACCTCTTTCTCTTTCTCTTTCCCTCTTTATATATATATATATCCATATATAAATATATATGTTTGTGTGTGTGTGTGTGTGTGTATATATGTATGTAATATGAACTTGATTTGAAAAACTGCAATTAGCCTATACAAATAAACGCAAAAATCAATTTTTATTATACTATTAAAACCAAATGATCGTGAAAAATGAAAAAAATATTCAAGAAATCATTGTTTCAAATTATAAATCGTTATATGTTTTAATTTCATAACTCAATTTGATTTTGTGATTTTCTTTATTCATCATTAAGTGAATAGAATGGTTTTATTAAATTCTTTTAAATATTCCATTATTATCTCTTCTGTATCTTTATATATAAAATATTTTATATTCATATCCATATTTTCATAATATAAATTACTTCTTAAGAATCACACACTTAATAACTTTAGAATTTCTTAATTTCATTTCTTAAAAACGAATTAAACATTGACACTTGTTTTTTTCACGTAATCTTATTTTTAATTGTCAATAATAATAATGTTAATAATTAACATCAAAATTTAACTCTTTGTATAATATTCGGCTTTATGTATATATACATTTGTATATAACTTTACGTAGTCATTTTAAAATTTTATCCTTGAACTAGAACTTTAAAACAATCTCTAAGAAACTAACTTACCTTTTAATGTGTTGTTATGAGGTTTTTATATGAGAATATTTTTCACTTTGAAATATGTTCACGGAGTATATGTATGTATATGTGTGTATATAAGGTTATATATATATATATATATATATATATATATATATATATATATATATATATATATGCGTGAGTATCATTTATATGTTAATGTGCAATTAAGTTTAATGTTAAGCAAAGCTTTAACTACTCGTAAGTAAAATACCCAAAGAATGAAATATTTCAACGCATAAAAATCTACTGTTACAACAAACGTGATGTAGCATCTTTCACTATCCATCTCAAAAAGGCGTATTATATTTTTCCAATAAATTCGAACCGATAGAAACGACACTATATCAATACGATCGAGTCGAAGCGAGAAGTGAATATATATATATTTTATATCCGAAGGTTTTTCCAATGACAATTTCCTCGCCTCACACTTCACCTCACCCCTTTTTCCTATAAGGTCACCTATCCCGGGAGGAGCTTTTTTTTCTCCGATCAGTTTGGCACGAGCGGGACAGACAATTTCCGAAGATATTGGCTGTACGAGTGAGATGGAAAAAGGTACGTGGCTGACGATGTTAGCTTTAGCGATAGTCCTCCCGCTCTCCTTACCTCACCGCTTACCGTTAAAACCCCGTGGAGACGGGAAGCCAATATCGGTCGTTCTTCTTTCTGTTCTCCGTTCTAACGGCCGTTTCGTTCGCTACGCTAACGCGCCGTTCAACGATCGACTCGTTTCTATAACCAATCACCGCTTATTGGTTATTGGTTGAATGTAATGTACATAGAAAGTTCGATTCGATTTTCCTGGATTTTCATTGGCCGAATTGGACGAACGGTGTTGCGTATATAAAGGTTTCAATCGGTCAAAGTTTACATATAGAGAGCTTTATGTATGTGTGCGTGTGGATATCCGATGTTATATATATGTAACATATTTTTTTATATATTATGTACTGTATTCTGTAGGTTGTTATATAATATATACACCTATATATAAAAATATTGGTATGGGTTGATATATATATATATATATATATATATATATATATATAATGTCCGCGTATGTGTACGTACATATATGTATACGTGGGTGTGTGTATATGTGTAGATATATTTTTTTGTGTCGAGGATGCTGGCACTGGGAGATATATTTCCCCCGTGAATTTAGGTCACGTGATATTTTTCTCCGAACGACGATATTATTGACTTTTCGTTCGTCGTTGTCGAGTTTTTCCTTCGGATGTTTTGGCTTTTTTTGTTGCCTATGATGTTCTCTGTATCGTTCTGTTTTATGTACTCGCTTCTAATTTACGAAAGCATCTATAGGAAATTGTGTTCGTTTCATATATATATATATATATATATATATAAATATATAAATATTTTTTTGTTCAACATTTTTGTTGAATTTCTATTACACTTTTCTTGGAAAACTTATCTCGGCTCGTTTTCACCTCAAACATGATACCCTTTATATAATATAACATTCGTCGCTACGACAAATATATCATATTTATGTGACACTGCTGTATCAGTGATTTTCTACTTCGTTTTGTTTATTTTTCATCGTCGTTTCTTAAACCTATGTAAAAATTTGCCATTTAATGTATTTATTTACTTTCAGAAATTTTAATTTTTTCATGAATTAAAAGATACCGTAATGGTTCCATATAAAATACAATATATTATCAATTTAATTCAAAACATTGTGGAATGTTTGAGTAACCAAATATGGAATTGATATGTTTAAAATTTTTATATTTGAATTTTTTTGTATATTGGATATTACGGGATAAGATTGGTTTAATAAATACTTGTGCTTGAAAATTTATTTTTTAAATCATTTCTCAGAATAATAAAATTTGAAAAAACTGGTTTGTTTTATTTTAAAACGACATTTTAGTCTCCATCATTAAATTGGAATTTCAAACTTTAAACTTCAAATTTAAATTTTAAACAAATTTGATAAGATTGTTCAAGTTGATTTTAAATTGGTAATACAAATAATATAAATAAATGTAAATATTTAAAACTAATAATTAATTTTAAAGATGACCAAATACTAACATTTAACTAGTAAAATAAAATATTAACAGCGATCTAAAGGTCAATTATAAAAGCATTACATTTAAAATTTATAATATAGAGTTATCTGAATGTGACGCCTAAAGTTTTATTTCATTAAAAAGAAACTGTACACATGTTTCTTTTTAATAAAACACAAATTTAGGCGTCACATTTGGATTATCCTGTATTTTTTATGTGAAATCAGTACTCAATTGATAATACCTAATATACTTATTAGCAGGTTTCATTTTTTAATGAAATTCATTATTAATTTATAATTTATTTAAAAAAATCATTTGTAAGACATAAATAATTTGGTTACTCTTTATTTACCTAAAATTGTGTTTTAATTATAAAGTTATGATTTGTAAATATTGATTTAATTTAAATTTTAAGAATGATTCAAAATAGTGTACAAAATATCGATTTTATAGGTAATTACAAATAAATCTACAATAAATAAATTTTATATTACAATTTTATGTACATGTTTTTTTAGAGTTAATAAAATGTTATCTTTCAAAACATTTCATCTAATTTTACTTATTTTTCTATTAAAGAATTTAGTACATAATTTAATCTGATTTGTAAATTTTAAAATATCTGATTGACAATCATTTAACAAAAAAAACTCTAACTATGATGGCACCGCTATCGAAATGCGTATCAGCCAATTATTGTTATAAACAAAAAGTAAACAATAAGTGATTATTGAACACTGCATAACTATTGTGGTGTTTGGGATAAAAATTCATTTCTGTTAAAGTGAATTCGCCTCAGTCTAAAAACAAACTATATTTGATTTTATAATTTGAATTAGAAAAAATTAAAAAAAGAGTTATAACGAAATGATATTGTTTCTTTGTTTACAATAATCAAATAATAGTGATAAAAGAGATGAGTTTTGAGTGACAGAATAATAAATAAATGTGTAATAATATCAAGAATAACAAAAAAAGAAAGGAGTATACAATATAATAAATTTCTTTATTTGAGTTAACTCTATTTGAACTTTTTAAAAACTACATGTTGCACTCCTTTCTCTAAATTTAAATTTAATTCTGTTAGTTAAATTTTCTTTATTTTTTAGTTATCCAAATTTTGATTGGGTGAAAAATTAAAAATTTATTTTGAATAAATATATATTCTTAGATTTTTATAACTAAATTCATGTTATTATAATAAATACACGTCAACGAAGAGAAAATTTCATTTAATTTATATTATTTTTTATTATTCGAAATAAAATAATTAAATTTTATTTACTTTATGTATTAAAATATTTTTAATGCAATAAAATATATAATATAAGGTCATCCAAATGCGATACCTAGCTTTTTGTTTTATTAAAAGAAACTATACACATGTTTCCCTATACACCACCCTATACACATGTTTAATTTTAATAAAACACAAATTTAGGCGTCACATTTGGATAACCTTATATATATATATAAGTATATACTTATATAATAAAATATGTTTATTAAAAATGATATTTAAAAGCAAAAAAATAAAAAAATACATAAAGAAAATATTCTTCTTCAAATTAACATCATAAGTGAGGAACAAGAAAGATATAATAATATTATAGTTAAAATATTTTAAGATAACTTTACAAATTTTTTTTTCAAATAACTTACGATAAGGCATATTCGTCCAGTAATGTGTCGATATATATTTTGATTATATATATATATATATATATATATATATAGGTGTTTTTTGAAGCGTGATAAAACTTTAAATTTAAATCCTGTCGAATGTTCTATCTAACCTAAAAAAACACTTATGTATATATATATATATATATATATATATATATATATATATATATATATGTATAAAGAATATATGTTACAAAATTGACAAATAATAAATTTAAATATGCCCTAATTTACTTGTATTTAAACCTTTGTACATATTTATTTAAAAGTATGTCATTTGTGTAATGAGCATTATTTATGTCAATAAATTGCTGAATAATGTTTATCCATTATTTGAAAACTCATTTCTGTTTTATTACTATATTTAATATTATAATTTATAAACATAATTAATTTATGGAATTATTACTAATGATAGTTTATTTCACATAATTATTTTATGTACAAATTCTATAAAATAAATCTTATAGAAATTGTGTAATTTCATTACAAATTATTCATCCGGTACAAAATAGTGTATTGTATGTATATTTTATTGATATGTTATTTTTAGAATAAAATATATTTATAAATGTACACGAGCTATGTATAATTATTGTTTTTGAATGAAACGTAACTTTGGTAAGATACAAATTAATAATTCATTAATCAAAATTATGACCTGTAAACCGGTGATTCGCAGTTGCCCTCTCGATAAAACATAATTTTAACACGTAACGTTTTAGCTACTGAATATTTACCATTATAGTTTAGTGGTAACTCATTCATACCGACCATTTTAGTGAATTAACCTATTTTTTATGCAACTCGAGTGTAAAGTTCAAGGTCGTATAAAATCAATGGATACTAAAATGCTTTTACTATGTTTTACTATGTTGTATTTACAAATGCTGATCAGCTTTCCTTAAACAAATTTCTTTACTGAAACTAATTTTTATTAATGTTTTAGTAAAAAAATCAAATTTTCTTAATTAAAGTATTTTCATATTATATATATATATATATATATATATATAATATATATAATATGAATATATATATATATATATATATATATAAAATTTAGTAGTATTCAATTATTTATATTTTATAAATTGATTGATTTTTTATTTTGACAATTTTACCTGTAATTAATAAAATATTTATTCATTATTTATAAAATTTTAGTCATATTTTTGTTTAAAATAAATTCAATTATTCCCTGCCAAAAAAATTGAGTATTAGATCAAAAATACTTGATTGTAATTCATTCTATATTTCCATACACAATGGAAATTAAATTCTTCATTCATTTCTAACTTTTGTTGTTTTATGGACGATGAAGTAATTAAATCTAATTGAAATTCTTTCAAATAATAAATAAAAATATTATTTTTAAACAACTACTTTTGAATTTCCATAAAAATACATTTCATTTTTTTAATTTATTAATTTAAATAAAACATCACTCTCATCAGAAATCATTCATTACAATAAAAACAGAACTGATTATACGTTTTTTACATTATTTTTTAAGTATATAGCCCCTTGATGATTTTCATTTTAGTGATTTAAAATTAATTATAAATTTTGTAGATAAATAATTATTGTTATTTTTGTAATGATATATTAATTTTTAAATAAAAATTTTGTTGAGTTATTGCACAATATTTATCATTGACTTTATTATACTAAATAAATGAAAGTATTTATTTTCATTAATCTTTATAAATTGAAGAAAAGTAAAATGAGTTTATGTGTACATACATACATACATACATACATATATATATATATATATATATATATAAACAAATAAATAGTATGAAATGAAGAAATTGATTAAATGACTGAAAATGAATGAATTTATTTCTTTTTATAAATAATATTTAGATGTTAAGTGTATTTTTTAAAAAAACCTGAATGTTGATGTATTTCTTTAAAACGCATATAATTTTGTAGTTAAAGTAGATAAATTGAAATAAAAGTACGAGAATAAAAGTAAATACGTAAGTAAACGATTTGATATAAGTGCCCCAGTATCATTTTTCGAAATGAGATTTATACACCTATAATATATATATATATATATATATATAATGAATATCACAATCAACATCATTATCTTTCTATCCACTTTCAGAATTTCCCATTTTGAGCGATTCACTTTTTTATCTTACATTTTATTAACACGAATTTTTTTATGTTTCTGTTCTGTTTCTCTATTAGTCTCTTTCTAATCGTTTTTATATCTCTATGTTCCAAATCAATGATTTTTTTATCTATTAATGATCTTATCTTTTGATTATACAATCGGTTCATTTATATTTTAAACATCTCATTTATATTAAAACGTTTGTAATTTTGATTTTTTCTCTAATCCACTCATTTCTCTTTCTGTCTTTATTTGTTATTTCTAACACACATCTATCCATCCTTCTTTATACTGTCTTCAATGATTTAAGATCTGTTTTATTACCATAAATGAGAACAAGTAAAAATTTATATATATATATATATATATATATATATATATATATATATATATATATATATATGGATGTATGAGTGTGTAACAGTTACAAAAGTAATCGTTGATTATTTATCTTTACAATTTGATGTTCATATAAAATACATTATAGTATATTTATATCACTTCATACGCTAACATAGAATTTTTTATCTTTAACCCTCGATATCTAAAAGATAAATATCCGATGTTTAATCAAATATTCGATCTATATGTTCAAATATTTAGTAAAATGAATTCATTATTATTTTTTGTTATCTATTAAGTACATACTCGTACATATATTCTTTTAAGAATGAAAATAAAGAAGATCTTAATAATTTTTATATGATGGCCTAAATGATACTGAAGGATGTAAACCGAGACTAAAGGTTACATCCTGAAGCTACGACTTTACAATTTTTTTAATCTATACTTTGATTTTTATTATTTAATTTTATCCGAGATATATTAATCAAAAATTAAATCTGTTTAACAGTACTTATAACCATATCTGATTCTTGATTTTTTATTATATTTTTAATCATATAGGGTCATCCAAATGTGACGCCTATATTTGTGTTTTATTAAAAAATATGTGTATAGTTATTTGTTGTTTTGGAACTGTGGTTGATTCACTTTACACTATTTTAACTCCAACACCACAATAATTTAAAGTGTTCAGTTATCACTTATTATTTATAATCATATCGGCTATTGCATTTTGATGGCGACTCATTCATCACCAGAGCTTTTCTGTTAGAAAAATTTATTAAATTTTTTTTTTTTTAAAAAAATAGAAAAACTGATGATGATGATGACGTCGCTATCGAAATGCATTAACCGATATAATTATAAATAATAAGTGATAATTGAATAGTTTAAACTATTGTGGTGTTGGGGTTAAAATTCATTTGTGTATTGTGTATATTTTTTTTGTTTCTTTTTAATAAAACACAAATATAATTCAGTACATACAGTGATGTAAATAAAGAATATAATCTCAATTTGATAATAGTGTTTTAATCTACAATAACAATTATATTTTTTTAAAAAAATTAAGAATCTATTCAAGATTTCTATTATATCTCATCTGAATTCAATAATCATTCATAATAACAAACACACAAACTGACATCATCATCATCATCATAGATATTCTAAATCTTTTTACCGGTACGTTCTCCCATACCATATAAGCCAAATACAGAAACGAGAAATATTATAAAAGAGATATCATACCTTTTCATTAACGTAATTAATTATATGACATTCATACTACTCATAGCATTTAATCTGTTTCATGTAATTCAACATAAAAGCAAACCTTATTGATCTGAATGCGAATTAGTCGTATGCCAACGATATTTTTGATCTTCAGAAATGTAATGTCGCTTTCCACATACAAATAGCATTCCAATCTATATACAAAACGTGAACGCATACATATATTCTTTCAGTATATACAAATGTATGTATGTATATAAGCAGTGACGCGTTCGGTGTACATAGAAAGTCGATCAGTATTGGTTGGACCAATAATATGTATCTGAAGCCTATATATATATACATATCTCTGGAGGTTTGTGTGAGATGTAGGGATGTGTTATATATATATATATATATATATATATATATATATATATATATATATATATATAATGTGTATGTGGGTGTTTGGATGTGTTTTGTATATAAGTGTGTGTGTGTGTATGGATGGATGGATGTGTTTGTAGAATGCGTGTATATAGATATGTACGAACCAAACGCTGCCGATCTAGAGGTATATGAACGTACGACGGACACAAACTGGAGTAAATGGGTTCGGTTCGATAGTGCGCACTGATCGACCAATCGCGTGGCGCGACACTGGACCGTTGTGGTGTGGAGAGACGTCGAGAGGGGTAGCATCGGATCGCTGATCGGTGTTCGATCAGAAACGATACGCGGCCTTCGTGTCACACCCGCGCGTCTCTCGTCCATTTGCTTTGGCCGCGTTCAACGCCTCTCGCGATCGTCCTCGCCGTAACGTGCGCGTTGCCGAACCTAATGTATATATGGTAGAGAGAGGTATCTGTCAGGAGGTAGATCTATAGGTAGGTAGAGGTAGGTTGATAGGTAGGCGTCGATTGAAAAGGTGTGTCACGACTGTGAACGGACGCGTTTTATGTTCGGACGGTGTAAGGGCTATTTTCCAATCGTTTACAACATTTTTTTTCCTCTGGCATCGTATATCAGGGTATTGTAATTGTTCGTCGTATTTTTTTTATTAACGATCTTTTTTTGATACATATACATGCTAAAGAATAATTTATCATGAGCTAAATAGGTACTTTATGCCATTATTCTATATAACTATAAACTGACATATACTAATGATCAATAAATCAAAGCCAGTTATTGAACTATGAACCTTGCAAAATATTTAAAAAAATGTTTATGTAAGAAAGAGTAAAGAAGCAATAAATCATTATTAATGCTTATGTCTAGAAGTTCAATATCATTTACTCTACAACATAAGTAATTTGTTATAATAATTCTCCATAGTTCAGACAATGTTCAGTTTTATCAATATATTTCCCCACAATCACACACACTCACAAATATATATATATATATATATATATATATATATATATATATATATATGACCTATCCCAAAAATATCCGAATTTTGCTTAAAAAACAACTTTTAGATTCCATATTTATGATTTTTATAATTGATTATTCGATATTTAGGGTCAACCAAATGTGACGTCTAAATTTGTGTTTTATTAAAAAGAAACATATGTATAGGGTGGTGTATAGAAAAACATTTGAATAGTTTCTTTTTAACCGTTATGTAACTACCTAGGTACACATGTACCCATTTTTGTCTTTGCGTTGAAACCAATAAATTTCTATGGGAAGGATCGTTTTGTCTAGTCAAATCCCTATTATTTGGGAAATTTCGAGAAGATTTAGGTATTTATATTTTTTTTATTAAAGAAATATTAATTTAAATGACATTTAAGGAGGTTGGTCTGTTAAAAAATATGATAAGATTAGTCTAAAATTTGAATATAATGATCATAATAATGATCAAATTCTTCAGGAATTTTTTTGAAATTTTTCTCCATTCCGTTTTAGAAAAATTAAAACATGAAAATTGTGTCTTATAATATGGGCTCTTATGACGGTGTGGTATAAATTGAAACTTAAGTCATTGAAACTCCACTAAAAAATGCCAAGAATTTTTTAAAAGATGTTTTATTGTAAAGCTTATATTTTTAATAGTATTATCACTCGAGTAAAACAAATCTTCACAACGCCGTTTGCAAGTTTTTAGTTGAAAAAGAATTGTAAATGAATGATTTTAAAGTTGCAGCCAGTGCGAACTTTTTAGCCAGAACGAATCACGGCGCAGCACTGTAGGCACGTGACACATACGATGCGCGTGTAATATACCATGTATACTATACAGAATTATTTATTTGCAGTTGGCAATCATTATTTTAGCCCATACAAAAGTGTAGACCACTACTCCTTACCTCACGTCTCTGTAAGACTATGACCAACCACCTTAACTGATATACCCCTCTAATTACTACCCGGGTACACGTGTACCCATAGGTATTTTATAAAAAGCAGGAATAAATTAAATAAATAAAAAAATAAGTAAATACTACGTTTTAATTATAGGACTTTATTACATCTTAAAAAAAATAAGCCGAAAAATGTCATTTTTCGGAAAGTAATGGACAATTTTTACAAACTAAATACGTCGAAGAATGTTAATCAAAAATAGGTTTCTGGCATTGTAAACATGATTTGCAAGTTTTTCTTCTCCGTCTATGTGATGCTGTATAACAAATGCAGCAAGAACCAACAACGATTTTATGATCACGTATATCACGTTGAGCTGGAATAGTAGTAGATGTAGAAGCAATCGATGCAGAAGTAGATGCAGTTTGTATGCAGGAGATTGACTTCATTATCATGCTCTCGATCGTTAATTTTGTAGACAAGTTTCTTGTAATTTGTACATTGAGGGAACGGTCTTGAATGATTGGAAGACAATACTTTTGTCCTAATTGTCTCAAAAATACTCGGCGTTGATTTGTCTTTTTCTTGAGCATACAGTTATTTTCGAAATAAATAATATATGCTGCAAGAGCTGCAATATCAACAATATTAAAGAACAATGCAAGTGGCCATCTGTTTGTACGCCTTCTCACATTATAGCGTCCTACTAATTTGTTTATAATATCTATACCAGATTTTATTTTGTTATAAAAATGGATTAGGTCGGGTTTATTTTTGGGTCCAGTCATTGTGTCGTTTTGATGCATCGATGACAAAACTATGACGATTTTATTTATTTTTTTGCACATATGAACATATTGCCACATTATCGTTATATCCAAATAATGAAGAATTTATTGTTCGAGATTTTGTCTGTGTCATTTCTGCAGGAATATATTTTTTATTACGTTTCAATGTCCCAACGACTGTCAACTTTCATGATAGTAAATGTCGTGCAAACGGGAGAGTTGTAAAAAAATTATCCATGGTAATATTTAGGCCTGATCCTTTGAACGGAGCCACCAACTCTTTTACAACTCACTCTCCTAAATTTTTTTCTCTACCTGATACTGATTGTCCAGTATAAATTTGACCAGTGAGAGGATAGAAGTTTTCCGCATCACAAATCCACCATATTTATATAAAAGACGTCGCCAAATATACGAATTTAGGACCGTAATAATGACATTTTGTAATGGGATACACGTGTACCCGGGTAGTAATCAAAGTGGAAAGTTTCGGGTAGTAACATAACGGTTAATAAATCACAAATCTAGGCGTCACATTTGGTTGATTATCTATAATACATTTCTTTTAAGGAAATATAATTTTCACATGACTATACAACTTTTAAAAACATGTCTGGTATTTTGAATAGCTGTAATGGAATCGGTTGAAACTTTTTGGATCTCTGAACTGTACTATTTAATTGCGTTCCTTTGAGCTTTATATTGAGTATCGGAAACAAAAAGTAATCACAGAGTACTAGTTACAGATAAATCGAGCTAGTAAAGTAAATAACTAAGAACTAATTTAAATATTGATGTTAAAAGTTATATACAATGATTGATTTATGCAGAACAAATCGCGTGCAGACTTTTTTTCGTTGAAAGTCTTTAGTGAAAATGCGATTTACTAATATATTTGATATCCTTAATTAATTTTACAGGCGTTCAACGATCATTCTCGATTAATTTACATACTTTTTCTTCCTTTTCATTGAATGAAGGACGCCTGCAGTGTTCATTATCTTCTATCGATTCTTTTTTTACAATTTTATGTACTATTCGTAAACAGTTGTATATGATAAAGCTTTTTTTGCAAAAGCTTCATTTAACATTTAAAGTGTTTTGTAAATATTTTATTTTGCTCTAAGTTCCATAATGATTTTTGTAAGAGAGTCCAAATAGTACTGTCACTTTTATTGAATTTCAACAACATAATATTTATTTGTTTATAACTATTGAAGATAGTCATAAATGAAGTGTTGACAAGAAGAACACTACTAATACATTTAGGACAGTCTATGTACATATATATATATATATATATATATATATATATATATATATATATATATATATGTATTGATATATGATATCAACTGATTGAAAATGTGTTATTTTAAACAACTCAGGGTTTTCTGTCTTTTGTTAAATTATATTTATATAGGATATTTTTTTAAGCGTGATAGAACTTTAAATTGAATCTCTATCAAAAGTTTTATCTAACATAATAAACACCTTTATCGTACTATTGAATATTCATACACACATACATGTTTATATAAAAGAGGTTTTTTAAGTTAGATTGAACTTTCGATAGGTATTCAATTTAAAGATTTATCAAGTTTAAAGAAACATCCTATATAAAAATAGATCTTTATTTAGATTCTTATAACCCTTTTTATAAAATAGTACGACCATAAAAATGTATTTCAGCAAAAAAAAAATGTAATATTGATCACATTGATCAAATTTTCTGATATTGGAGAGAAATTTATTGATAAAAATAAATAATCACAATACCAAAAAAAATGTGGACTACAAAATGTTTAGTTAAATTTAGAATAAAAATATGTTTGTTCTTAATATTGGTAAAGTTTAACTGTGTGATTTCTGTTAAATAAGAATTTGTACTTATGTTAAAAAATGTTCTCTATAATAAATGCTATATGGTTAGAAAAATGAATTAAAAATTAATATTTCGATATTTAAAAAAAATATATTCAAAAAATCAAAAGTTAACCTCAAATTTGTTTTGGTACTGTGGTAAATTTACTTTAATATAAATGAATCACTAACTGTGAAATTAAAAGATTTTATTAAATGGTACAATAATTACTAATTATTCACTTTATTCGCTTATGCACATTTCGATGACAATAACATCATAGTTGAAGCGTTGTTTTATAATATATTACAATAATTTGTCAATAAAAATTTGGTAATTGTAATACAAATCACCGAATGAAGTAAAAAATAAATGATTATTACACACATTTATAAAATTTTATACTTTGGAGATAAATGATTTATTTATATGTTAGAACATTTTTTTTAAAAAATTGTCCTTTTTTGGTACAACATATAAGCAATGAATTAAACTAATAAATTTTTGAATGTTTTTAAAATAGACAACAGTATTTGATAAAAAAAATATTTTCAAATCTACAGTAATTTTCTTATTCAATATTAAATTGCATTGTAAATAAGCAAATATATATAGGGTTATCCAAATTAGACGTCTAGATTTTTATTTTATTTAAAAAAAAACATCTGTGTAGGGAAACATGTGTATAGTTTATTTTTATTAATTTCAACTATACACAAGTTTATTTTTATTAAAACACAAATCTAGGCGTCTAATTTGGATAATCCTATATATACACATACATACACACACACACTCAAACACACACACAATCACACACACACACACACACAAACACACACATAATCACACACACACACACACACACACATATATATATATTATGTTGTCAAGTATCTCTCTTCCGCTTTTTTTTTTTTTGTACATAGCCGCGAAATTCAAAAGACAAAAAGGCGGAAGGGAGATATTTGACAACCTAATATATATATATATATATATATATATATATATATATATATATATATATATATATATATATATATATAGAGAGAGAGAGAGAGAGAGAGAGAGAGAAATACGATCAAATATAATTAAAAATCTAATTAATAAATCTTAAAAGGTTTAATCAACAAATTATATTATTATTAGTATATAAATTACATACTTGAATAACTATTACATTCTTTATTCTATAATTTATGCTTATTTATAAATTATTTACTGTAATTTACTCCTTTTATATTATTCTATTTTTTATGTTGATATAATCAGGCCATTCAGTATAATTTTATGGCCCAATCTGAGTTTTACTAATTTGTCTACTAAGGGTAAAAGTGTTTAATTATAGAAAAATATTAAATGAATAGTTTATATTATAATTACATAAAAACATCAAAAAATACCATTCTAGTTCACAGGAATAAAATAAAAATATTAATATAATAAAGGCAAATAATTATTTTTTATTTGTTGTGTCTTATTTTGAGGATATTAATGATCAAATAATGAAAAATTATGTTATCATTATTTAAATATCTTATATAAAAATGTAAATAATAAATAAATAGAGTTGACTTACAGAAAATATATTAACAAATCTGCAAAGAAAAAACATATGTACATGTAAAACATATGCTATTTATATATTAAATATAATCATAAACACAAATGTAAACTAATCTTAGAAACTAACTAAATAAAAGGTAACTTTTACTCCTAATTCTATTTCCATCAAGAAATATCAAGTGCAGTTCTTTGAAACTTTAAAGAGTTTGTTACTAAAGAAACAAAATACTTATAAAATGATATTTATTGTACATAAAATTTGGACGTGAAAGTTGGCCATGAATAGTGTTCGAAACCATGACCTTCTGGAACGTAGTTCGACCATTTCAACCGACTTTGGCCACATATATCGCTACTGTATTGGTATGCACATCCATACTGAACAGGTACATACATTACAACACATACACATATCCTCATATATTTATCTACATATGTACATGTGTAGAAGACTTGTACGTATATATACCTACACATCTTGCCAGACGAATAAATTTTCCGAGCACTGTTTAGACTAAACAAGTCTCCTCCTTGCTCTTATCAGCTCTATCCTGCAGCGTCCGCATATGCACAACCCCGTGCTAGGAACGTACAGATCTTGCAAGCATTCTGGTCTTCCTGTTGTTATTAGTGACAAATTGTGTCTCTATTTTATTCTAATGGCATTTTGGAAATTGAGTTCGGATATTTAATATTTGACACATATTTTTTGTATAGAGTTTTCCAATAAGCGCTTTAGAAGTTGAAATGGAAATAAAATAAAAAATATTTAATTAATTA
>CP092092.1:22548255-22613255 GCA_029203775.1 Neoneuromus ignobilis | reverse complement strand
AGCCAAACAAAAAAGTGCTTCTACTAAGCTCAAAGCATAAATCTATAAGCATCGAAAAAAACGGTAAGCGTATACCTGAAACGATCAGATTCTACAATAATACTAAATACGGTAAAATGTCTACACATGACGGATCAAATGGCAAGAAAATACTCCGTGAAATCGAAATCGCAAAGATGGCCTGCGCAGATTTTCTTCAATATTCTTGACCTGGCTGGAATCAACTCGTGGGTTTTATACAGAGAAACAACCGGCGAAAAAATTTCTAGACAACAATTTTTATTCCAATTAGCTGAAGAACTTGCCGAAGATTTTCAACATGAGCAACAGGAAGAAAAAGAAATTATACAGAAAACGTCAACAAATTCAAGTTCGGATTCTCGTGTGCAAATGCGAAAAAGGTGCCAAATAGGTTTTATAAATAAATAAATAAACAATTTTGAATCGTTATTTGAAAAAAATTGTTTTATTCATGTACCAAATTGTGCTAAATGATATATTTTTCGCTATACATAGTAATATATATAACATTTTAAAGACGGGTCACTTGACCCGCTGTGGTAGGAATAGGTATACATGAAGTATCGGTAGGTTTAGTGTTAATGATATTAACCCTTATCGGATGTTAACATTTTGTACTTAACTTTCCGCTAGGTTGGGGATATATTTGAGTGCTTATTGTAAGAGAAGAGTAACTAAGGTACTTGATATAAAAAGATAGTTTTGTGTATAAAAATATTTATATTACACTTTAAATGTCTTCATCATCACTGTCGATTTCAATCCAATCTTCATCACAATCAGGAACAATTTCTCTTACCACTTCGCTTTCCTCTTCACTTGAATATTGAATAGGGATCAATTTTTTTCCTTGACTGGAATATAACACTTGTATCACTGTCTTCTTCAACACAAGAATTAAAATCACTTGCCGAATATTCAAAATTTTCACATATTTCACTACAACTATCACTGTTACATTCCATATTGCTATAGTTTTCTTTATTCATTTTTGGAAGAATAAAATATTATAATATAAGTAAAATAATTGTTGAAATATGACAGAACATGTTTTCTGCTATCGAGTAAAAATTAAACTGTAAAAACATAGTGTGTACATTTGGTAATAAGGACGTTGTTACTTGTTCAGTCTTGTCACCTTGCATGTGACATACGACTGATACAGCAAAGTTGTAATGTCACGTCAGAGGTGACATGCGACCGATAAGGGTTAAATATATTTGAAAATCAATGAATTAAAGAAACATATATTATTTTTTTATGAAATATTTAAAGAAATTACATCCTCTGTACAAATACGATGAAACAGGAAAATTTAAAATTGTGAATGTAGTGAGGTAAGGTAATATGATATCACCAGAAATCTTTATAGTTGTATTAGAATTTTTTAAAACACATTTTTTAAAATTGTAAAAAAACATTGTAACACATTTTTTAAAATTGGTTAACTGTAAGAATAAAAGAAAATTGGGAAATGGTTAGTTATTCGAAAATTATTGACAACATTACCATTGAATTTGATAAAAGTATAGAATTAGATAATCCAATTCAAAAAATTGTCTTATGATGAACCTTAGAAAAGTGATGTTCAAGGAATTTTCAGATCAGAAAGAAATCAAAATAAAAGATATAAAAATGGAAGTTGATAGCTATATATATATATATATATATATATATATATATATATATATATATATATATATATATATATATATATATATGAGAAAGGCTTTGGTTTTCGAAAAACATTTATCTAATAGTGAATGGAAAGAAGTTGATGTTGATAATTTCACATAAATGTACAATGTCATTTTTATTGTTATATATTTTTTAATATAAATCCTTTTATTCCTTTATTTTTATAATTGTTTACTTCTAGAAATATAATTTTAAAAAATACAATTTATCTAAAAATAAATAAAAATGAAATAAATTTTAGAAAATAATACTAGCAATTTTTATGGAGCTTTTCTACTAAACAAAGATAATATTATCGAAATGCATGTGCATAAGAAAGAGTGAACAATCATTGTTTATTTAACTCTTAAATTGTCTCTTGTAATATTGAGATTTTAATTTAATTATTAATGAAAAAGGTAAATTTAAAACGTCAAATTAAATGATAGTTTCAATTTTTTTCGTTATCTTAAATTTGTATCAAAAATTATTAAGTGTAAAGTCCAAAAATTCACAAATTTATTTTAATTGAATTATTGGAACAGTGTAGTCATTAACAGTCAGTATAGAAATATAACCTTGATATAAATTAATAGAATCTAGGATTCAGAAAACAAGTTTTCACTTATTTTATTTATCAAAGATGGACATATTCTAATTTTATTGACATTAAATTTGACATTTGTAAGCAATTTGTATAACCTGTGAACATTTTTTTATTAAAACATAAAGTAACTATTATTAATGTTTATATAATATAATAGTTTATTACATAATAATCTTGTAAAAACGATATTCAAATTTAATTTCTTTATGATAATCACGTTCATAAAATGTTACTGAAATTTGATATTTATATGTTTTTCGAAGACAGTATTTGGAATTTAAGACTTAACTAAAGTCAAATATTTAACAAGCGAAATGTGATAACAATAAAACATATCGCAGTAATTTTTATTTCGAGCTATATATTTTTGGAATTTCAAAAGTAACGTGTTTTTTTCATAAATTTGGGTTTACACAAATATGCATATACATATATATATATATATATATATATATATATATATAAATATATATATATATATATATATATATATATATATTTATAATTAAAAAATATTAATACAAATATTAGGTTGGCAAGTATCTCCCTTCCGCTTTTTTTTTTTTTGTACATAGCTGCGAAATTCAAAAGACCAGAAGGCGGAAGGGAGATATTTGCCAACCTAATATATATATATATATATATTTGTATTAATATTTTTTAATTACATTTCAGATTTACTCTAATTTAATTAGTCAATGAATTTAATTTTTTTTCTAATTTATGATCATTTCATATGTGGAAAAAAATTTAGAATTTTTATTGTGACCTTTTCAAATGTTATTAATTTATAATAAACGAAATAACATAAATAATTTATAATTAGAAATATGTCAGTCTATGAAACAAAAAATCGTGCCCTTACTTTCACCTGAATTTATAACCTAAAATTAAAATTATAATTACACAAAAATCAATAACTCATATTTATTCAAAGAACCTGCAATAAAATACAATTTTTAATCTTAAGTTTTTCTGTATTCTTTTAAGTTGAAGTGAATTTTATATAAATATCAGAAAGTATCTTCTTAAAAGAAAACCTTTATTATATGTTCTTTATTTCCAAACAGTTTAAATATTTTTTTTGTATTTTATTCAAATTTAAATTTATTCATTTTTATGGCGTTTTATTTATTTCTCATTGAATATAATTACATTTTTTAATATGGCATAAAATATTCCTTGTTATTTTTTTTTGGTAGGCAGTACATATATATATATATATATATATATATATATATATATATATATATATATATGTGTGTGTATATGTGTGTGTGTGTGTGCGTATATATATATATATATATATATATATATATATATATGACCTTTGACCTAGTGGAATATCAATACCATTATGTGGTAAATTTATATCTACTCTTTATTATCTGTCTCCACAAACACTTTCTTTCTTCTTCGATAAAATTTTCTTATTAGTCATCTTGGTCAATTACCTATATATATATATATATATATATATATATATATATATATATATATATATATATATATATATATAAAACATTTATATTTAGGCTGTGAAATTTTATAAAATTTAATTTAATTCTAAACTGTGAAATATAATTTATTAAGTATTTTAATATAAAATTTAAATAATTTTATATAATTAACTGTTGAAACGTATGTGTTTGAATATTTGGTTATTAAAAGAAAAAATATTTTATTGAATTTTATTGCTAAATAAGTAGTTGTGTTTGTATTTATATACTATAAAATTGTATTATAACTGTTCAACCCTTTCTTAAAAAAAATATTTATATATATATATATATATATATATATATATATATATATATATATGTATATATATATATATATATATATATATATATATATTCATATATATATTCGTATATATTTAAATATTTCCTAACGCCTTCGTTCGTGTCAAACCATATAATAATTGAAATAATAATCGAACACCGTTCTTAAGAATCATTAATATTCATTATGCCAACATACAATCCTTTTACGACTGGGTGGCTATTTTACAATCAACTCGGCTATTATAAAAATAACACTTTATATACATGGGAGAAAAAAATATATGTTTGACAAATATTTTCTTCGTATTAATAATAGTTGTTTTCATTACGTGTCCCGTATATTATGGAGTATATAGCATGAAATACAAGCGTTCCAATTAAAAAATAATTAAGATTTCTGTATGTGTTGTGTACTTTTTTCGTTTTTTCTTAATTTTATGCTTAATTTCAGGAAACTTATCTGCAGCAATTATAATAATTTAACGTCAAATATAAAAAAATAAGTGACAACTAATAATGACAGTTATGTCTAAAGATATCTCTTGCTATTTTCTTGCGTCGTACTGTTTGTCTATGTGAGTTTAGATTTGATATCTATCTAGGTACTTTTGTAATAATATTATATGCCAGGTTGAAATTCATTAATGTCGTTATTATAGTTAGGTTTTTCAACACTTGTCATACGATACACTGTTAATTATTTCATTTTTTTCTACTCGCCTGTACAGTTTCATATATTAAATCCTATGTCATTCACTTTACAGTTTAACTTTATGCATTGTTTCTGTTTTTTTACAGTGATAAGCGTGAAATTAAACAAAATAATAATAATTAGTTATTATGTACATTATTTCGAAACATGAGGTCTACAAATTTACATCTGCACATTGGTGTATACACATACTCACGTACACACACCTACACATAAAATAAATTAAAAATAAATACAATTAAACGTCAAAAATATTCAAAAAGCATTTTAATTATTTAACGATCTATCATATTTTGGATACAATGAAATAAGTGTGATAACTAAAAAAAAACTGTATTGAACAACATATAGAAATAGAAATTCACATTTTATATATAAGGGTTATTTATTTGATTTTTTAAGAAAACTATTTTTGCATTGATTTTTTTAAAAATTAATTAGAAAAATTAATTAGAAAAATCTAAACAAGTCTTTTGATTTTTTGCATAATCACATTTATATTGCTTTATAATTTTATTATTTTATATCTGAGGGTCCAAAATATGGTATAATTATATTGAAGTTATTTGGAATTAAGTGTGATGGAAAATCAATGTTTTTAATTATTGATAATTTCAACTGAGTTCATTAAAGACAGTAGTCATTAAATTAATAAAATATGAAAAAGTTATTGTTCTAGAAATATGTACACATATCTTGATATTTCATCTCTTTTCTGTAATCAAACAAATTATCTTAATGTTTTTTTCAAGAATTAACTGTAATAATCAATCTTTATTTTGTTTAATTATTACAATATCTATAGAAAAAAATCAATAGAACAAATCGTTTCTCATCACAAAAAACATTAGCTTTTATTTTTTTATAAATTATTTGGAATTAAGTTAAAATTATAAGAAACATGTTATTGAAAATCAATGTTTCTAGTTATAAAAAATTTCAACTGAAATCATTAAAACAACAGTTGTTAAATTAGTAAAGTAAAATTAAATTTATTTACACATCTCGATATTTTCTCTTGTCTCTATAATTAAACAAACTGTCTTAGTGTTTTTTTTAAGAATTGACTTAAATAACTAGTCTTTTTGGTTTTCAATTATTGCAATAAATCAAAAGAAAAAAATCAGAAACGAATATCTTTTCATCCAAAAATACATTAGTTATTATTTTCTCATAAACCATTGCGATTTAAACTTTTTAAACAGTACTAAGTGTGAATCATTACTTTGTAACGATCAATTTACTCTTTAAAATAAAATAATGTAATTATATATTATTCGATATAAATATTTTTATAAGATAAAATATTTATTTTTATTAAGATAGGTAGAGATATGATTGTTAAGATTTTAATAAAATCTTTTTTGATATTTTTTACTTATTATTTACATAGAAAAATTAAAACTATTACCTAGAAAAGTCAATAAATTGATTTCGAAACAACTACAAAATATTTATTTTATATAAATAAATTTATTAGATCAAATTCTGTGAAAAGTTATTGAATTTATATACAAATCAGTACAGATAATTAAAGTAAAAAAGAAAAATTATTGAAAGGTTTATTATAAATCAATTTTCTAATAAAAAATTTCGTTTTGTGTAAAAAAAAAATTGTATATATATATATATAGGCTTGTATATGTATTGAAAAATGTCAAATTGTGTAAAGAAATGACTCATCCATAATATTTATATAAAATTTAATTTAATTTTGATGAATGTGTGTGTATGCGTGCGTATGAAACCATGCGTATATATTATTCAAGCAAAATTAATTTACCATCATTTTACAACACAATTTAGAATCTTAATAATTTTCAAACTAATAATAATAGAATGAATTGCAATTATTTCACGTTATTCAAATAATAGAAATATGTTAATTGAAATTATTTAATGCTAGAATATTGTACATTCGGACGATGAATTCTTCGTAAAATATTTATTTAAAATTAAATGTTCCTTCATTCAATGCACTCAGATTTATTAAACGTTTCTAGACAATTACATTTCTATTATTGAATCTTTCTTTTTATTTAATAATGCATATTTTGTCTTCTTTCATATTCTTATTTTCACAGATCATATAAATATTTAATTGAAGTGAGACTTTTTTATATTTTTAGACTTTCATATATCTAATGACGTCATTCTATATATATATATATATATATATATATATATATATATAAATGTGTATCTATATGTATATATGTATGTATATGAGTATATATGTAATCATTTGCCTACATATATGTGTATGGGTGTATATTTTTATGTACATCATTTATCATAAATATATAAAATGTTCTTATTTCATAATACAACGTTATAAATAATATTTTAGTCGTATTACATGTATCAAATAAATAAAATAATTTCTAAATATACAAATGAAGAAATAAATATGTTTTCAGAAGTAAGTTGATTGTATAGACATGCATATGTTTGTTTTCCATTCGTATAGGCATTCTAAGAATTTCCCATTACAGATGGTATGTCACATATGCTCAGTATGTAACTCTATTAAAACCTATACCATCCAAGAATCACAATATATATATAATGTTTGTTAACATTTATATGTATCTAGAGATTATATATATATATATATATATATATATATATATATATATATATATATATAACATATCGTTTGAATTCATTTCTACAAAACCATTGTGCTACGTTTTGATATACTGTTAAATTTTTAATTGTCTGTTAAACGTATCTTTATGGAACTTCATTATTAACAGTGCTTACGTCTTGGTACATTTTATTTGCGTCATTTAGAATACTTACTATATAAAATTACCCTCATCATTAAACCATTTTAACGACCAGTGTACAAGTTTTCTTTAAACTTTATTTTCAGTAGATTTTATTGATTGACATGTTTTGAACTATCATTTTATGTATTAATATATTGTATTATTTATTTTTAACTGAAATTATATAGGGTGGCTCAAATAAGATTGAAAGATTTAGACATACATGTACTTTTTTTTACTATCCTTTACTATACTTCAGTCTCATTTTAATCAATCTTTATAAACAAATACATAAACTTACATCTATTGATATATATGTTTATATATATGGTGTTCCATCAAGAGCGTACAACTTATTTTTATAATAAAACGCATTTTTTTGAGTGAGTGATAATAAGTGTGCGCTTCTAATAGGATACCCTATATAAATGGTTATAAATGTTAATATCATATGAACAGAAAAATGACAAAAATAACTTATATTGCCTAATCATATTGTAATTAAATAAATAAATCTACAATTTTTCAAATATTTTTCAGTTATTTATTAAAATAGAGTAATATAGGATTTTCCAATAAGCACTTCAGAAGTTTAAATGGAAATAAAATAAAAAATATTTATTTAATTAGTTATTTTTTTTAATTTTTAAGCATATTCTATGGCATAAATATTGGGACACTATTTCACTCATATGATCACCACGAATTCGTTTGACATAGTGCATTCGTAGAGTCCAATTTTAGTCACTCTTTTACATAATTGTGGTCCAATTTCATGAATTACACGTTCAATGTTTATTTTTAATGTTTCTGTTTTTTGTGGTTTATCAGCATAAACCAACGATTTTACATAACCCCACAGAAAAAAATCCAATGGATTTAGATCACATGATCTTGGTGGCCAATTGATGGGTCCATTTCATGAAATAATGGACTCATTAAACTTTTATTTTAATAAGTCTATTGAAGTCTTTACAATTTCTAAGCATTGTTAAAATGTTAAACGTTTTATGATAATTTGCCAAACTATACTGAATTAAAATGTCAAAATGAGCTTAAAAAAATCAAACATGACTGCTACCAGCTGTCAAATTTCCAACATTCTTATTGGAAAACATTATATGTTTTTGTTTATTTATTTTTTGATAATTATTTTTTCTAAACAGCTTTTTCAGTAAATCTTATCTTATGTTTTCATTTTGCTTCTTAACTATAGTCGTTATATAAATATAGTTAGTATGGAATGGTGAAAAGCAAATTTTCATCTCTCTAAAACCAAAGCTTTTTAACTAAGAGAAGAAATCTCAATATTCACTCAATATTTTATTCACTGATGCACATTTTATTAATCTTATCACCATATCACTAAACTGCTGTAATATAAAAAAGACTTTATAACACAGCTCTTTGTCAATGTTAGCATTGCTGTCGAAATGCACATCAGCAAATCAAGTGAACAATAATTAATTATTAAATATTTTTATAAAATCTCAAGATATTAGAATGAGTGATTTTTCTTAAATTAACATTTATCTCAATTTTATTCTAGATGATTTTTTTTAAAAAAATGAACTTAAATGTTTACTCATTGATTTAAACTTAAATCTATATTAAATTGTTTTTTACAGAAAAAAGATATTTTTAATAAATTTTACACATTGAATATAACTTTAAAAATTGTAAATATATCTCATTAAGAAAATATTAAAAATCAAATTAGTATCTGTATACCATGTGGTGTGGAGTAGGGTTATATTTTTTTAATTATAATTTTATTATTAAAATTTTTTCGTTATTTTATTTTAAGATGTTTACTGTATTAAAAATTGCATTTGAATTAAAATTACGATATATAGGAGTATTATAATTTTCTCGATTTAATACTAACAGAAAGAAGTTTTGTTTGAATTATGGAATAAAACTGAATAGTATAATTTATATTATTTTTTATTGAAAATAACATTGTTTTGAATATTTCAAATACGTAGTCAAATAGTTGATTAAATATGAAATGAAATTGAATAAAATAGAGACATTTTTTTGAAAAAAGATTGATAAGATGTAAATTTTTTGAAACGATTATTTGTTCTTCCATTGAAAAAAACTGAAAAATTATATCTGATGGAAACGTTGATACTTGCAATTAGAGTGTTTCGAATTTGTGCCTGGACGGGTGTATCCGTCTTGACAAATAAAAGATCGCGTGTTTTTTCTACGTGGGATAAAAAGTAAAAAAAGTGTCAGAACGCGGAGGCGGGCATGAACGGCTCGCTATCGACGGATCAATACATCGTGTGTAGCTTAGGAAGCTGTGCAATACAACTCACAGCGAGTCGTCGAAAAACGTACAAAGGTAGAAAAAGAAATTGTATCGAGTTTTAATTAAATTATTACTTAAAAAAAAGAATAGACATCTCTGCGCGCCGATGTGCTTTTCGGTATTCCGAGTTTGTACTTTGTTTATCTATCATTAAATTATTTTCTCGCAGTCGGCGAGATAAATAATGAATAACTTACGAAGAATAACATTTTGTTTGTCTTGTTGTTTTACTTCAATATATCGGACAGTTTATTTCAGTTGATTGGATTGAAAAATTAAATATTTGCAATATTTTCTTTTATAAAATTTAATTTATCATTTTTATCAATCAGTTTACTAATTGACACTTGTTTTGATGGATTCTCAAATATATTTTTATCTTGTATTTTAATTGAATATGACTATATTTCGTATTTTAGATTACTAATACCTTGAAGATACGTTTATATATTTACTATTATAAATAAATATTTAATATATAGTTTTATTTTCCTTTTTGAAAATTGTTAATTATGAATTATTTACTTATTATTTTTTTCGTTTATGGAGAAGATAAATAATTTTAACTTTAATTTATCAACAATTTTGTTAAAATATATTCATATAAATTCTCAAAATCATTTTACTTTATTATTAATGTAATTGTATCAATAAAATATATATGTTAATTTTGAAAGTATAATACTAGTTTAAATACGAAATTATTATGAAATATTTATTTCAATAATTGTTTCTAATATTTAAAATGAAATAATTTTATATCTTTAAATTAAAAATATATTTATTAAATTACCAAATATTATGCGTACAATTTTGTACGCATATTAATTAACTAAAATATAGTTATTTAAAAGTGTCTTAGTTCTTTTGAGTTGATTAAAAGTTAAAATTCAATATCAAAAATATTTAATTATCTATCATAGGATTACAGTTGCTATAAGGCTTGATTTAAATTTCTATCTAACATAATATATTTACCAGTAACTCATCCAATTTGTTATTTAAATATTATTTTTTATTTGAATTAATTTCAAGAATAGTGAAATAAAGACTTTATTGGAAGATATGTGAATATGTTTATTTCTCTTTGAAAATGACAAGGAACATTTATAATTATGTTATTGTTATTTATAAATGTTTTAAATATTTAATTATGTATTAAATATTCATTTATGCAAATAACTTTATAGTAATTGATATTTTGGATTTTTTGATAAGATTATTTTATATTTCCTCCTTTTTTAATACAGCTGTAGTAATAAATTTCAATGCATTAATATATATATATATATATATATATATATATATATATATATATATAGAGAGAGAGAGAGAGAGAGAGAGAATGGAAGAGTGAGAGGGGAAGAGAATGACCCAATTATTATTTTTTATCCTTGACTCTCCTTCAATCTTATTTGGTCGACCCTATATATATATAAATAAATGTGAAGTTTTTTTAAAAAATAGTTATTTTTATATTTTTCAGTGTTCAGAACTAATTACATAATACTTACTAAGTTCCTATAAAAACTTAATAAGATTTCTTGGTCTTTGCTAGTTTGTACGATCAAATGTATAACCTATAAGATATTGTTATTGACAAATTGTTTTTGCCATATAAATGTATTCACTTCTTAATTTTTATGATTTTCTACTAGTAATAAAATTTATATTTTTTTATTAACTTTTTTCTCTGTATCCATTTTTAAAATAGCCAATATTATTAGGTTGTGTTTTATGAAATAAAACACAATAAATTTCTCATCAGTTTCTCTTTAAATAATCCGACATTTCATATTACATAACTTAATAAAATATTCTATTGTTCACACTAATACACATTTTATATTTTCTACATGTTTTTATCAACAAAACAAAAAATAAGAACATTATTTTTAATCATTGCTTAAAACAATATCGACAGTTATCACAAATTTAAATCTAATGAAATCGATTAAAAAATAAAAACACATAGTACCGTCTATTAATTTTAATTTCCAAAAAGTGCATTGAAAAAATCTAATGTAATTAAAATTGCTTAATCTGTTGTAAAACATTTCAACAAAAATATTGTGTTCGTACCCTAAATTAAATTTAAACACCACATACAGAGGAACATTTCTACTTATTGAGATATCTTAACAAACGTTTATGAAAAATGGTACTACAAATTTTATATAATGTTAAAAAGTACCTCGTGTAGAGTATGTGTGTACATCATATAGCTTAAAAGACATGCGTTATTGCCTACAAAAATTACTAATAAAATAAATCATTAGATTGTAAATAGTCATTTTTTTCTTAAGTAAATAATATATTTAAACATATGCAACAATATGTCTGTTTGATATATTTTTAATATATATATATATATATATATATATATATATATATTTACACATACATAAATGGTTAGTCAATAATACAAGACACGAACACAACAGTAGGTACAATACTATAAACAACTTTTTATTTCTTCCATAATTTATTGGTTTTCTGAGTCTGTAGTCACTATCATACGCGACACTAAACTATGGACTGTTGTGGAGAGAACAGTGCAATAAGAGCGTACATAAGGGTATCCATGTATTTTGTTCCCTAAATATATATATATATATATATATATATATATATATATATATATATATATATATATATATATATATATATACACATAAGTATATAAATATATACATTCAGGAAAAATTAATTAAAATTTAAAATTATAGGATCTTCATTGAATATATATTTTTTTATTAAATTGCAGTTAAGAGCGCTGTAAAATGCTTTGATGTTAAACATTTATGGAATAAGTGATTTTCTAGAAAAAAGGATTTTATTTAACAATATATAATGTATTTTTATTAGTTATATATATATATATATATATATATATATATATATAGATAGATAGATAGATAGATAGATATTGATAATTAAACCCTGAATGAAAAATTCTCACAAACCTTCTTGGTCAACGTGGCAATTATGTTAAAATATGAATAAATTCAAATTTTAAGTAAGTTTTTACTCAGCATAAGGTTTATATGTTGATGATGGTAATAATGATTATATATATATATATATATATATATATATATATATATATATATATATATATATATATGTATTGGGACATCCCAATATGACGTCTAGATTTGTATTTTGTGAAAAAGAAACTATACACATGTTCTTTTTTAATAAAATACAAATTTAGATGTCACATTTAGTTTACCCTATACAATATAGCTCTTATTTAAATATTTATTTTATATTGCTTAATTTTTAAATTTCATTAATGATTCAATACAAAATATTTGAAATGAAGTGTTAAATAATTTTTTATTTGTTTATATTTATCATCTTTATTTTTATAGTAAAGGTAATATTTCCAGGCTGTGAAGACAACATCTGAAAAAATAATTATAAGCTAAAGTGGTCTGAGAAGAAGTTTAATTTTTGGTTCTTTTTGAAAAGTATATTTAATTACAATTCTATAATATAAATATAATAAAAAATAGTAAAAAGTACTTTTCAGTAAGATTTATTAAGTGATGATTTGAATTATATAATATTATCATTACTATCATCACAGTCATTCACTCATATGGTTCCACTACTGGTCGAAATTCTCATTGAATGTTGCTATTTACTAGTATTTAGTTACATTGACCAAACGGTTTAGTGAAGATTTTTTATTCAAGGGTTACTTTTTTAAGCAGATTGCTTTTATTTCGGTTAAAAGCCCCATTTGTTCTAGTTTTTCAATCGAGCAACGTAATATCTCACATGACAATCCATGATGTATATCCCTATGTTATCTATAAAATACACACACACACACACACACACACATATATATATATATATATATATATATATATTAGTAAAAAAAATATCGTTATTTGAATAAAAATTATAAAAAATAATTTCTGTCATGTTTCCATTTTCATTGTTTTTGATACTAGAGGAAAATACTTCGAATTATATGTTTTCTCACTCTAAAACAATTCTAAGATTTAATAATTAAATTGTAAATTTTTTGAGTACAATTCTTATTATTTTTTTTCTATTTTCTCCAAAATAAAATTTATTCTTAAATGCTTATTTATATTCTTTATACCTAAAAAATGAAAGAAAATGTAACCCAATTTTAGTGTTTAGAAATTATTATTTGTTTTCGATTGATTCTTTTTATTAATATAATGAAAGTTTATATGGTCAGTTCTTTTTTCTAAAAAAAAACAAACTGAATTAATTATCAATTAAATACTAATTTATCTCTCACTACAAATTGATATGTTTTTATATAGTGATCATTTATATATAATTTAAATTAAAAATACTAACGGTACATTTTTGCATACTTTAAAATCAAATCAAGGTGACTAAATTACATTTCTTTATTATATAAATTTGAATACTAAAACACCGATGGCGTATTAAATAATGTGTTTTAGTAATGGAAAATTAATTGTTCCAGTTTTTTAATTGAATGAATTAATGAAAATGTAATAAAAAATTAATAAATTATCAGGTCCGTATATATATATATATATATATATATATATATATATATATAAATTGGTCATATATGTTTATTTTTTTTCTTCGTGAACATTTCTATCCCAATTAATTATTCATGACGACGCCAATGGCGAGGCCATACCGACGAGTGTTGTAGTGTATCTGTAATACGAGAGTCCAATGCAGATTATAATTCAAACTGGACATTGGGCACAATTGTTTTGCAGGCTCTTTCGAAAAGTCTATGAACGAAGCAAAATAATATATCGTGTCGCATTCGCACTGTGCCATGCTCTTCTGTCGCGATATTATTATGTAGGATTCAGTACGTATTTCTATCTTATTTATAATACCTTGTTGATGTTTTATATTTTTTTCACGTGTTTAATATTAAAGTCACATACCGACGTACACAGATCATATATGTGTACATAAATATATGCATATCTACATTCATACACACACATAATATAATAAAAATAATCTCAAATATACTTACATACACACACACACATACACACATACACACACACATACACACACACACACTTATATATATATATATATATATATGTATATATATATTAACAATTATTAGTAATTTAATATTTAATAAAAAGATAAATATATGTCACTTACTACATTTGTTTAAAAAAAGAAAAAGATACCTTGTATCAGAAAGATTGTACATCAGAACGTTGATATATTTTACGTAAATGAATTGTCATATCAACATCACAAGATATGAAAATGTGTTTAATAATTATTTCTTATTCACTTTATTTGTTTATAAGCTGAAGCACATTTCGATGGCAATGACATTAATGTTACAGCATTGCATTACAAAGCAGTGACAGGATTTTATAATGTAGTATTTTAAAAATGATGGTATTATTATCGAAATGCATATTAGCTTATATATAAATAAAGTGAACAATAAATAATTATTGAAAATTTTTACAATATCCTGTACTATTGGAGTAATAATTCATTTGTGTGAAAATGAATTCTTTAAAATTCTAAAAAAAATAATGTTAATGAATATTGATATAAAGGATTATATTAATAAAATCCTTTATCAATAATGAATTTTATATTTGATATTAATAATACATGTTAAAATTGATAATAATAATAAACTTGTATCAATAATTATTGTTGATCAAAAGTTATTTTTACTGCAAATGTAAGGTAACTAGTATGAATCAATAACTTGTTTATATTTAAATTAAAATGTATTGATTTAAAAGATAATCGAAAGAAATGTATTTGGTAATAAAAAAGTAAGTAGTTTTTTATATATAATATTTAAAAAAATATATTTTGTGGTTTATCCGGTCTGAGATAATTTTAATCAAAGATAACTTTTTCTTCTTTCTATAGCAAAAATAATCAAGAGTTTAAAATTAAATTGGGAAATTACAAAAAAAATCACGAATGGTTATTTTGTTAAAAAAAGTGCTTGATATTAGAATACTTTTCATTCTGGTATTTTCAAAACATCGCTTTCCTCAGCTAAACTTTTTGAAAATCTTGTTAAGAGAAATAATCTATGAATTTAAAAATTGTCCCAAAATTCGAATTGCTGTCACTGGACTTGCTATCATCAGCAATTATTATTATATTAAATTGGTATTACTAGGAATAAAAAATACCAAAATTATGAACTTATAATCAGTATGTTTATTTAATTAGGGGTACTTTGGTTGGATCAATGATATTATTTTATCTTAAATGTATTATAAAACTTACAATATAAATAATAAATTAAAATAATAATTACTGTTTAAAAAATAAAATTATATTATTATTTTTCTTATACACTTTGCAAAAATCACGTAGTTCTCAAAATAAAATAATATTTTGTAGTTCTTATAAAAGTTTTAAACATGCAAGTTACAAAGTTGCTCAGTCACTTTACTGGGACTATATATTCTAAAGAATTTATTTAGAATGAAACGAACAAACCTAATTATTTCTATGTTTTGCGTTTTTGTTATTGAATATGGATTTCAAATATTCCTGCAGTATTGAAGGTATCACCAAAGTAAATTTTTTTTAACAATTGTACTAAATCCCTTAATTCTTTTTTTTACAAAATTTTGGTTTATATGAGTTTTAAAATTTTTACTTAATTTTATATTGTCTTTTTCGTATTATAAATGGTATTATTAATGAGATTTTTTGTATGAAATTTTTACAGATAATTTTGGATATAAAACCCTTTTTAAATAAAATTTTATTTTATGCTATAGAAAATATATATTGATTGAATTTAGACAGTTGATGTTAAAATTTATCAACAAATTAAAAATATAAAATTGTATTAAAAATAAAATTTAACTAAAGATGAAATTCTAGCTGAACTGTACATAAAATGAAATAAATTAAGTAGTCTCAAGTAGTCTTATCTTAATTAATATAAATTGACTAGTCTTAAGTAGTCATTGTTTAAATATGGAAATTATATATATATATATATATATATATATATATATATATATATATATATATATATATATATATGTAATTTCAAATAGATTTAAATATTTTACTTAATACGAGGGTCGTTTGATAAATATGGTAAAAAAGTAAGAGAAACTAAATTAAAAAACTTAATTAAATTAAACAATAAATAAATTCACCATACTTATCAAATGACCCTCGTATATATTAATAGAAAATACAAGGTTTATTTAATATAAAATTTTTATTTTTAGTAATTTTTTTCTAATAAATTCGAAGAATATGATTGATAGATACACACACACACACACACACACACATATATATATATATATATATATATATATATATATATATATATATATAATTAGTTCATCCAGCTTGAAATATCTTTACCAACTAGTTAACTTTCATTAATTAAAAAAATAATTAAAGTTTAGAATTGTTATAATAAACGGAAATCATTTATAATATTATTTAATAAAGTTCATTAAGTTCTTTATTAAGTATTATATATTTTAACTCATTCCAATAAATAATCAGTGAATCAAATCGAGACAATTAATTAGTTTAAGAATATTCTAGTACACACTGTTTAAAAATACTATATTCAAATATAAAATTTAAAATTAAAATTTAATTGATCTTTTGAATGGTAATATGTTTTATTTTATATATTTTTTATCTAGTTGTTGAATATTTATTTAAAATTATTTAATTATTATTTTGTAAATGAGATCATTATTATTGATCTAATTATTAAATTTATAAAATATGTATTTTAAAGTGAAGATGAATTGAGTAATTGTATTGAATACTTACTTATAACTAAATTCAGTTAAAATATTTAATATTAAGTTGAAAATAATGATTTCTGGTTATTAGTTTTTAAACGTAATTTTTATTTTTATTTAAACGAGTTTAATAAGTCAATGTAATATCTGTTCAGAATTTTTTCTATATAAAAAGTAATTGTAATTTGAATCAAAATATTATAACATTTTTTCAATTTTTTAATTTTTTTAGTGTTTGTAATTTATTTTTTGATTATTTTTAAGTAATTAATTAAATTTAATTTAGTATACTTTTGAAAACTACATTATTATTTGTGAGGAAAATTAAATTATTTTTTTTATTAAATTCATTAACAATTTTATATTATTTTAAATTTATTTTTTATTTAAAACAATGATGCAAAGTATTATTAAAAAAATATTTATATAAAGGAGTGTTTATGTAAATAGGAGTATTATTTGAAAAAAAATAATTTGCATTTATTATATATATATATATAATTCTTAAAGTTTTCTTTAGTAAAAAAATCCAGTTTATAATTTGTGAATTTAAAGTAACGTTATTTTTAATGAAATTATTTTTATTAGAATTATATATTTTCCATAAATACTAATTTTTATTTAGTTGTTAAATAAGACAATTAAATAAAAAGTATTTATAGAAACTTTTTTGGAAATATTTTCATTTTCATTTAGTTTAGGACATAAATGGTATTTTTTACTAATAGTTACCAAAAATTATATTAAATTAAGATAAATATAGCATTTATCTCAATACTGCAAGATTTTAGATTGCTATGAATTTTATAATTCTATTACTCTTATCATTATTGTTACTACATATTTTTTCATGAAATGTTCTGATGATTAGATGTGCATTTCAATTACCATAGACATTGAAATCCTCATCAGTAAATAAAGTTAATACACATTGATTATTAAAGTCGTTTGACAAATATTTTAATGTTGAAATGTGTGGTTTATTTGTGTTAAACTAAATTTTCCATAGTACTAAACAAAATAATGTTTTCAAGTTTTTATAAAATTTAATTAAATCTGGACAATAACAATTTATTTTTTATGTTAACAATGATTCATAGAATAAAATATTTTATATATATATATAAACAAAATATTTTTTTTTTGTATATATTTGTAAAATTAATATTTAAAATGTAACAATGTTAGAAGCATATTTCAATATCTGACAATATCTGTTATAATAGACAGTTTTAAAATATTAATTTCATGTATTAAAAATAAAAAAGCAATAATAACTCAAAATAATTTACTTATACGTAAAATAAAATTAAAATATCTTAAAAGTTCAAATTGAAATATAAAAATGTTTATATTTCTTGAAGAACAAATAAATTATCACCTTCAACACCATAAGATATTATATTTTTTTAAATATATTTATTGAATACTATGTTTGCTTATAATAATAAGTCAATGTGCATTTCGGGGGCGATACCATCATCATCAGAGCATGGTGTTATAAAATCAATTTTTTTATAATTCATTTGTATAAAAGTAAATTCGCCACAATTCCAAAACAAATAGGAAATTGTGTTTCTTTTATTACATAGAATTGTGTAGAAAAATAATTATTTTATAATCTGAATGTAACAGATGTTTTTGCACTTAGTGGTAAACATTTTTAAATGAGAATTTATAAATGCTAATATTTAAAAAATTATTTTCTATTATAATATTATTATATTTATTCGTTTCGAGAAGTAATAATAAATAATTTTTGTCTTAAAAAGTAATGGTAATTAAATTTTTTATATTTTTTTACATTTTTTTTATATTCTAAATACAAATATATGTCCAAAATAAATAATTAATTCCATTTATATCTGGAGGTCTATATGATACTGAAAAAACAATAAATAAAAATAAGCAAGTAAATTTATGTCTAAATCTGTCAATCTTATTTAGACTATTCTGTATAAAATATTTATATATAAAATTATTTTATCATCTAAACAAAATTGAGTGTGATATTTAAATAAAAAATAATTTTCCAAAAATGATATATTTTAATTTGAAATAAAATACAATGTAAAATAAAATATATTTAATAATTTATTTAATATTGCAGTTTTAAAATGTAAATTTATTAAAGAATATTTATTAATTTTTTTAATTTGTTTTTAAATACTTTTTAAAATTAATACTCTTATGTATATTTTTAATTTAATTAAATTTTGAAAACAGTAAATATAACTATAAGGTTTTAACATAGTTTAGTTATATTCAAATTATATATATATATATATATATATATATATATATATATATATATATTATTTTTTATCTATGAAATAATCTTAAAAATAAAATAACAGAATTATATTTCCATTTCGAAACATTGTAGAAAGTAATTCAATAAATTTTTATATATATATATATATATATATATATATATATACTATTGTTTCCTACTTTTTATCTATATAATTTATTCGAGAAAGCACGAGTTCGAGTGTTATACATTATACAAGTATCTAATCGTATATACGTTTTTCGTCCCTTACAGAATCCTTTCATTGCCCATACACTATTTCATTCGACTACAAATTACAGAAGACGACGAAAAAAAATTGTACAAAACTCGATTCAAGTGTATTTATTATTCAGCAATAATTATTTAGAACAATGTATATCAGGAAGGCGATAAACAATCGTACGAAGTGAGAGAACAACAATCAAAATGCAAGCAATGAAAAAGCAGTCGTGTCGTCGTTGTGTTATATACAAAAGATGCAATTTATTTCGGTATCACGAAATTAAAATAGATATGCGTGATTTTATGCAAAATGTAACTTATTTGTTTTTCCTCGTATTTCTGTTTGATATTATTTAAATTAACCGAGATAATGTATTATTATTTAACATTGTGTTGTTTCGACGTATATATTATTTGGGCGCATGAACTCGTGTTTCTCGGATTGTACAGTTGGTCGACGTACACGTTTATGTGGAATATATTAAGTGTAGAACAAAAAATAATTTTTTTTTCTACTTATTAAGAAATTAAGAATATCTTTGTAGTTGTTTGCGTGATTATAAATTTTTTTTCATAATACTTATTATAATTATGCATTTCTTATTTTTAAAAAAAGAAAACTATTTTTCTCGCGAAATCCCATTTTACGTGTAATAAAATTATCATACATATATTATAATAACACGCAGTCTTTGTCTTTTCTATGAGAAAATTTACATATTTGAATTACTCAATTAGTTTTCTGTACAAACATTTTAAAATAACACTTAAAAATTCCTAAATATATATATATATATATTCTAATAGTATCCATTAGAAAATTAAATTATTTTTTTTGTTTACAATAAAATTTTAAATAATAATAATAGTATATTATTATCCATATATTTGTTTAATAATAATAATAAATTTATTTAAATAATAGTCATATTATAAATCAATTCAGATATTAAATTAGTAATAATATATTTTATTTTCTAAACAAAATAACGACTTTTATTAAAATTTTAATTTTGACATTATTATGCATTATTTTAAATGTATGTTCTTATATTTAAATTAAAATACTTTTTTAAAATTTATAACATGTTTATTTAAAAAGTAAAACTTAGAAGTTACTTTTATTTATTTTCTACAGTTTTAAAGTTCACAAGAAAATTTATTCTAATTTGAAAAAGAAGTAGTATTTTTTAAATATGTAATTTTTAAAAAATCACCAGATTTTAAATAGATTGTTGAATATTTTGAAAATATACAAAGTGTTGTATTATCATTATATTTGTCTCTTTCTAATTACATATATACGAGGGTCGTTTGATAAGTATGATAAAAAAGTAAGGAAACTAAATTAAAAAAAATAATTTAATTAATTAAATTAAACAATAAATAAATTTACTATACTTATCAAACGATTATTGTATATATATATATATATATATATATATATATATATATATATATATATATATATATATATATATATTTATAATAAACAGCACCATGTGACCTTTCGGTCCTCAAGAACTAAAATTATTTTAGAGTATCTTTTTATTCTATTTTATTTTTCTGCTTTTCCATGATTTTTTCACCTCTTCTTTTCTTTTTTTTTGAAAGAAATTGATCTAAAAATTCTTTTTGGTCTTCTCTAATCGTTTGTTTATGACTGAACTATTTTAATTTTTATCTGTCGATCCTATTTGTCACGCTGTCTCCTATGTCCAATTTACATCGTATATTCTGATTTGTTAAATATTCAATTCTTGATATTCTGGAACTTTTTTAACGTGGTTGATTTTGACTACTTTTAGTTTTCTTTTAAATTCGTTTTTTGTTACATAAGACAGATTCAACCATGGATATTCTTATATTTTTCTTAATCTTAGGAGATAAGAGTTTATTCAACTATATTGAGTTAATGCAATATAACATTTTGAGACTTTTCTAGGTACAAGGTTTAATTTAATTTTTTTTTTACATTTTGTTTTTATTCAATTTATCAACTTGTTTTATTTCATCACTATTATTTATTAATATTTGATGTTGAAATAGCTATTTTTAATTACATATTACTTTTTATTATATCTATATTTAGAATATATTCTTCATTAAATTTTTCAATTTAGTTTTTCTTACTTTTTTATATACTTGTCAAACGATATATATATATATATATATATATATATATATATATATATATATATATATATATATATGTTTGTAGTGATGGATAAAGGCCTCTAAAAATTTTTTATTTTGAATGACTTAATGCCTTTCTCTTCCATTCACTTCATCGAATTTTCATTTTCTTTGTCCCACATATTGAAGATCTCTTTTAAAGTTTTTTCAAGTCTGGTTTTTCAAACATCCCAATAATTTATTTTGTTCATTTGTGATTTTCTTTTCTTAATATATGACCAGCCTATTTCTTTTTATATATTTTATTGCTATAATATTTTCATTCTAATCATTTTATTTTCATTGCTGTTTCTGCATGTTATTTATAATATTCATCTTTTTATGCTTTTATATGTTGTCTATCTGCTGAATTATTTAGAATTTTTACCCATGTTTCACTGTCATAGTGAAAATAAGTAGGATGCATTGATTATTTTTTTTCAAATTTAGAGAAATATTCAATTTTATAATATAAGAATTTCTTTTGAAACAAACAACCACCAACACACACACACACACACACACATATATATATATATATATATATATATATATGTGCATGTGTGTTTGTATGATTGTATGCTTTTCTTTATTTTTAAAATAATATTAAAAATGTGTATTAAGTTACTTATTAAAATAAGTTATAAAATGAAAAAATGTTATGGAAATATTTGAAAAATTGTGGATAATAAAATTTTGAATGAATTAAAATTCTTTTAATTAATTGAAAAATATTTACATACAAGTACATTAGTTCGTAAATATTTTTCAAAGAGAAAATATATTTTGGGGTTTATATTATTTGTCTATTAATTTTTTTAGTAAGTATTAATAAAAAATATATTCTAGTTAGTAAATAATATTATTTATTACTCTTTTAAATTAACTCAACTGAAATTTACTTTTTTAAATAAATATTATTTTTATTTTCACAGCATTTATGTAGGTGTTTTTTTCTTTTTAAGTTATATTTACTTTTATAAAATATTCAATTTATTTTACATAATATATATATATATATATATATATATATACATTTTGAGAATATCGATATGAATATAATTTCGTAATCATCAAAGAAATCATTAAAGACACAAACAGATTACGTGCTAGCGTATCAATTTATATTCAGTTTCCACGCTATACAGATTTTCCCATTACTTTTTTTTCCTATAACGACGTTTTCGTTATACTTGAAATATACGGCACGGTGATCATTTAAATATATCATGGGTGGCTGTGTACTGTGTGTAAATACACACACACACACATTCATATATATTCGTATATATGTACTTTTTTGTAACTATTTTGTACGTAGATATATATTATGCATGATGGCTCAAATGATATTCATTCACAAGAAACGACAGTTAGTTCATGGAGTCATTAAAAAATATGTCGCTTCGCTATGGCGAATAACTATTAGAATAATAATTCTTGTATCCGCTTTGCGTACGAAATGTTCAAGACAGGTGGATCATTGTCACATCACTGATTATATGTTTACATTATGTGTATGAAGTCGTATGTGAAATAAGCAAAATGTAAGATTACATATTCTCATTCGAATGTTCATTATAACAAATCAAAATTATTATTTAACGTTTATTGGATTGTTATTGAATTTTAATATAAATAAAATGAATTTATCATATATATATATATATATATATATATATATATATATATATATATATATATATATATATGTGTGTGTGTGTGTGTATGTGTGTACTTATAGAGCTTATGTAACTTTTTAGCCTTAATGAAGACAACTTACCTAATGGAGTAACGAATTTTTGTAATTTATTTACATTGAAATGTTTTATTGTCCATTTATTTTTCAATATCACTTTCTATTCATACATTGATTTTTTAGATATTTTTACATTTATTTGTTTCCAGTCAGTGGCATGAACCTATTATTTTCTATTCTCAGAATATAACCCGTATATATTATTTGTGATTATAACAATTGTTTATTTTCGTACCACTTTTATTCTTCTTGCAATCTCACTTATTTCTATTATATATTAAATTATACTATCTGTTTTCGTGTTTTATAAAATTAAGACAATTTTTTTGTCATTAAAACCTATTTTTTTCTTATACAAAAATGAACTATAATTATCAATTATTTTATTTTTAAGTAACGTTAGATATTTGCCAATTTATTTAAATTAATGATTTTTTTGTCAAATATAAAAAAGTATTTTTTTAATTAACAATTATTAATAACTTAAATATATTATAAGGCTAAAATTGATTTTTACATCGTTTAAAATATTATACAAATTACTAGACATATATATATATATATATATATATATATATATATATATATATTTATATAACAGCACTAGTAGCAGCAGCATGGAGGCCTCTCTTAAAATGTTCTATTTCAACTGATCCAGACCTTTCCTCTTCTAATCTATTCTGACGTATGCCATTATTTCTCTGTCTCATCTATCCATGAATCTCTTCTGGGCTTTTTTTATATCTAGGCTTTCAATTAATAACTTTCCTTATCCATCGCTGTTCTTCTCTTCTTGTTATATAACTTATATATATATATATATATATATATATATATATTTGTACATAAAATATTAAAGTCAATGTATATGACAAACAGGTTTAAAAAAATTATTGAAAAGACAAGCTAGGTTATGGATTCCTATTTCATTATTATCAATTCTACTGTATTTTATATTTTCGTTTGTTATGGAATAATTTTTTAATTATAATTAATATTATTATAATACATAAGTACAAATTCAGAAGTGAAATTGAGAATGAAGAGTTTAGATATACATTTACTTGTTAAATATCATTTACTGTTCTATATTTTTCTTTAATCTCAATTTGTCCACCTTATATTATTTAATCTATACGTTATATATTCAAGTTTTCAAAATAAATAATATAAAATTAATTTTAATAAAAATACAAAAAAAGTTTCTAAATTTAAATTGTCAAAGTTAACATAGTAAAAAAAATAATAGAAAATCAATCTGATAACAAAATAGTTTATTTACAATTATATTTTGATAATTCGAACCAAGTAAGTGGAATAAATTATTCTAAACCAATTATCATTCATTAAGTATCGTTCTACACGTTCTTATCGTATTTCTAATCAGATTTTATTTCATTGTTAGGAATAGTTTAAATTTTATTCACAAATGACATTTTATCGTAAATAATTAATTAAAGTTCAGCATAATAAAATGTTTTCCAAGCTATAAAAATATAGCTTCTATGAAATGTCATTTAATTTAAATAATTTTATAACTTTTGAGATATTATTATTATTGATTTGATCCATGTATATAAAAACATAATAAATATTTAAATGAATTTTCCATGCGTATCTCGAATCGAAAACTTATGAGTAATAAAATTACTTTCTTTATAATATAAAACGATACGTTATCGGTATCACAAAAATTGGTTGACTATATTTAGAGTAGCGATATTAAAAAATTGCATGAGTTCGATTCGTTCTTACATCGTTAAATTAGCAATCGGCTGGTTTACACACATAACACTTAAAAGAATTCGTCACATCGGGTTCGCATGTGAACACGCAAACAAACGTGTGACGAACGAACGACAGTTATAGGCGGTCGGTCGGTCGCATAAAATATAAAATAAAATACAGAAGCAGCATTGTCTTTCAAATAGAAAATCACACGGATTCGTGATTCGTTAATGACTTTACGGTTGTATGTGTTCGTATGTGTTATGCTCAGTTTTTATTTATTTCTTTTTTTGTATATATGTATATTCTGTTTCTTCTATCACGATGAAGAACTAGAGGAATGACAGGAAAAAATGTCCTAGGCATCGCATCAGCGATTCAATAATATAAGTCGTCGTTAGAGCATGGGTTCAGTACATATTTATATTTGTTTCAGGGAATTAGACTTGCGTGAAGTGGTGTCTGTCTTGCACGCCATGCTATTGTGGTCTCAATGAATTCAATGATTTGATTTCAGTGGCGGATATTTAAACACTTTTATATTAGTTACATTTAAGTTAATTTAAATTTCTTAGTATTTATTTTTAGAAAATAGAAAAAATATTTTTTTATTTGAAAACTGAGTTTAATAACATATATGTAAATATTTTTTTTTAAAAAAAGTTGTAACGATGCACGGATATATAGTGTCATTTATATGTAACGCCTAGATTTGTGTTTTATTAAAAAGAAACTATACACATGTTTCCCTATACACTTGTTTCTTTTTAATAAAACACAAATCTAGGCGTCACATTTCGATGACCCTATATAAATATTAAATCATTTTTAAAATTTCAAATTAAACTACTTAGAGTAGGAAAGGAATAAATTTGTTATACTTAATATATTTGTTAAGTAATCCAGATGTAATAAAATTAAAAATTGTAAACTTTTTTCATAATTATAAAGTGTATTTCAATATTTTTTCATTTTTCGTGTCTTTACCTTTTAGTTATTTTTTTAGTAATATTAAAGTATCTAACACTTTATTTAATAAAATAATTATATAAGCATTTAGAAACGCAAATTTAATAGTAATAAATTCTGCAACAGACAATAATTATTAATTATAGTTCTTCTTTAAATTTGATTTTAAAACCTTTTTTGTGGGAAACAATAATTTTAATGTATTAGAATAAAGAAAATTCCAAACCCGAGGACATACATGAAAAATTGAAGTATTATTAATTTGATTTTTTATAATTTTGTAATTTAAACTGCATATCTAATTTTAAATGGAAAAAAGAAGATATTCTTTGATTAAAATTCTCTCATGCCGATAACCCATAAAAGCTTTGAAATGTAAATTAAAGCCGAATCTTTTTGTTTCTTTCTAAATGTTTTCTCTTAATTTTTTTAATATTAATTATATATTTTTTGACAAATATTAATTTCAAAAATAAAATTTAAATATGTAACTTATACAATTTTTATAGTATTTTTTTTCCTAATTTCAATAGTCTGTAAATTTTTCCTTGAATTATTAGTTAATAATATCTACTGAAAATTGAATAAAATACATAGAAACAACAAATAATGTTTTTTTTTGAGATTTAATCAAAAATCATAAAGGCAAATAATATTCCATTATACTAATTTTCATTATTTTTAAAAATATTACTAACTATATTAGGTGGTTCAAATGAGACTGAAGGGTTTATACATATATTTATTTTCCTGCTATTATTTACTATTCTTTATTATGTTACGGTCTTATTTGAGTCACTATATATATGATACATTAAAAAAATAATAATTATATTTATTCTTGACAAATAGCTATTAAATATTTGCTATTAATAAATAAACAATGGAAACATTTTTATAACAATTTGATACAAAGACTAATTCTTTTTTATAATTGAATCAATAGTGTGGCAACACAAAATTTTATTAAAGTAATTAATAATTATTTATAGTTTATTTGCTGTTGTTTTAATTTGTTTTGATGGCCATATAATTATTTTTCAAAAGTACATAACTTCTCTCTTTCTCCCTATTTGTCTAAATAGTTCTATGTAAATTCACTTTTGCATAAACGAATCACTACTCCAAGCATCATAAGATTTTATAATTGTGTCAAATAATCATTTGTTATAAAAATAAGTACTAAACATTTTTATTAAATCTTGTAGTATTAAAAGTGAGTGATTAATTAGTGTTAAATTCTCTTTTTTATTTGATTTAATAGTAAAAATGTTCTTAACGTTCTTTATTTTAAAGCATTTTTTTGTACTAAACTGGTATAAACTATAAAATTAAAATTAAATATATAACATAATGACTTATATACATAAATTTTATCGTTTTTTGGTGTTAATATCATCAATGGTTTTAAATTTAATAAATGATATATACAGTGAATAATATTTAAAAATATAAAATTGTGTTATATTGTTATAATTAAAAGAGTAAAAGCCCAAAAAAGTTTCAGGACACGTTAAGATTCTTCATAATTTTAAAATTACAATTTTTACTTTATAAAAAAAATATTTTTTATAATTTTTGATTCTATACTTTGATATATTTGTTTCGATTTGAATTCTTGAAAGCTTTTTATATATTTTACACTGCTTTATAAACAATATGCAAGTTACCTACTACTCCGAATAATGATCTTACTAATAGGTGATATGTACTTAGATTGTAGCGCACGCCACTGTTTGTTATAATTTTTATTTAGTGAATATTGTTTGTCGACCACATTGAATTTTCGTATGTATCGCCGGAGTTCTTAAAGCATGTTATTGACTGAACGATACGACGAGGCGTTCTGCCGGTAAAGTCGTCGTATTGCTGTGTTTTCTCGCACGGTGTGATTTTCTGAAATCGTGATTGTCGTGCGAGATTATTTCTAGACATTTTATGATGTGTGAATGTCAACTACCGTGCATGTAGCAGGGTCGATGTAGGTTACATTGGATCTCGTTGAACGATTTAATTAAATTGGTCCGATCGATATACAATTTGCATAATTGGAAAGAAACGGCAAGAAAAAAGTTCGATTTAAGAAAATGTTTGTGTGAAATAAAAACTTTCATATCGAGAAGTAAATAATTTCGACATTATTTTCATAAAACATCAATTTTTAAACCATGAATATAAAATACTTATTATGAATTTGAATACATTCATTATTTTTTTTTCATTACTTTTAAAACAAAATTTACCAAAAATACATATCTATACATCAAGTCATCCCATAAGTACTTAGATTATTTACATTATTACATTTTAAAAAAAATATTTAAATAATAGAAGTATATGTGAATAAATTGATACTATTTAATCAAGTTAGGAATTTTTGTATTTGCATTAATTGTTTTTTTTTAATTTGTATAAATTCTTTTTCACTCGCCTCTATATATATTTATATAAATTAGTTGTTAATAGATTTAAATCTAATTTCTAATGAAAATAGATAATTACGTCTCTGTATCGAACATCATTTCATTGTTTCTTGTTGTCTGCTATGAATTATAGCGGAAATGAATTAGTGGCGTGGGTTGTCATGTGTAACTGCTCCGAAGTGTCTATGAATATGTTCATAATGATTATGTAGTTATGACGCTTACGGCGCTAATAGTCTACACACACATACACATTATACAATATTCAAGATCACACATATACACGTATGATTATATCGACTAATAACTTCGAACAAAAAAAAATTCGCCGAAAAAATCTACATTCGATGCAAATAATTTGTGTGTTTATAATAGTGTGATATTTAATAACGAGAATAGTTAATTTTTGCATTTGAATTTAAAATAGCGAGCGTGTCATGCTAATTATGCTTCATGAATAATTGAAAGCTTTGATATAAATTTCAGACACTAAATTGAATCGAGCAGTTGATAAAATTACTAGTTGTTTGACTTTAAGACGTTGAAATATCAGTACAATGTATTTTTATGAGTTTTTTTTTATTTCGCAAGTTAATTGAACAGAAATATTTCGAGTTTAACTTTTATAAATGTGTGGTTTAACTATCAGTTAAATCAGAAAATTAATTACACTATTGTATACATTTATATTTTTTATTTTAATATTTTTATTTATCAATATAAATGTATTCAATTTTAATGTAGATAATATTTTATTGTAACTTTTGTAACTGTTAACAATTTTATTAGAAGGGGAAATTGTGTAAAATGTAGTTTACAAACGAAGAAACAAAAGGGTTTAATTACTTTGCGAGTAAAAAGTTAATGAACTAGCAATGTAAATTTCGTTGAATTTTTATACAATTCGACAATATCTAGATCTGTTATTTACAGTTCATGGACTATTTTATTAAATCTATTATATACAGTAGTGTTTTGAACTATCAAACTAAGAAAATTCTTTGTTTCAATTGATATAAGAGATTACTTATTATTTTTTTCACTGATTCATGATTTAAATTAAGTACCTTAAATTAATTAAAAAAGTAATAAAATATTTTATTACTATTTTAAACTTTGTTTCGCGATATATATTTAATAAATATTTCTAATTATTTAAATTTCAAGTAATCTAATCTATTTTCCTTCATATAGCACTAAAATAATAATTTTATGTCCAAAATTTGGTAAAAAATCAGATAGTTTTGATATTGTTTGCAATAAAAAAATAGATTTATATTTTTTCTAGTATTTGATTATTTCATTAAATTGTTGAATATATAATATATTTAGTTATTTAATCATAAATATTTTTTGAAATGTAGGAATTTTATTCTATTCTTCTAAAAAAAATTTAAATCAATTTTAAAATTGTGTCGATTCTCTGTTTTCCAATGATTTTATAAAATTTATGCCACAAAGATGTTTGAAATTGGTAAAAGTTGTTAAAGATGATAAATAAAATTTAAAATATGTGAGTATTTTGTTTAAAGTGATTATATTGATAAAAAAAATATATTTAATTCATATTTATTTTCAAGTTTATATAAAATTTTATTTTAAATATTAAAAAAATTATTCAGATAATTATTATATATATATATATTTAGAAATAGCAACAGCCTCTCTCTATTTACTTCTGGATAAACACCTCAAATAACATTTTTCATTTCAACTAATCCAATGCTTTCCTCTTCTAGTCTATTCCGTAAAAACCTTTATATTTCTGTCCCATTTACTAATGGATTTCTTCTTGAATTTTTTATATATCTAGATTCCTACTCAATAACTCTTCTTTCTATATAATAGGCGTATTTCTATTTCAAAATTTTCTTTTTTGCCATATCATCGATAACTTTTTTTCTTTCTGATCCATTCATTTTTCTTCTTATATTTTCGTATTATTTCCAACATATATATTTTCATAGCTTTCTGTGTCACCTAAACCACTGAATATTTTTGGGTTTCAATATTTATATTTCACTGCTTTATGTGAGAACAAGTAGGATGCATTATTGATTATTGATCAAAAACTTTTCTTTTTAAGTAAAAGAATATTCGACTTCATAATATACAAATTTCTTTCGAACTCATTTTCACTCCTCTGTTTATTTTATCTATAAATATTTTTTAGTATTATTGAGTTATTTTAGACATACATAGTTTTCAACTTCTTCTATTTCATTTACTTTTAGTATTATTTTTTTTTTGATCGAAATATTAATTGAAAATTATTTTTGTCTTATCAAGGTTTATCATAAAATCCATCTTTTGACTTTTTTATCCAATTCTCATATTCTTATTTCGAATTCATCTGAATTTGTTAAAAAATAATATTATCAGCAAATCTTCATTGATTAAGCATCTCGTTATTTGTTTTTATTTCTAAAGATTTCCCTATTTAGTTTTTTAAATATATCTTTCAACTATGTTAATACTTTTGGTGATAATACATCGCCCTGTCTCACCCCTTTCATAATAACTAATTTTCTTGTTATTTTATGGTAAATTTATTTATTGTTTAATTTAATTAATTAATTAAATTAAAATTTTCAAATTAGTTTTTCTTACTTTTTTTACCATACTTATCAAACGACCCTCGTATATATATATCATTAACTTCTTTTTATCTACTGTTGGATGAACACCTCATCTAAGACTTTCTTCTTTTAGCGTTCAATTCATTTCTCTTCAATTCCATTTCAACCAGTTTTCGTATGTTTCTATCTCTTATATATTGTGGTCTCTTCTTGATCCTTTTTATATTTTTGAGTTTCTAATCAATAATTTCTCTTGTCAATCAGTGATCTTCTCGTTTTGCTATGGCCTAATTCCATTTTAAACTTCTTATTTTTACAATTATGCCCATAACTTTAATTTTCTGAATCTACATGTTATTGTCATATCATTTTATGCTTCTTGTGTTGTCTGGAGATTCTGTATTATTTTATAATTTAATATCTTCCCAATTAAATTATGTGGTATGTTTTAACATATGAATTTTAATTCATGTTTTTTTTATGAAATCATTAATCAAATTCAAAATAAATTATTCTTAAAAGATTTGATAAAAGGAATTGTAAAAAAAATATAATTTATTGAAACGTATAGTGAGAGAAATGTTTACATAAAATCTATTTATTTTTTTATCTAGTCCAAATAAATGTTTTCATATTTGAAATGTGTCTTGTTTTATTATCAAATTAAGAGTAAACTATTAAATTACAGATTGTAGATAAACTTGTCTTTTTCCAAATTTATTTTCTTAGAAATATATCAATAGATTTAAAAAAAATAATTATATTTTCATAAATGTCATTTTGACTAGTTCAGTAATTATTTTTGAAATTTAATTTGATTTAAACGAATTATTTCTTGGTATAAAAAACAATTATCCTATGACTAATGAACTCTTGTCTGTAACTATTTTTTAAATAAATACATATGTTTTTAAAAACTGTCATTTGATATTATAAAAATACTTTTTACCAATGCTTACTTTCAACCAATATGTTATGATACAGCATATGTATCTGTGGTATGTTATTTTTCATTAAGAAAGAGATTGTCTTCAATGCATAATTGTTTTGACAGCGTTCCAAAATAATTTAAATAAAACGAATGATTGCCTTGAATATTTAACTTTTATTTAAACAACAGAAATGATAATAAAATTTATGATAAAATATTTTTATTTATAGTATAATACAATATTTTAAAAATAGAAGCGTTACATTTTCGATAGTAATCATACAATTAACTGAATATTTTTATGTTGATTTGGTGTTCGTTACATTTCAAGTGTCGCATCAATTACAGGAAATAGCACTATCATTGATGTAAATTATTCAATTTATTATATATTTTACGAACTCTATCAACATGACATAAATACATATGTTGATGTAATAATAATGACTAATTACTGCAATATAAGTAAGCGTTTTTATTGTACATCGCTATCATATATCAGCTTTTCCTCAATAACGGATACGAATGTATCTATTTATTTGTCAGAATTAAAGAGACCTCTCTGAAATCATCAAAATTTTTCAATTGGTGTTTACGACTAAACGAACACAAAGAATAACCTTGAAATACACTGAATAAAAATACACATATATATGGAATTACCAATAATTTTTACATATATATATATATATATATATATATATATATATATATCTAAAATTTTAAATATGTGGCCAAAATCAAATGGTCACAATCGACATTATGTGTATTGAGCTTAACGGTCAATTTTGAACGATCGAAAAGCGAAGTGTGGATACAGAAACGAGCGCTAGAATAGAGTCCAGTGTACCGTGAATTCCTGAATTATCAAATTAAAACAATAGAGATCAGAAACCCGATATGTGTTACAATAATTACCCGTCCTTCTTTACTTCCTGTCTATGACACAGCGGCTCTGCCGATAGAACATAGTTTAGAATTGAATATTATTATATATTTCGGTGTTTTTACATTTTTTTTATTTGTATTTTTCCACGTGTATTTCGTTTATATGTTTTTTTTTGTAATGTTATTATAATTAATTATAAAAAAGTCATGTGAAATTAAAATGCCGTTTTTAAATATATAGAAAAGATTAAAGTATATGTATGGGTTTAAAGGTACTCGTATTATAGTATTTATTTTATTTAAATTACTTTTTTATAAGAGTTGGAACGAATATTTTTTGGTTTTGATAAGAAAACTATTTTTTAATGATTCTAATTAATTTCAATTGTAATAACCTTTACGTACACACACACACACACACACACATATATATATATATATATATATATATATATATATATATGTATATACATATGTATGTGTGAGTATATACGAATTTAAGAACATGTCTGATTGTTATTTAAAATATATTATTCAAATACATAACGATAACACTTAAGAAATTTATTTATTATTGAGTTTTTTTTTAATAAATTCTTTTTAAGCTCTTAAATAATTTCAAAAAATTGCAATTAAATAAATATATTCTACATATATACACACACACATTATATATATATATATATATATATATATATATATATCATGTATTTATTAAATAACAGAAATAAATTTTCATGATCAAACTACAGTATTTAATACTTTAAATAGGGATTAAATTTTATTGTAACTTTGTAAGAATCAAACTTATTAAAATTAATTCTTGTTACAAATTAAAAAAAAATATTGTTTAGAGTTTTTCTTAAAATAAATACAGTTTAAATAACAATACAATAAAAAACACCAAAAACACGAAACTCATAAGCACTACACACATATAGAACCTAGAATTTTTCGACAAAGTCAAAACCTCTTAAAAATTCCTTTTTTATGAGATGAAGCTGTCAACTTCATTTTCAAACTTCAACTTATAATACACAATACATATCTGAATTATACTTCTTAAGTCAGAATTATTGTCTCGATAGTAAAATATTTTATCAAATTATTGAATTTTTAGTATGTGTATATTTAGATATGATTTGATTAATTTCAGAACAAAAACATATAAATAACTAAATAAAAAAATAATTGTTAAAAATTAATAAAATTTTATGGTGTAAAAATAGTGAATTATTTGGAAATTATCAACAATTTTATATTTACTATAAATAAATTGAAAATGATTTATGTATTTCAAAAATTGAAAATTCTCTTATTTTAAACAAAATATCAGTTAAAAAAATTAATTACTAACAAATTCTTTTCAAATAATTTTTCTTAACATGTTAATAATGAATAAATTACTTAAAATGTAATTAACTTCATACTTTAATAAAATGTATTAAATTTTAGTGTAAATTAAATTGTAATTATTTATTAATCAATACATACATACATTTTTTTTATATATATATATATATATATATATATATATATATATATATTCAATTTATATACTTGCATGTACTGACGAAACATTCAAACCTTACTATAAAAATATTATGAAATACGTACATTCTAATATAAGTAATTGTATTAACATAATTATAGTGTGAAAGGCACCAATACTAATTTCCCAATTAATATTATGATTGTATTTGAAGAAATGACATCATTTTATATTTAGTGTTATTTAGATCGCCAGCATATGTAATGAATATACATATGCGTGGACTACATACATTTTAATGTATATCTATATCGTTCTATGAAACTTATATATAAAAAAATGTGAAAAAATGTTTCATATAAATAAAACAAATATATTGTCTCGTCATGTTTAAGGGGGTGATGCGATAATAAAATAGAGAAGGACTCATTGTTTCATATATAAATTTAATTCGTTTCTTTTTATGCAACGCTGCTACAGAGTGATCTAATATAAGAGTTTCATGGATCAGTTCATATTATTTAATAATATTTCTAAAACTAAATTTTTATCATTTTGTTTTTTAAATATATTTTTCAGTTTTTATGAATATATCAAAATAAAATATTAAATTAATTGTAATAAAATATATCATACGTTTCTAAAAAATTCTTACCATTGTTATTTGCTCCATTGAACGATTTGAAGAAAAGAATTGCTGTAGCAAAACTTAAACGTCGGAAAAAATGTTTCAAGGTCTATAGAGTAACTAAGGAACCTGTATTGAATTTTATATATTAAATAAATAAATATATATATATATATATATGACTTATTCTGTTGAATTACTTGAATTGTATGTGCTTAAAAACTTTAGAGAAATAAATTTTTGAAATACATTCAAACAGTTCATTTGCAATATTCAATATATTCCAAGTATCAATTATCAAATATAATACATAACATTGCAAAGATTGGTGATTGAAATTTAGCTTATTGAATATGATAATGCTTTAGGAAGAGTAATAACTGGAGATATCAGGTGCTATAGAAGGTCACGGTCTATACTGAAACATCAGCTGTATCGATCAAGGTTAAGTGATCAAATAAATAATAATTAATTGATAACTGCAAAAAAAAAACGTAATCTGAATCATATATATATATATATATATATATATATATATATATATATATATATATATATATATATATATATATATGGAGTGGTCCAAATGAGACTGAAGCGTTTAAAAATACATTTACTTACCTAATATCATTTATTATACTTTACTATCATTTAGTCTCATTTGGGATATTTTATACAATTTTTATGATTCAAGTAAAATTATTAGCAATAATTTATATACATACATAAATAGTAAACTGTTAATTTTAAAAACTAATTGTATTTTAATTTATATTATCATACATACATAATTTTAATTTTTTTTATCAAAATATTAGTAACAATGGGTTTATAGTGACATGAGAAATATTTTAAAAATTGTTAAAAGAATCTCTCTCTCTCTCTCTCTCTCTCTCTCTATATATATATATATATATATATTGTGTGTGTGTATGTGTAAGAAAGAGAGAAATATTTATAAATATAAAAAAAATATAAAGAATTAGACAATACAAGTTCAGTTATTGGTCTTTTAATAAACCATAAAAAATTAAAAATAATTATTTAATATGCTTTTATTCTTATACAGAAAAATATTTTTCAAATATTAAATAATTTAAACAGAAATAAAAATTTATTACGTTTGTTGATTAGGATATTTCAATTATATTTTTACTTCCTTTTTATAATCAATAAATAGTCATAACTAATAGATATAAATATTTAAATGTACATTATACACATACATATATATATATATATATATATATATATATATATATATATATATATATATATATATATATATGTTTATAATATTTATCTTAGCAATCAAAATTCAATTATAATTGTATTCATATTACCATGTATAATATGTTATAACGTTTGATGATGAAATTTATTTGGAAATACTTGTTTTTTTATGATCTATTATTTATTATAATGCAACATTGTAACTACATAGTTAAATGTGTATAAGTGGTACTGACTAAATTTTTTTTTGATGAGAATAGACAATTATGTTGCACAGATTAAAATTATTCTGTATTTTATTTATATAAAAAAATTAAAGTTTTGATTGTATATTGAATATCTAAACTAGAATTCAAATATTTATTACACCTTGACTTTTATCGAGAACAAGATTTTTGGAATACTTAATGATCTATATAGAAAGTAAATAATTTTAATTATTTTTTTGAACACACAGTATTAAAAATTGATAGTTTAAAATTTCTGTAATCATTGAATCAAGTATGAAATAATAAATAGCTATAAGTATATATATGTGTACTGAAGGGAAACATTTTTCTCGGATCCATTGTACATTTTTATGTGTACATATGCATGTATCGTGCTCTTGTAGAAATGGTATGTATATACATGTGTTTATAATGAGCATTCGTTGACGCCACAACTGTCTATACCGCTCATTTGCCCTTATTGTGATCAATTAATTAACGTCCCCCTCACCCCGTCTGTTTGAATTTTAAACTATATTAATATCGGTCTCATTGGTCGTATGTGTTTCTTAATTAATATACACGATATTAAAGCAACACGGTCTGCGTCGGAAGAGACAGTCTTCCCATAAATTAGTAATTAATCGTAATTGTCGTTAAGAATATATACATACATACATATATATATATATATATATATATATATATAATTTTAAATGACGAATTTGACATTACATCGAGATGGATAAATGTCAGTTAAGAGGTGTAACTGTACACTGTGCTCCTAAGCATTGTATTTAAATGATTTTAAGTTTCGTCTCGATAATTGTTTAGATGAGTTTGTATTGTTCGTAGATAAATTTTACATGAATTCATAAATATGTTAAAATGAACATGATTTTTTGGCATGTACCGTTGTTCTTAGTTGTTAATTTAATGAATTTTATGAAATTAAAACATCAATAAAAATATTTCAATGTAACCTCGATTCTGCTATCAAATTACAATTTCTAATTACGATTATTTTTAATTTTATTTCAGAATTGCATTACTGCTTAACGTTTCAAATTCTAATTTCTTAAAAAACGAATATTTTATTCAATATTTTTTTAATTCCAGTAATATTTGTTAATAAAATAAATTATTAATAAATTTAATTGATCATTACTCACATATTTTTTTATTCAAAATAGATTTAAATAATATTTAAGTTTATTGGTTATTATTTGATTTATTTTTAAGTTGTATTTGTTGAGATTCGTATTCAAATTTCGAAATACACAAATCTAATTTAATATTATTTTTATTTGAGGTTCTTATGAAAGAATGAGTATTCCTGTAATTAAGTAATATTGTACCCAGTAGTTGATTGCCAATATGACATTTATGAGCAATATTATTTTTTTGGTTTATATCAATATATTATTGTTGCATTTTTAAACAATTTCTATTTAAAAATTATGTAAATAATATATTATTAAATATTTTTTATATTATATATCCCTATTAAATATACATATATTTTTATATGGATGGTTATTTTTGTATATAAATGTTTGTGTATTTCAATACACACATACTTTTTATATATATGAATTTATGTATGTATGTATGTGTATGTATTTACTGATTCGGAACTGAGGCGTAATTAATAAATGAATTAAGAATATTAATCAAATTTGCTTCTATATATATTCATATAAAAATCTTTTGTTCAGTTGAAGAATTTCCCATGGTATTCCGTAATCAAATGGTTTCTCATAGATTGAGAATTGTAATTACATTTGAGGTGCTCATTCTTTGTTTTATATATATATATATATATATATATATATATATATATATATATATATATATAAATTTACACATACATCGAATCGCACCTAAAGATACAGCTGATTATTTCTTATACTCTTTATATCCTGTCTAGATGGATGGACGGATTTAATACATATGTATCATCGGAAGTGTTAATTATAAAGTATTGTTGATGATTCAATAACTTTTTTCCCATAATTGGACACGTCATATTTTGTATAAAAACACTCGTTTTTATTAATCATTTTTTGTATAGAATTTTAAATATTATTACTTTGTTCAAAACTCACATACACATACACACACACATGTATATCTATCTATCTATCTATCTATCTATATATATATATATATATATATATATATATATATATATATATATATAGAGAGAGAGAGAGAGAGAGAGAGAAAGAGATTAAGAATAAAACTTGTGAACATAAGGCTATAAAAAATTTTTTTTAACATTTATGAAAATGACAGCAAATGGATCATTTGAATTCAAAAAATCTAAATGTCGTCTTTATTTAGCAATGAATTAACCAACGTTAAAAATTATATATATATATATATATATATATATATATATATATATATATATATATCAGTCGTTTCATATTTCACACCAGTGAGGTATTTAATTAACTATATTAATATACTATATGTCAATATCCAATATTATATAACAATGTTTAAAGAAAGGAGAGTATTAAAAGAGGCAATTGTCTTAAATTTTTTATTCATACAAATATCTTTAATATATTAAATATAAAATTATTATTTTTTTTAATATAGTTCAATTATTCACCTAACTTAACAAAATATTATAAGTGTTTAATAATTACTTGTTTTTCACTTTATTTCTTTATAAGTATCATGAGCGTTTTTTCATGATGCCAACATTTTTAGTGTAATATATTATAAAATCTAGACCGATTTTATGATACTGATTCAATAGGATGACTTATATGAATCTGAAGGATAGTAAATGATACAAAGCAAGTAAATATATATCGATACCCTTCAGTCTCAATTAGGCCACGTATATATCTAGTTTCGATTCTAGAATACAACGTTCTGACGATATCAAGGTCGTAGAAATGGTCATTAACTTATAAATAAATAAAGAGATCAATAAGTAATTATTGAACACTTTATAATAACTTGTGGTATTGAGGAGATAATTCATTTATGTTAAAAGAGTTTGTCACGAAATCAAATCAGATATTAAACCTTAGTTCATTGATTTTATAAATTTTTTTAAACTAATTACTAATTTTTTTATTTTACCTCTTTATATACACACATATATACATATAAATATATTTTTATATAAAATACTTAATTATCTCAAAAAAATATTTTTTTATTATTTTTAGGCATAAAGACGTATATTTTAGTAAATGATTAATACTTAGTTATATGCATTAAAATGATTTATATCGGAAAATAAAAAATACTCATTTTTAAACATATATTCTTACTATATTTTAAATAAAAAAGAAGATACTTCTAAAAATATAAAGAATGTCTATTGCACAAAGAAGTAATTTGTTAGGTATTAACTATATATTATATAAATATTTATTTAATATATATATATATATATATATATATATATATATATCAATCACATCACATCATAAAGCCCATATCAATCCACTACTGGATGAAAGCCTCAATAAATGCTACCATTCACTGGCATTTGGTCATATTCACCACGCTAACCAGGCGGATTGGTGAAGATTTTTTTATTCGGGGTTTACTCCATTCTCGACAGTTATTTTTTACAAGATGAGGTTGTTGACCTTCATACTCAACCCTTGAAAATGAGGGACATATATATATATATATATATATATATATATATATATATATATATATATATATATATATATATATATATATATATATATATATATATATATATATTATATTATATATATAATAATTGCAATATAATATTATAAAGTAAGAAGATTAGAGTTAAAATACAACAATATAAAATATTTATATTAATAAGTGGAAATACGAATTTTTTTATTAGTTAATTACTAAATTCAGGAAAATATTAATATTCTTTCTAAAAATAAAAAAATGGTATATTTAAGTTTAGTTTAATAATTCTGGAAACCTGTAATATGTATTTAAAAAAATATGTTTTTTATTTCTACGAAGTAATCATATTATTTCGAATTTACTTTATTTGTCTGTTTCTATTTTCATCTGCTACTTATAATTATTCAGAATTTAGATTAACTCTGTTATTAAAATATAAAAAAATATACACTCGCCAATATATATGAATCGTTGTTACTTATGGTAATATAAAAAAATAAAAGTTTATGTTTAGATATAGTATAATATAAATATAAATAATTAATTTATTAGGTATACTTTGTATTAATTAAACCATTACAGTATAAACTATAATGGTTTTTTAATATTTCATTCAAGGCGAAATTAAATTACTTCACTCGTAAAAAATAACGAGAGATTAAGTAAGCATATATTGTTTAATGAGTAGATATCATTTCCTAAATTTAATTTATTATTTCGTGTATCTTCATCAGTAATTTCGTTCACTACTTAAGTATTATTAGTACATACACATTAACATGTTAATGTGTATTACAAATTGTATAATTTCATCGAAGTAGATATTATTTCAACTCATTTTAAACGTATATGTGTGTCTAAATATATTTTTTTCGAATATTTAGGATAATTTCGTTCATTTCCTAAATTTATTCGTTAATGGTTTCTGAATTAAGTATGTTTTGTTTTTTTACTTAATCGAAACATGCGGTGTGAATTAATAAACAGGATGTACGAATTTAACATTCGGTTATTTAATTAGAAATAATGATTGCACACATATCTTTTTTCATGTAGTGCATATATTCTTTATAGTTTCATTTTTAAATAGACGGATATTAGTCCATATCTATAAATAAATGACAATAAAAATAAATTCTAAATTATATTTTATACACAATATGTTCCATTTTTTCAATTATATATGTTTTTATAAAATGCTCATAGAATTTTATATGAACACAAAATATTTTCATACAAACATTAAATAAATATAATACTTTTAAAATCAGTATTTAATTAATATTATACTAGATATATTTTGTGAATATGAAATTAATAAAGCTTTCTTTGTTTCAGGTGAGCTTTCATCTATTTTTTATTTGATACGTAAGTTTTTTTGAAACAAAGCATTTTTGATTTTAAAATATTAATTCTAAAATTAATTTTTAATATTATTCAATGTCTTAGAGCAGCGAGAAAAATTAAAAATCCTAATTTTACTATTAATTTCTTATATTATTTAAATAAATAACTATTACAAAATATTGACCAAAAAAAATTAACTATACTTACATACAGTTACACCATTCATACATATACACGTGTTTTTTTAAGGGTGATAGAACTTTAAATTGAATCCCTATCGAAAGTTCTATTTAACAAAAAAAACAATCTTTATCATACTTATATATATATATATATATATATATATATATATATATATATATATTATGTACGTGTGTATATAAAATAATTTTAATAGAATTTTCTAATATAGAATAAAAATGTACATATTTGGATAATACTTTTATTAAAATAAGGTAATCTTTATAGGGGGTTATATCATGAAAATCGAATTATTTTATTTAATATTTTATAATTGTAATTTAATTTTTAAAAATTACTAACGGTATTCATTATTATATTTCTTTATATTTTTGTTTAAAGTATAATCTTATTTATTAATAAATTTATTTTTTAATGGCAAATTCTATAATTTAAATTAATATCTTTCAACTTTTGACCTTTAATTTTTCTTTTCAAAATGTACCCTTATTAGTTGAATATATATATATATATATAATATGTATATTTATATGTCGAATTCTAATCAACTTGTTCTCTTTAAAAAATAGTTTTATTTAAAAGGATGGAAAATTAATTACAATATTTCTTAAATAAATTTCTAATAATATTTATTAACTCATATTGTTCAATATATAAAAAAATGTTTGTAGGTGTTTCATATTAAAACTAAATTAGCAACTGTCATTAAAGTACATATGGTATTTAATAAGTAATATCATAAAAAATGATTAAAAAATAACAAGATATGATTTATAGTTATTTTACATGAATTTTCTTAAAAATGTTTGTGTAGAACAATATATATATATATATATATATATATATATATATATATATATATAATTTTAGAAGATTATGTTCATTTTCCTGCTTCGTAATTAAGAAAATTGTTAAATTTTTATTTAAATGTATAATTTAAAAGAATTTTAAAACATTACTCTCATTTTTGAATTTATATAAAATTAATAGACGACATATTGTAATAGTAATAATAGATTGACATATTTATAATCAATATATTTATATATTTATTTCTAATGTTAAAAAAAATCCATCTGCCTAGGAAAATAATAAATATTCATTTTAATAATAAATTAGAGATCTGAAAGTAAATTTAAATTTATACTGATAAATATTTAATTATTAATTATTACAAAATGGTCATTTCTTTTTTTAAAATTTGCAGTGTTAATTGATTTATAAAACAAATAGTATTATTTATATTTTTTGTAGAACGAACTAAATGTCATATGAAAAAAAAATTTAAATATAATATATATTATTATTTCTAAATAATTTCATATAAAGAATATAGAATTTAATGTAAATTATTTTACAATTGTTTTTAATATACGAGTCAGATTTCAAATTAAAATAAATGTTGGAAAATAATTCAGATTCACAATAACCGGATTTAAAAAAAATAATGTACATTGATCTAATAAAATAATATTTAAATGTTAAAAGTCATTTAAGACGAACAATGACCGGTTATAAAAAAACTCCAATCTTCAAACAATAAACAATATATAAATTATATTAAAATAATCGAAACGATGTGTGAATTAAGAAGTACAGGATATCTCACAATTTCATCTAGGTCCACACGGCTAGTTTCGTAGATTATAGAACATATTGTAGTCACCGTACAACATCCACCGGACGTAACATCATCAAATCTGTAAACATGCGAAAAACACATACAATCAATTAGTCACCTATATGTATAACAATGCAAGTGATTATTATTCAGATAAGTTATACAATACACATCCTGGAATTAGATTCACAATTATCTGTTTATTGTTTATAAATAACTTAAAATGTACGTGATATTCATCTATGTTTTTAGAGACTATTAGGTCATTAAAAATGGATTTAGGTAACATTATACATCTGATAACTATTTTGTACACTTTTATAATATATAATATAATTCTAATCTGTTTATTATTAACGATCTTTGCCATGTGCTTGTTTCAAAAGGTAAACGATCAAAGTTTGAGAAATTAGTTTCGCCGCAGTAAATGATCTTATATATTATATATTTGAAATATACTGCATGGATATTTCATAGTGAAAATATTTTGAAACAATTTAAACTGTATGAATTTATTTTTTTTAATTTTAAACTCACAAAAAATGAAAATAATTTAATAAAATTACATACAATAAAAAATATTATTTTTTTTAAATATTTAATTTTCTCTTCAATATATATATATATATATATATATATATATATATATATATATATATATATATATATATATATATATATATATATATATATATCACTATCGTTATCATAATCAGTCTTATTCTATCTATTGCTGTATGAAAGCCTATTTTAAAACTTTCCCCTTCGATTGATATAACATCTTTCTCTTTTAATTCAATTCTAATGAACTTGTATATAACTTTGTCCTATTTATCTATAGAACATTTTTCGTGGGTCTTTTTGTATATTTTATTTAGGTTTCTAATTTAATATAGGGTGGTACAAATGAGATTAAAGAATAGTAAAGGAAAACAAATAAATGTAAATCTAACCCTTTTAGTTTCTCTCTCTCTCTCTCTCTCTCTCTCTCTATATATATATATATATATATATATATATATATGTATGTATATGTGTGTGTGTGTATGGGTGTGTATACGTGTGTATTCTTGTGGTTGAATTATTATAAACAAACTAGTTTTGAAACTACAAAATATTTTTTATTAAACATTAAAATAACTTTCCAATCATTCTTACAATATTTTATATAAATATATATATATATATATATATATACATATATACAACATGGGCAGAAATTGAAAAATGCGTATCAAGAACAGCATGTAGAAATAGAAAGATTAACGAGCGAATAAGGAAGAGAACAAACGTTAATGTTGTTATAGTAAAAATAAGAACTTTAAAAAGAAAATGTATTGGTCATATAACAAGAAAAAAAATCATGGATAAACAATAAAAATTATTGATTGGGAATCTAGAGATATAATAATTTCCAAAAAGACTATGCATAGATAGTGCAGAGATATAAGATAACTCGTCAGTGTGAAATAGAAAAAAAAGCTATTAGAATATTCTAAATAGCTATTGGAAAACTCTTGGAATTTCATATATATATGAAATAATAATATTTCAAAAGTCCTAATTTTAAGGAATGATACTTGAATTTATAATTTATGGTACAGTTTTCTATTCCATTTTTTAATTTTTCATAGATAATTCATGTTATGTTGTAGTGAAAATTAATGCTGTTTCTGTTGATTAAATGTAATATTTTTTTAAAATTTTCTTCTAGATTCCAATTTAATACTTTGTATTATGAACAATAATTTTTTTTCGTCTGTTTATTGGACTTAAAATAAATTGTTTAGAATATTTTTCTTCCATTTACTTTTTTAAAATATTCTAGGAAATATTTTCTCCAAAAATTAATTTTGGTTAAATTATTTTAAAGGTTATATATTTATTAAAAATATATATTTTTTAAAATTACCTTATTCTATTTATTCATTCTAAGAAATCATTTTATACAAAAAACTGAATTTGTTACAATTTAAAAAATTCATACTTCTGATATATTTAAACTGATTGATATTTTATCTAAATTTGAGATTTCATAATTAATTAATTTGTAATAAATTTGTAAGGAATTGATGAATTGTTGTTTAGACATCATACAATACATTCTATAAGAATGAGTGTTATTTTATTTCATACTTTTTGAATATAATGTTATTTTCTTAATATTGTTCATATTTTATTTTATGTCACAAAATTTAATCAAAAATGTCTTAAAATGAACATAAAATTTGTATAAATAATTTATTTATAAATATACCTGAAAAATCAGATACTTTATTTAAAATATATTGTAAAATTTTATTTTTCCTTTCTAAATTTATTGCCACATTTTATTGTATTTAAAAATTCTATATACTGGTATAGTTAAATTGAATTCTTAAGAAATAAATGTTTACAATCTATAAAATGAATATTTTACAAAAATTACAATCTTTGTACTAAAATACGAATATCAATTGTTGAATTTAACATAAAATTTTAATTAAATTTCCTAATTTATTAAGTAGTATACTTTATTAATAATTACCCAACTTGTTTATTTATCAATAATAAGTTGATTGTCTCGACGTATCATAAAATGAGTATTTTTACAATGTAATTTGATTTAAAAATTATAAAAATACTTTTAATTATATATCTGATCTTATATATGTATGTATATATGTGTGTAAATGTAATGTGTATGTGGATATTAAGATAAAGAGAAAGAGAGAGATCGAATGTAAAATATTTTGATTAGTAATATTTAAAATAAATTATAGCACAAACATCCATGACATTTTCACAAAAACCGTGTAAAAACAAACAAAGCAATATAATAATTTAGTATTATCAATCATCAATAAAAACGTTATTGAAGAAAGTGATTATTTTTCGTCGCGACTATCGTTGTATATTAGCATAAACATTAGCATAATATGCTTGTTGTAATTAAGCTGTCGTAAAATTAATTATTAATAAATAACATGTTTATTATACAAGTAGCGGAGAACAGAACTTATAAAATGGTTAAAGTTATCTGATCAATAATTTTCGGATTCGATCAATAATTCATATTTTTTATCTCGTTGATTTTATATTTTTTCATAAATATTTATTACCATATTTTATAACATTTTTAATAGTTCGAAGTAATTTATAATTTTTTGACTAAATTAGAATCCTAAAATAGTTTGATCGTAAAATATATAAATTATTTTTTAAAGAATTAAGTAGATGTGTTTTGAATAAAATGTTAATATTTATATATCGAATGATTGTAGAAGTTCTATTCAATTTACAAGTATTTACATTAAGATTGTGTCATTATAAAAACATTATTGTAAGTGTATAAAATTTATAAAAATAATAAAAAAATTTGATTTTCTTTAAAAATAAAATTGATATATCTTAATACTTTTAATAAATTCTTAATTATTGATTTTAAATAAAGACAATGCAGAAATTTTATATTGAATATTTAATTCTAGAGAAGGGAGGAATATATCAGAATTCAAAAAAAATATTTAAATATATAAAAGAAATTTATTTATTTGTACAACCCTTAGTGAAATATATTTATATAATTGTAATATATTTATTTTATACAATATTAATAGATAAACCATGATCTGATCTACGTGATGAAAATAATAATTACTTTAATCGATTTTATTTAAAACAAGTAAATTAAGATAAATTGACTTGCCAAATATTCATGATTAAATTAAATAATTTTTTGGTATGATAGAAAGATTTAAAGTTTTACTATTTGAAATTTATAATTAAATATTAAATTTGAATTTACAATTAAAACAAATAATTACTATAGAGATTTAATTTTATTTTTTTAATAAAAATATTATCTTTATATCAAAATTCAATAACAAAAAAGTTGGAGGTTACCTAGTTGAATTTCTAAAACAAAACAAGACTTTCGTGTCCTCAAAATTTACTACTGGCTATTTGTTGGGATTGCAAAAGAGTAACCTTTGACAAGCTGCTATCTATTAACAAAACTAATTCAACGATTACATTATCAAAATAAAAATAAGAACACTTTTGAATAATTAAAGGGTCAATTTTATATAGTACAATATTAGATTTTTCATATGTATTTAATGATAATTGAGAAAGTTAAATAAATAGCTTACTTATTTTTTAAATTTTCTAGATAGATCTATTGAATTACTATCTATTTAAGTTTTGAAGTACTAATAGATAAAGTTATGTACTTTTGAAGATTTTAAAAAGCACCTATGTTTGTTCTCTTGTAATAAATCAACTAAATTTTATGACTGTGAGACTCACGAGTGCTCTGACTAGGAAAAATGTTTATAGGAAAATTGTTAATTTGTTAAAACACATTATATATATATATATATATATATAGAGAGAGAGAGAAGATGATCCAAATGCGATTGAATGATAATAAAGTATACTAAATTATAGGTATTAATGTATGTCTAAACTCTTTAGTGTCATTTGACTCACCCTTATATATATATATATATATATATATATATATATATATATATATATATATATATATTTAATAGATATGCAAAGAATTGAATCAATGTTTTAACATTCATAATAAAATGTAATAATATATAATAATATTTCATTCATAAAATTATTATATCATATTTTATTACATAATATTTTATTAAATATCTGCTATTTTGTAAATAATAGCGAATTCATAAAATTGTTTTGATAAAATATATAAATTTTATCCATTTTGTATTTAAAAATGTCATATAGTATGAATATACGTCTTTTTGTATTTTCCAAAATTAATAGTTATCATATGAAGTAGTTTCGAAAAAATATCTACAAAATTGTAAAAATGTTAAATCATACAAACCAAAATTTTTATTTGGTTAAATATAAAAATATATTTTAATATTAATAATATTATTAAATAAGTTGGGTCAATCATTGATATGATTTTTCTTTAATTGATTGTGTTTTATATAAAATATAAGATATTTGGTTTTTGCAAATTTCTTAATCATTTATTTATATGAAAATTCAAAATTAAATTCTTTAAAAATTTGATTGTTTCAATTTTCTGCAAGAAAACAAATAACACTTTTACATAAGCTGTTTCAACATAAAATAATAATAAAAATAATTACTTTTATTACTTGCTATTAAACTCTGTTAAATTTTTATATACTTTAGATATCAGTTTGAAGATTATACATACTTATATATATATATATATATATATATATATATTATAAAGTCGAATAATTTTCTATGTTTGAAAAAATTGAAAATGTTTCCTATCTTTTTTCATTTATGATAGTAAAATATGGGTCTTACTGCTAGAAAAACTCAATGACTGTAGACAGTACAAATATATTAACAACACGTAGAGACAGAAAAAAATAGTGAATTCTAAAGAAAATCAAACTTACGAAAGTTTAATTAAGGGTAAAAAGTTAAAATAGAAATAGGCTGGTCATATGAAAGAAAAAAAAGAAAAATGAATAAGAGAATTATTATTGATTGAAAATTTAGAGATATATAAATACTCAAAAAGAGACTCAAGGATATATAAGATAGACATAAGAAGAGAAAGGCATAGGTTCACTCGATATGGAAATTTTAAGAAGATTTTATTCAGTAGTGGATAGAAAGAGGATGATTGTGTTAATCATATACATATTTAAATATATATTGATGAAAATTTCCTACGTTTTCACAACCTTGTACATAAGATAAATAAGAATTTTATATACTGTTTGATTATTATTATTAAATTTTATCAATTTGTATAAAGTAATAAATTTTATATTCATGAATATGAGTTTCAGAAAGTTCAAATGTATACAAATTACAATTTAAAATAAATATTATTGATAGAGAATAATTAAAGATTAAATTCATATAATACATATATTTTTTTTTATTTATATTCTGATATATGTAATAGCAATGATCGTTGATAAACTTGTAATATAAATAGTAATAATGGAAAATAAAACTAAATTAATATCATTTGTTGTTTTGCAACTGTGGCTGATTCACTTTAACATAAATGAATTGAACACTTCAAACCATTGTGGTGTTAGGGTTAAAATTTATTTGTGTTAAATTAATATAATTTTTATATTAACTAAAAATACGATAACATTTATTTGAAAAATATTTTTTAAATACCTCTATTAGTATTTCCATATTCAGTTAAATTGAATAATATAGATTAAATGATTAAATTTATTTTTTATAGTCTAATTATTTCATATATTTATATATTCTACTGTCTGACACAATTATAAATTCTTGAAACCTATGATTTCGAAATTTATTAAGTCATTATTAATACATATGCATGTAAAATTCATTTATATAAAATATATTAAGTAACTTACTATAAATATATAAAAAATGTAAATATGATATCAAAATGTTATTATTCCAAGAATCAAATTCCAATTATGTAAAAAGTATTTGTGATGAATATAAAAAACATTACAGAAGGATTATATCACTTTATGATACATAAATAATTTGAAATGATTTATTTTATTGTCATGGTTCGTTATATGTACGAAAAGTCAGTTATATATTTAACAACACATATGTTATCCATTTATTATCCACATATTTGCATATGTTCACTGTTAATTGTTGAATAATAAACAAATATCGTACAAAATATAAGAGAAGATAGTTTTATTCAATAAATAAAATCTGAAATATTTAATAAAAAAATAGAATGATCTTTTACTTCTATATTTATATAATCAATGTTTATGCTATTCTCATTAAAAATCGTTTTATAAATTAAAGAATTTTGTATATTCTTAATTAAATATATTTGAGAAAATAATAAAAAATTAAAAAATTCAATAATTCCATTAAAAATATTTTAATATATTAATTTGCTTATCGTTATTGATTCCGATTAATTAAATTCAATAACTGAATATAAACGTACAAAGGATATAATAATAAATTTCCAATTTATTACCGACAAATTTAGAAATTCAATAATAACATTTTTTTCTAAATTAAATGTTTTCGTGTTTAAAAATAAAGTAAAAAATTTAATTAATAGCTTCATTTATATGTGTGTAGTCGTTAAAGTTTTTAAATCAATTTTTATTATATATATATATATATATATATATATATATTTATTTATTTTTAACACTGACGATAATCGATATCTAAAATAATTTCGTAGAAATAGAAAAAACTAGCAATAAAAATAAAATGACTGTGAAACGACTTGAAAGAATTGGATGTCATTATAAAAAAGACCTCCCTCTATGTATCGAGAAAAATAACTATAAAATTTTAAATAGAAATGTTTGTGTCTAGATAAGAGCAATATTTATATAACATTCAAAATAAATAGAAAATTTAATAGTTGTAGTGAAGTAAAGTCGAAATAAATTGTAGATCTTTTCAAATTTTGTTAACAAGTAATGTATTTTTTATTTTATGATAAAATATTATGTTTTCTTATTTTAGAAAATAATTTTATGAATTATAATTTTTTATTCATACAATATTATATTTTTAATCAGTATTTCAATTCAAAATTAAAATTATATTATATATTTATATAGCTTAAAAAATTGAGTAATATTTTGATAAATTTTAATATTTTATTGATTTTAAAAATGATTAAAATATCTTGTTTTAAAATATATTTTTAAATATTTCATTATTTTAATTATATCTAAGAGTTTTATAAAGTATTTGAAATAATATACATTTTTAATTAATATTTCAAAATAATTTTTATTTCATTCAATCGTCATTATAAATTATTATAATGAATAATGAATTATAATATGGTTGGCCCAAATTGGACTAAAAGGTAATAAAGGATAGCAGATGATAATAAACAAGTACATGTGTCTGAATTCTTCAGTCTCATTCAGTCATCCTATATAACATATTAAATTTTTTATTCATTACTTAACTAATTTATTTCATTGTTTATTTTTAAATAACTTCAAGCAAAATGAAGATTTTTTAAAATTATGTCCACTTCAAAATAAATATTTTATAGAATGTATTTAAACAGTAAATAAATTTGAATGTTGTCTTATAAATATTTTCATCTTTAAACAACAAACATTTTAATTTTTTGCTTTTAAAATATATTTTCTTTACTTAGTAGTTTTTTAATTTCTCATTTAAAATACTTGTTAATGTTTTTTTAAACTTAAAATTGTAAATCATTTGTAACTTTCAGTACTCACTTTGTTATATTTTCTTAAAATATTAAATCAAATAAAAATATTAATTATTTAGTCTTCCAAAAATTATGTTGGTGAAAAATAAAAAAACATGGTTTTATTTTCAATATTATTTATTTAGATATAAACTTAAAACACAAATCAATTATTACCCCCAACACCAAAATTCTATATAGTGTTCAATAATTAAAATTAAATAAAATGTAATTTGTGTTAAAGTAAATTTACTACATTTTGTTAAAAAAAAACAGTAATAAATCCTTAATTCATATTTTTTGTATATAACTAAGATCAGATTTGGAATTTATGTTATTTTTATCTATCAAGCTGCTTGAAAATAATATACATAAGTTTGAAAACGTTTATAGGTACTTACATTAGAGTAATATATCTTATTTTTTTTTGAGAAAAGATACTTTATTTTATTATGATTAAAATTTCAAATATATTACTAAAAGTTCATTTATATAAAATAAAATTATATCACAAATAAATTTGAATTATAAATTAATTTTTGTATAATAAATACTAATAAGCATCTCCTTTTTAAGAAAACATTTTATTTGATTTCAGATATTTCCAAAAATGGAATTAAATCTTGTAAATAAAACTAAAACTTTTTAATGTTTGTTAGTTTCTTTTATATAATTATCAAGGTAATTTTGATAAACTGATTTATGATTATTAAGGTGATTTATAATATTTAAAATATCAGCTATAACCATTTACAAATTAACTACTTAGAAATATTGTATATTCAGATCTTATAAGAAATCATAATAAATTCAAAATAAAATATTTCAATTAAAAAATAAATTACGGTAAAAACCTTTTAATGCAAAAAATGTTTGATAAATTAATAGATAATCAAACTTGAAGTTTCAATGATGATTTTTTTAAAAAACATTGCTTTTTGAAATGCATGTTTGTCATAGAATTTAATTAAAGATGACGTCAATTAATTCGCATCACTGATTGCACAGTTGCAGTGACCTTCCGCTTACATAGGTCATTTTTGAATTTTAATGAAGAAATTTAATTGTTTACGTACAATATCCAACAAATTTAAAGACATATATTTGTTTTCATTATCGTTGCAGTTATTTACCTTACATGATTTTTGGATAATTGGTTGTTTGTATTAAAATCTTTTAAAATAATAATCCTTGTGAGAAAATAATAAATAATAAGATATATAATATTATTTTATTATTATTTGTTTAATAAAGTATTAAGTATTAAAAATTCAAATATGTAAACTTATTTTATTGTAACAGTACATAAAAATTATTATTTGAAAAAAATTAAAATATTTTATGAATAACAAGATATTTAATAATAATAAAAATACTGTAATAATTTATAATGAAATTCTAAAATGATTAATAATAGAAGAAAAGAACTGTAAAAAAGAATTGTATTTCAAAAACTATTACATTTATATTCCTTTTTTAAAAAAATAAGAAACGACGGAAACATGCTGCTCAAATATTTATATTCTATAAAATGAATAAATACTTCTATGGTTTTATTGTTTGCAATGTACTTTTTTAGACAATTAATTATTATATGACTTTGTGAAATATAAAAAGTTGTAATATGAGAAACATCTTACATCAAGTAAATTAATTTTAAACATATATATATATATATATATATATATATATATATGTTTGTGTGTGTGTGTGTAGAATATGCAGAACAAATATAAATTGTATTAAAAGAAATAGAAAAAGTTAAAAAATGTGTATTTATGACAGTTCGTTAACAGAAAAAGTACATTTATAGATAAAATGAACAAGAGAATAAAAATGGGATAATTTTCATTCTGAGAAATTTATATAATATAAAATCTAAGTTTGAATAATTTTTTTTTGATTAGTACATCTTACTTATTCTCACTTATACTAGTTAAACATGGATCTTAAATGCTAGAATAATTCATCGATTTCAGACAAAACCAGAATTACAGAAAAATGGATTTTATGAATTACAAGAAGAAAAATGATTGAAATTGATAACAAATAATAGTTACGAAAATAGTATTAGGAGTAAATAGCATAAAATGGAAATTGGATAATCATGTATTGAGAAAGAAAACAATAGTTGGATAAGAACAATTATTTATTATAAATTCAGAAATATAAAAAGTTTCAAGAAGAAAAACATAGATAGTTAGGATAAAATGAGAATATTTTTTAGTATTGAATGGAAGAGGAATGTATTGGATCTCTGGAAGTGGAATATTTTGAGAGAGGTTTAATCAAGTAGTGGATAAAAAATGGCTGATGATGATTCTATGTATACACACATAAACAAATAAATATATATATATTATTTTTTTTAAAAAAAAAATTAAATTGATTTAACAACAGTGGAAAAGATAACGAATTTCATGTAGAATGGATGTTTACTAATAAATGTATTTTTATATATTCGTAAATAATATACGGATATAAGTTATCTGCCATAATCTTCATTAATTTTAAAAATATGTCACAATTTTAATAAAAATGGATAAAAAAACGAAACAAAGTACTAGATGCAACCGACTGTGACAAAATAGATTTAAATTGTTTCCATGACGTTGCGACAGTATGAAATGGTACTAGTAGTCATTTAATTGCTTATCATTTAAAATTCGGAAAACGTCGTAACACAAGGTTCCTTCTATTTCATTATTATTATTATAAATATGTTTGTGTTGTTCTTTTTTTTTGATGAAACCGTAATATCCACAATGACTTTTTCGTTCCACGTTTAATTTCTCAAACGCATTGCATATATTATATTCTCCGTGTCCAGGTAATTAGTTTTAGAGTCATTAGGCAGATAGGTAGCTGCTTCATCTATACACCACATTCGTATGAACATTTCGTATAATTGTTATGTGTGTGTATGTTAGTCATTTACTTATGCAATAATGTCTGCAAATGGAATAATTAGCCAACCGAATAGTTGAAATAACAATGAACGTATAAATCTTAGAATTATTTTTTAAATATTTAATGATGATATGTACTTGCTTCTACCTAATTACTATGAATTCTTCATTCATGCACATGTATACAAACGCATACACGATATATATATATATATATATATATATATATATATATATATATATATATATATATATTAAAAAGATATTATGGTGGAATAAATTTATTAAAAAAAAATACTTGATTACTTAAAATATTTTTATGATTTTATCAAAAATTTCTTAATAGACTTTTATATTTAAATAAATTAATTTTTGTTATATATAGAAATAATATTAACTATAAAATCATAAGTAGATATACTTATTTATTAAACATCCACAAATACTTGAAAATTGTTAATATCTTAAAGAAAATAATTGTATTTATAATAATTTAAACAATATTTGATATTAAAAAATGATAAAATGCCTATTATAAATAAAAATGCTTTTTTGTATTTTTAAACAAATATTTTTGTTATAGCAATGATATAAAAACTAATGAGTAAATAATTACCATAGTAGGTAATATTTACAAAGTGATAAAATAAATAAAAATACTGATGAATAATATAACTGCTTTTGTAATAAACAATAAATATTTACAGTTATTATTTATATTTGAATAATACTAGTCTTGATAAATTTTAAACATAATTTTGATATCTATTGTTTACTTATAAGTTTTATTTCAAAATTTCTTAACAATTTCTGTTAAACTATTAAAAAAATATTTTTTATGAAAAATTTACAAAATGATATTTTCTTATTAAATTTATATACTACCTAATAATTATATATACGGTGGCTCAAATAATATTAAAGAATTTATACATACATTCAGTTCTTGACTATCCTTTACTATAAATCCCTCTCCCAAAATATTTCACTTCTAGTTATTTAAATCCTGTTTTTTCCATTCCACAATGACAGATATTCTCATGTTTTTCCCATTTATTCATGAATTTCTACTTTAGATTCTTTATATCTCTGATTTCACAATTATTAATTTCTTTTAATTATCAATGATCTCTTTTTTTGCTATACGACAGGTTTATTTTCATTTTAATCTTTTTGTTGTAATAAACGTAACTTTGCAATTATTGTAATATACTTTGTTTTTGCGAATTTATTCGTGTTTCTTTTTATCTCTTCATATTATTCTAATGTGCATCCTTTCATGCTTATCTGTTTTGGTAGAAATCGGTGAATTATTCTAGTATTAATTTCTATTTTACTATAAGCAAGAACAAGTAGGTTTTCATTGATAAATTTTTTTTTCTTCAGACATAGAGGACTACTGAACTTTTTAATATAAGAATATCTTTTGAATTGAGAGAATTCAATTTTTATGAATTTATTCACTTTAATTATCATTTTTCTTGTTCATGGATTATTTAAATACACATAGTTTTTAACTTCCATTTCTATTCATTTTAATTTGATTTTCTTCCAATCTGAAAATTGATTATACATGATATTTTTGTTGTGATTCATTATAAAACATACTTTTTATTTCCTTTATTTAATTTCTCGATTTTTTAAGTTACTCTGCGTTTGTTGAATATATAACAACGTCATTAGCAAATCGTAAGTGACTAAGTACTAAGATTTATAATTTAGTGTATTAAGTACTTCTTTTAACTTTGGTAACTGCACTGTCGTATCTTAATTTTTAATAATTTTAAACCTGCTATTACTTCACGTATTTGTTGTGAGATAATATTTGTAAAAATATTTTTTTGATATTCAATATGTATTTTTTCTATTTTTGAAAGTATATGTCTTTTTAATTTCTTTTTCAATACATTTTCAACGTACTTAATATTACTGACTATACTGACTGGGTCAAAGGATTTTTCATAGTCCAAAAATTTAAAATAATTCGATTGGTGATTTTTTTTTATATTAGAATATGATTTATTGTAATATATATATATATATATATATATATATATATATATATATATGTGTGTGTGTGTGTGTGTGTGTGTGTTTGAAATTAAAAAGTATAATATAGGTTAGAATTGGATGAAATTAGCTGCGAATAGGAACTAATGGAAGAATTTTGGAAAAACATTAAGAATATTTAGTGACATTCGATGAAGATTTCGTTCAGTAGTGGGTAGATATAGGTTTTTATGATGGTAATGACCATAAGTATATATGTATATATATATATATATGTATATATATATATATGTATATATATATATATATATATATATTATAAAATATACAATGAAAAAATAAAAAGAATCACGATATAAAAAGAACAATAAAATAAATAGAGATGATACTAAAACCTCGTTTATCTGATTCAAAAAATATACAATAATACAAAGTAAAAGTGCTAATTAACTGATAATACAGATTATTGTTTATACGTGAAGATTTATTTGGTACTTGCTTGAAAGAACGCATTTACTCTTAACTAATTTCCATACCAATAACTCCCACGTATCAATAAATAAACGTCAGACGACCATGCTGAGTTTAATTAAAATATAAAATATTTATCGAATAATTTAATTATCTTTAGATCAACGAACCATAACCAGAAAGACTAATTCCAATTAATATATATATATATATATATATATGTATTTGAAGAAGTTTGAAATATATTCATATATGTTTTAACATGGTTCCAAGAATTCAAATCCAGTCTTAAAAATATCTGTCGAATCAGGTTGATAGTGACAATATGCCACACCACAACATACGGAACACATGTATAAAAGGCTACCGGAGTTTGATTTACACTTACGACTATAACAGAAATGACACTTCGGACATTTGAAAAAAGCTATTAAATGTTATGCCTTGTTAACAGGTTTGTCTTGTTTATTATCAACAACGACAACGCACGCACAAACCGTAATGTATCTGAAAACGAAACAACTTGCATATTTCAATGTTCATATATATATATATATATATATATATATATATATATAAAGTAGTAAAAAATTAATTTTGATCAGACCATAATAAAACGAACATTTTAAAGTGACACAATATTTATCTAATTTTTACAATTTTATTGTTTGTACATCGAAATAAATATGTAAATGTGATTACCACACACGCATGTTACTCACACACAAACACATCGATGGCACAGGTGTGTTGTTAATTAAAAAATATTTAATATGTGATTCATTAAACGATGCTGTAGTTATCGAATACTAATTAGGTATCGATTTTTTTAAACTATTTAATATGTGATTAGAAAATTTTATGGTTGTATGATTTATATTCATCGTTTTCAGATAAAAACTTATTAGGCACTTCAAATTTTACTTAAAACATACGTAGTAGATTTTAATTTTTTTTTAGTAATATATATATATATATATATATATTTCTTTGCCTTCCTTTACAAAATTGACTAAAACAGCCTGTTACGAAATTTATTTTTTAAACGATCTACTTCTATTTCTTTTCCTTTTATGTTAAAATTTTCTTATTTTTTAAGATCATTTTATATTTTTATACATGCTTTATGGTTTCATTCATTTTTAAATTTAAGTTTTAATATTTAATTTTTATCATATATATGTATTTTTAATTTTACCTACCTTAATACATATATTCATATAGGTGACTCAATTGAGACTGAAAGAAAATAAAGAATAGTAAGGAAGTAAATGTGTGTCTAAACTTTTCAGTCTCACTTCAACTATCTTACATATCTTAAAAAAATCATTAAGAATCCTACTAAAATTTTATTTTCATCATTATTACTCTTATTAAAAGATATTTTAAATCCTAAATACCCAAAATTACTTGTTTTAAAATTTTGTCATTTATAATTATTTTTGCCCATATCAATTTTTTTTACAAAAACATTATTTTTGATTTTTCAACGTATATATGAAGGTCATATTCTTTACAGATTCAATTAAAATTATTTATTTTACATTTCAAGTAATCTTCAGTTTTTGATACTAGTATATCATCAATGTATAGTAAAAAATTGAAAATCATTTACATAAATTAATTTTAACCCCAAATCCACAAAGTTTAGAAAGCCTCTGATGATGATGGCGTCGCTATCGAAATGCATTAGCCGATATAATTATAGACTATATAATTATAAATAATAAGTGAACAATAAGTAATTGTTAAGCACTTTAAACTATTGTGGTGTTGGGGTTAAAATTCATTTGTGTAAAATCAATCATCCACAGTCCCAAAACAACAAATATTTAAAGTCCTATTCATATCTAGTCGTATTCCTAAGTAAAAAGTGATTTTCAATTTGCTAATCATCATCATTATCACTGATATAACAGTTTTTTATAAATCCAAAGCCTATCTAACAAAGCGATTCAATAGAACCATTTTTGTCAAAGCTTTTCGACAGTTATTTTTTTTTACAAGATAAGGTTTTCAGCCTCTTGCTCAACTCTTGAAAATGAAGGAATCTTCTACTGGAAATTGAATGCAATCTTTCACATGAAAAGTGGTGATGTAAGCCACTATGATACCCAGTTGGTCCATTTTCTAATAACATTTTCAATATAAACATTAAATAAAATTAGAAAAATATGATAACTTTATCTATCCTTTCTGTTAAGTGTTATTTTTTTTATTAGATCTTCAAATTTTTTCAAGATTTTATTTATTTTAATGTATAGGTTCTGAGTAGCTTTAACAAATTTGACTGATTATCACTGTTTAGAATTATTATCCATATTTTTTCCTAATTATATTGTCGAAAGCTGTTATAAAATCAATGAAAACTAAATAAATTTATTTATTTTATTTCCTTTTTTCTTCTCATTTGCTGCAGTATAAAATTTATGTCCGTTGCAAAACATCCCATTTTAAATTCCACTCTTTCTTCTTCTATTAGATTTTTAGCAATTATATATATATATATATATATATATATATATATATATATATATATATATATTGTATTTGTTTGTGTATAGATAAAAGTGTACATATATGTTTGCAAAAAAAAAGATTAAAAATTTGCGTTTAAAATTTCACCTTCCGCACATGACTTTTAAAACGAAAACAGTACGTCTCTTTCGAATGTTTTCATTAAAGCTTTCAGTACATAAAACAATTTGCAATTCTTTCCCGAATAGAAAAACAAAACATATAACGACAAATATAATTCTTTTCGGGTAACAGCACTACACACACATACACGCCTATCCATTTCGACTTCATTTGTCGCCGAGCGGGACGATGAGTTTCTTCCTGACCATTTAACAGCGACACAATTTACAATCGACCGGACCAATGTGCTGTCCGTTGATTGTACTCCTTAACGTATATGGACAAAAGGTCGTTGTTCGTCGACCGCTGCGTGCGCGTTTAACAGGATAACGGCGGCCAACAATTTACACATTCCTTTCTCGGTGACCACCATCGGCGATCGGGCGACTTGTGAATTGTTTTATAGTCGGACAAAATTAAATTTAGACTCTTTTAATGAAATACTCGTGAACGGTTCACATTGGATTCAGTACTAATTTGAGGTAGGACATTGAGTCACACAGATCGTACGATACCTCTTACACAGTCCATAAAATTGCAGCTTTTGTTACATGCCGCATAAATTATTACATTCATGAAAATCATCCAGACGTTATTATTTGTTTTTTTATTAAGATAATGCATACTTAAAATATCTGTTTATATTGAATATTTATGAGTCTAATCTACTATGATAATAAGATATAAATTATATTAATATTAGTTTACAATACCAATCTGTTTATGTAATATCTAATTCTTCTATAAATTCTGCTTTTCTAAAATATTATTAAATTTTCTTCTACTTAGCAAATATTTAATTGTAAAATATAATTAATGATTTTGAGGCCACGTCAAATCACTATAAAATTGTATATACATACATACATACATATATATATATATATATATATATATATATATATATATGTAGACTTTCGATAAAATGAATTGGAAGAGAAAGGTTTTAGATTGGACGAATGGAAGATTTTTAGAGAAGTCTTTAACCATCAGTGTAAGGAAAAAGGCTAATTATATTAATAAAATAAAAAATTATGAAAAAAGTTATTATTTTATTACTATATTGTGATTCTAAAAAAAATATTTTAATATAAATAAATCTCTCTCTTAATAATGCCATAAGCTTTTATAAATAATAAATATTTAATTAATTTAGTACTGGTTTTACGTAATTCGAAATTTATTTATACAAAAAATAGTGTAAACTAAATTTTTAAAATAATTTTCGGTACTAATTCTACATTTTGATCAATTTTTGACCATTTATCTAGTTTCATAGTAAAAAATTTAATTGATGAAGTCGTTAGTATATTTTTTTCATCTCTTTCGTGATTTTGAATTACGTATCAGAGGCTAGAACAGTTCAAAATCGAAAAAAATTAAACGAAATTGATATACCTGGTGTTGTAGATCTTTCCAGAACAAGTTAAATGTCATCCTTTATAATATTTGTAACATAAGATCAAACACTTTTGTGAAGTAGTCTCACTTTTCCTCTCGTGCTCTAACTTATTTTTCTTAATGATAATTTGTTGCTTATAACGATCTATTGTGATTGTTTCATTTGATTTTAAAAGTTTATAGTAAAAATGTTCTTCATATTCGAACAAATATGAAATGAAATTTTCTTTATATGTTTGTTTTTTTTACTGTTGACATTTTTGCTTCCTTCAAATCCATAATTTTTCATCGTATAGCATTCATTTTCCATTCTTTTTAATTATTTAGCCAAAAAACCTTTTTTTATATCTCAAAAAGAATTATTATTAATAGTAAAAATGTTCAGAAACCAAATTTATTTTTTCAGTATTTTTCCAAATTCCTTTAAACGTCATTTGTTCAGGAAGGTATTTAAGTTTGTATTTGATTCTCATCCAGCTATTATTGCATTTTTTCGTCTTAAAACTTTTTTAGGTTCTGATTCATCATGGTTCATCGTTTAATTCGTAGTTTTTTTTTTCGAAATCGTTAACATAATTTTTATAGGTCTAGTGGGTACCGTTTTGATACTTTAGCAATTTTTTGACTCAAATTCAAAAGAATGCAATTCCTAATATGTATTTAATCATGCATACAACTGATTTTTGAGATTATTCTGATTGTTTAATAAGTTAATCATTACTTTGAAAACATTAATAAGGCTATATCATAATTATAATTGAATTTAAAAAATTAAAATAATTGTAAGGAATAAGTAGAGTTAAAAGATTAAATTATTTTCAAATTAATTATCACTCTCAACTCCATAAGAAATGTTCAATAATTACTTATTATTTACTTTCATTGTTTATAACCTCAATAAATTAATGCATATTTCGATGCTGTCATCGTCAGAGTGTTGTGTAATAAAATCTCAAATTAATTTAAAAACCTAATAGTTTTTTTTTGTTTACATATAAAAAGATTTTTTTTAATATAAATATATTGTATTTTATTTATAAATTCTTTGGGGTTTTTATTTTTTTTTAATTTTAAAAATATCTAAATATTTATAAATATCTATTTCGTTTTTATATCATTATGGAGACCTTTTTAAAATAGAAACTATTATAATAAAAACAAATAAAAGTTTATTATTTTAAATTATCATAATTTTCAGTACTCAACATTCTAAATTATTATAATTTTTACAATATTCATAATCGTTTTAGAGTAAATATGTTGGACTCATTTATTTTAAAAAATTACACTGCTTTAAAATACTCCTGTAACCACAATTTTTACCATGTTTATAATCTGACGACTACGAGGTTCGGCTACAAAATAATGTGACAAAGTTCATTGGTTTTATGCACATACTTTCACAACAAAAGTCGAACGAAAATTATATAGAATGAACCATTATTAACGTATATATATATATATATATATATATATATATATATATATATATATATATATATATATATATATATATATATATATATATATATGTATTAAGTTATATATATATATAATATATATTAGATTTTTTATGGATATGACAGAATATATATATAATGATATATATTAAATTTAGACAGAGAATTAATGTTGACAGAGAATTAATGTTATTTTTTAGTAAAATTTCAAAAAAAATTTATGTTTATTATACAATAATTATGAAAGATTTTATCTTCTCAAATATACGATTCTCTATTTGAAAAGCAGAAAATATTCGGTGAGGGTAGAAAATAATTGAGTGATGATAAACTTCTAATCGATTCTATGTATTAAAAAATGAACAAAAATATGTGTAAAAAAAAATTGACTCATTTTACAGATAATAAATTAAGAATTGAAATCAAAGAAAATGTTTATGTATATTTACTAAGACTATATTTGATCTATAAGGTGGCCCAAATGAGACTGAATTATAGTAAATGATAGTAATCAAGCCTTGTCTATTTGAGCCACTCCATATTAAAATTTTAATAATTATATTTTATATAACTATAATAGCCAACAAAAATATTGGTTGAGAGGAATTTAATAAAAATATAAATTATAAAATATTTTCATGTAGATATAGATTGTAAATTAAGATTTTTTTTTTAAAAAAACATTAAATACAAAACAAACAGTTTGTGTTAATATTAATAATTATTTTAGTTTAAAATCCTATAAAAGTCAAAAGTCAATTGCAATAATATATATATATATATATATATATATATTCATTGAAATGTAATTATATATGAATATTTTTTATAATATTTTACTACTAATGTCAATAATAAATAAGTACTCATTAAAAAAATAGTATTACTTTATGTAAATTTCAAATGAAAGATTCAATATCAACATTTGCTAATATTATTTTTATGTCTTTAAGTAAATTTTTATTATTAAACATTTTAAAACGTTGTCATTAACTCCGACGTCTTCTATAAAAAAACATTTCTTTGCCACTGGTATGTGTTTCAAAACACGGAATTTATTATTAACTAATTTATTTATAATTACGTAGTAATGTTTGCTTTTACATTAATTTCAGTACTGACATATCCTCTATTCAAATAGAATAATGTGAAATAACACTATTATCTGTTTATCTTTACGCTATTCGACTGCTTAAAGATAAACCGCAAGAAAAAAGAATCATTTCGGTTTCATATATTTCTTGAATGATTTATGTATTGTTTTATGTGCCTTTAGACCAACCGTTTTAATTTCATTTTGATAAAGTTTAACATAATCTGTATTTAGATTCATAAGCTTCAACTAACATAAGAAAACAATTCGGAAATATGTAAATTTATTTTAATTTATGTTTACGTACAAAAATTGATACAATCTTGAACTTGTTCTGTTATCGTTACCTTACAGTAGCTCTACAGCAAATATTTATATTTTAGAAAAGTTCATTCAAAAAATTCCTACTTAAAAAAATTGATGTAGATTTGATAAATTCATTATTACAACTTGTTGCCAAAAAAAAATCATGTGCACTTCCTTTTCAAACGTTTATTTGACTTTTTGTCAGTGACTCTCGTATGAGGTAATAATTTTATAATCTTGTGTGTATGTGTGTGTACGTTTGTGTGCACTGTCTGTTTTATTCCCCTTTTAAAATGTATATTAATATTTGTCTTTAAATATAATACGGCAAAATGAATGCTAAATAGGATAATAATATATTCCTAGAAATAACACAGAACAGTAATTATACGATTATACATTTTTACAAAAAAAGAATAGAAAATTAGTATCGAATCATACATATTTATTAAGTTTACTTGGATTAAAATGTATATGATTTATAA
>CP092092.1:22518255-22543255 GCA_029203775.1 Neoneuromus ignobilis | reverse complement strand
GATTTTAAAGTTTTTTTAGGAACGATTTTCTAGTAAAGGAGACATAAGTTACATTATTAGATTTATTTTAGAATTTTTGGCATTTAAACGTTTGTTATATTCCTATGAATCCATTTTTGATTACTATTAAAAAAGAAACTACTAAGACCACTAGGAAAGAATATATTTATTTTTTATTAAGTATAAACGTCATTTTTCACACGTATAGAAAAATATTTTAACGTTTCTATTAGATTTCTTGGATAGCATCTTTCTCTATCTCTCTTTCTATACGGTGGTCTAAATGAGGCTAAAGAGTTTAGACACACATTTACCTTCTTACTATCATTTAATTTCTTTTATTATCCTTCAGTTTCATTTAGGCCACACTATATATTTATATATATATATATATATATATATATATATATATATATGTAGTTAGGTATATTTTACATAGATGTTTTATATCTCATTATTTATTCCAAAATATTTTTTCTAGTCTTAGTTATATAACAATGATTTTACTAATAGTATGAACAAACATACAACTTATTCTAATTTGTATTAGTTATTCTTCCATATTAATATAATCTAACAAAAAAAATATTTTCGAGCATAAATTTTAAAAAAATATATAAAATATACTGACATGATAATGTTTCAGTATTATGTTTTACATGATTATGATTATAAAGACATTATCAAAAAATGTTGACTTAGCCCATTAATATATGAAGATATTAATACAATATAGAGTATTTCATCAGGATCATACAACTTTATTTTTAAATAAAACGCATTTTTTGAGTGAGTGATAATTTTTTTTTTGATCGATGATGAGTGTGTGCTTCTGATGGGATACCCTATATATAGAATAGTGTGATTTGATATCTAAACTTTTCAGTCTCATTAGGTAACCTGTTTATCTAAATCTCTTCTATCTATTTAGGTCATCTATCTATCTATTCTATCTATCTATATCTATCTATCTATCTATCTATCTATCTATCTATCTATCTATATATATATATATATATATATATATATATATATATATATATATATATTAAATATTATTTTATATTTAGAATTGGTCATTTGAGAAAATAGAGTAAATATAAATAATTTTCTGTGGATATTATTTGAAATAATTAAAATTTACTTTCTAATTTTATTCACTTGATTATTTTTAATTTTTTATTTATAAGATTACAATTCATAATTGGATAATTTACAATTTAATTTAAAGTACTTGAATTGATGGAATAATTTTGGAATATTTTCAAAAAGGAATTCAATGTTGAATTAATTTTCAAACTACGTCAGACATATATAAATTGTACATATGTATGTTCGTGTATACGTTACTGTATCATCTATTTAATTTTTTTAACAATGTATAACGGTGAAATGACAAGTATGTTATTTTACGTGTAACAGGAAAACGTACACGTTTTAGTTGAAATGTTTTACGTATACCCAAGTATAAATTAAGATAAAACTAAATAAATAAATGTAAATATAAATTAATAATTCATATTGAGAAACATTCAGACGATATCCCAACAGTGTGTAAAACGTGCTATAATTGAATTAAAAACGACCGTAAGCTAACCTGTCTGCTAATCGGATCCAATAAAATGTTAATTGAAGTACGAAGTTCTTATTCGGAAACGTAAATGTCATATCAGGAATAGTGATGTGCTTGTAATAACATCTCGTCGTGTAACACATATACATGGTGGTCATTCGAAAATATAAGAGAATAGAAACACTTATCGCTGTACCTCTCTTCCCTCATACCAATCGACCAATGCCACATACGTGTAATTTTGAGTGACTTTACGTCTGCCCTAAAGGAATTACAATGCAAACTGACCGCCATCACCACCAAAGTGTGTCTATGGGATGTGGAACGGGGATGCAGTAGCAGAAAAGCACCCTCTTTCGGTCAGTTTGCGGTAGTAACCTCTCCAGCATCCACGGCGCGTCCGCCTCCGAACCCAGCAGTTTCGAGCAAACCGACAATCATGTATTAAATGTAAAACTTAATTTAACATACACTCACCCACACCGTACGTATGTATATCTCGCCGTATGTGAAAAGTAAATAGTCGTACGAATAAGGTGATTGTTTCGTCCGTTTCTCCATTGTATAGAACAATTAAATTATTTATGCTCTGGTCAACTGTGTATAGACCATACCCACTTCCTAGCCAGTCTCTCCGATCTCGCCGCCACACAGTCTCCTACACCCCTTACCGGTGTTTCTCTCGTCTCTTCCTGCTCGTGCATCGCAGCCCCTTGAATACAACGGCGGATGTGCCTCATACCCGTTATGAACCTGCCGCGAAAACCATTGGTATGGAGCATAATAGAAAATAAACTTAATTAAACACAATTCCAGTTAAGAACAACTACCTATGGGCATATTGTACAGTAGAACGAACTCTGCTCTTTGAATACATTGTTTTCAGTAGGGTTCTGATGTCGATGGAATGTCGACATTGTCGTATACAACTATTTGAAGCAAACAAAATCATTATATCAAAATAAAATTCTAATTTAACTAAAATGACAAAAAACGAAGTAAATTATTTTCCACTTATGTAATATGTACATACATACATAAACATATGTGTATATATATATATATATACATGTGTGTGTGTATGTAGTTCTTATTATATATATATATATATATATATATATATATATATATATATATATATAAGTTAAATCCCTATCGAAATAATTTAGTAGTTTGTTATTTAACAAAATTTATTTACTTCGACAATTTCAATTATATATAAATAAACATAATTTTGAAATATTTATATTCATTACAAATATGTTTTTACTAATAGAATTATAAAAAAAATGGTATATGTTATTTTATTTTTAATTTACTATTTTTTACATTTTATTTATAATAATAATCTATATCAAAAATTGATTAAAATTTAAAATACATTTATGTTTAAAATATAACTGAACATTAATAAATTTTCATGTTAAATTTTTTTTTAAATTTCTTTATGTTATAATTCAAATATTTATTAAATACTTCTTTATGCTCATATATAAATGTATAATATATATATATATATATATATATATATATATATATATATATATATATATATATATATATATATAATTGTGTATTATGAAAATAACAACAAATTGAAATTTTTGTGAGTTCAACGAATAGTAATTTTCTTGATTATTTTTCTTAAATTAATTTAAGACATGTATTATTTTTAGATAATTATGAACAATTATAAGAAAAAATTCTATATCGCAAAAAAATTAGATAAAATATATAATTTAAATTATTTATAAATATATATATATATATATATATATATATATATATATATATAATTTATTATTATTTATGAGTATAACAATATAGTAAATGTTCATTATTATTTCCATTAAATTATATATTTATATTGTATCATAAGAATTATTATAGATTTTTTAAAAAATATGAGAAAAAAATATATCAAATTTCGATATTAAATTTGTCCTTTTATCTTTAAATCTTAATTTTGTATCAGATATAGGGTCATCCAAATGTTATGTCTAGATTTTTGTTTTATTAAAAAGAAACATGTGTATAGGGTGGTGTATAGGGAAACATGTGTATAGGTTCTTTTGTTCCTTTTTAATAAACACAAATCTAGGCGTCACATTTGGATGTTCCTATATAATTCTTGTTAATAATAATAATATGTATTTAAATATTTTATATATATATATATATATATATATATATATATATATATATATATATATTCTTTCAACAAATTTTCTAGTTCTAGTTATTTAAAATTATAAGATATATTATTTTTTATTATTTTTCTAAGCCTAAATAAAATATGTCAGTTACAACACCTGAGAATAAAAAATTACGATTTTGAAAATAAAACGGTCTATGTATAGCTATTAATCAAGTATTGATCATTTATTGTTAATATATTTTTTCTCATGAATTATATAAAAACAATAAATAAAAAAGAAAAGTAAAGAACTATAAAGCTGTATTTTTTGGTTTCTTTTATTATTATTTTAAATTTAAAATATTAAATATTTATTTCATCACCTTGCATAATTATTATTTCTTCGTAAATTAATTACGAATTAAAACTCTATCAAATTTACTAAAATGTTTAATAAATACTTTTTTTTTATTTAATTTCTATGTGTGCATTTCAATTGCTATGATATCATTTTTGAAAAATAATGATCTGAAGATGACAGCATTGATAATAAACTGAACATGATTTATTTTTATTAAAAATAAAAATAAATAATACTAATTATTGAACATTATGAAGAGAAAAGTGTTGTGTTATTTAAGAAAATATTTTTGTCAATAATATTAAAATTAACTGTAAACTATAATTAAGATTATTGACGCTCCTTAATATTTTTCTTAAACATTATATAAATTTTATAAAAAAAATTATAAATTTTATTTACTTGCAATTATTGACATACATCGTTTAAAATAATTTATTTAATTCAAATTTAGTTTTTTTATAATCAATGTATTTTAAAAGGAATTACTCTTATTTCAACACGTTAAGATTTTATAAATATGTTCAATATTTACTTATTGCTCATTTTATCCACTGATGTGCATTTCGATGACCATGCCATCATAATCAAAGCGCTGCACTATAAAATTTAAATTATTAATTGAATATAATTTGCTTTTACAGACACACACACACACACACACACACACACACACATATATATATATATATATATATATATATATATATATATATATAACTATTTAACTTTGACTCATCTAATTTATATCTGCATTTAATATGTTATACATTTGCAATTAATGGTAATTTTTAATGATTATTAGTTGTAAAGATAATAAATAAATATAATAAAAATAAGAAGATATGTAAGTAACTTACAATCAAATAATAGATTTCATTTTGTAATACAGCCCTCTGACGATGATTGTTTAGTTTTCGAATGTGTATCTGTAATAAACTGATTAATAAACAATTTTATAAATGCTTTTGGTATTGAATTTAATGAAATATTTTTTAATTTTAAATCATTTTTTCAATTTTATAAAATATTTTCATTTTGATTCATATATAATTATATTAATGTACATAAGGTTAGCCCACTTTTTATTTTATTTATTATAATTGTGTTGTGTTATTGTTTTTTATTATTTTTTTTTGACCACATTTTGTGTAGTGAATTTTCTACAATATTTAAATAAATTGAAATATGTATATATATATATATATAAAATGTGTCTAATTTTTTATGAAATTAATAGATTTCTCATTTAAATTTTTAATACAATTTAAAAACTTATTTCGAAAAAAAATTTTTTAATCTTGACAATTTTTTATATTTTTAAAATATTTAGTTAGTGAAGTTGATTTTAAAAATAATTTGTTTGACTTATAAGGTAATTAAATATTTATGTATTCAAATTGTGTAAGATTTTAATATATAAAATAAGAAACAAATACATTACAATTAATAAAATAAGTTTGAAATTAAAAATTTTTATTTCTTTTTAATAAATTATTTGATTTTATATATAAAATGACATGATTGAATAAAATTGAAAAAATATAAATATTTTAATTAATAGAAAGTAATAATGATTTTTATTGTAAAAATAACTATAAAATTTAATGAAGAAATGTATTTATAAAATCTAGGGCACTTAAGTATGATTCATGTGTTTTAACGTATGGCAAAAATATTGACCGATCGATTACAAAGAATCGAGTTAATTTCAATTTCTCAGTATTCATTAACTGAACTAAACAAACAGAATTTCCAATCGACATCAATTCAATGACCGCAAACAATCAAACGAATTTCACAAAGAACGTAGAACCGTACATCTTCCGAATTTCAGTTTGCTGTGTTCTTACGCTGTTTACTTGCAACAAGCGAGTTTTGCAATCGCTGGCGGGTTCAGCCGAGTTACCTGCGCTTGGCTAACTGAATACGTCCATAATCACAATTGTTTGTTGATTCTTATGTATGGATGTAAAATTAATTGTTAATTTGGTTTTTGGTGTTTTAATGAACGGTAGTTTCGGACTGAATAAGGTTACGTGCCCATTTAAACGGACCGTTTGTTTAGGAACAAGCAAATACACTGCGACTTTAAATGGAAATGTCAATTTTTTGTGAGCGCGGTGTTTTGTGTATGCAAATAACCGGAAAATTTCTTCTCGTCCTAATTATTTTTTTAAACAGACCAAATATTTTTGTGTTCATTATCGAGATTATTTTTTTTCTCTATACACATTATGTTTATATCTTATTTATTATTTCGATAGTGTTTGCATTCAGAAAGAATTACTTTTACAATTGTAATTTAATGTGCATTACATGAATTTATAGAAAAGTAAAATTTAAATCATTTAAAAAAAATAGAAAATATTAATATATGGTTTACTTACATTTTTCATAAAATATAAAAATAATCTCGTAAATATTATTTTATAGACACTCAAATACACGCACGCACGCATATATAAAATATATAGGATGACCCAAATGAGATTAAAGAGTTAAAAATACATTTACTTTCTTAATATCATTTGCTCTTCTTTACTCTCCTAAAGAACAGTAAATGATTGCAAGGAAATAAATATATGTCTAAACCCTTCAGTCTCAATTGAGTCACCCTATATATATATATATATATATATATATATATATATATATATATGTGTGTGTGTGTGTGTATGTATAAATAAAATAAATTATGTAAGGAGTAAAAGATGTTGATGTAAAATAACTAAAATTATTAATAGCTGCGTTAGAAGATTTATTTAAGACATTAAATTGTGAATCTAAAGGACTAAAAGAAAATAATGAAATACTTTGCGGCTTAAAAATTATTATTGATATTACTATTTTTTCAATAATCCCAAATGAACTTAAAAAAGAAGAAGAAGAATTAGACAAAACTTGTCAGAAAATTAGTTTTATTATAAACCATAAAAAAACAGAAATAATATACAGTAGATTTTTTGATCGGAAGAAAAGCGAATTAAATTGCAATGTGTTTCCAAAATAACATATTAATACAAAGAGAACATTTGTAAATGAAGTTAAAAAGAGAATAAAAATAGGATTATATCAATTCTGAAGAAATTTTCACATTTTAAAATCAATTTTTACTTATATTTAAAGAACAATGTTTTTTATTGATGCATCCTACCTATTATTACTTATAGTAGTGAAATATGGGTTGTCAATTTCAAAAAAGAAAAGTCTTTAGATAACATAACAATATATGTTAAAAAAAATAAGTCAAAAACAGAAAAAGAAATGAGTAGATCTGAAAGAAAGCAAAAATGAGAAAATGAAAATGGTCTGGTCGGGAAAGAAGGTCATTGATGAACAAAAAATAAATATTGATTGGTAATCTAGAGATATAAAAAAAATATAGGAAGTGAGAAAAAAGTCCATGGATGATTTATGAGACAAAGATATAAGAAAATTCGTTAAAGGAGAATAGAATTAAAATGCATTGGATTGTTCGAAATGGAGTTTTGGGAGAATTCTTCATCCAATAGTGGATAAAAAAGGTGGATGATAATTATAAGTGTAAATTAACACAAGTTCAAATAAAATATTAATGTTTTTTTTATTTTTCAAAATATTTGCTACAATGATTTTTAAATGAAAATAATAATCGAAGGACATAGAATATTATATACTTTAATTTTTTTAGAACAAGTAAAATTGTGTTAAATGAAAAATAGGATAAAAAAAGAACTGGAAAACTTATTGTAAAATATGATGAAGAAATTTTCACTATAATTCATTTCTTAACTTAAATCTAGACCTTGATATATTCTTGAAATTATTAATATTTCATCTGATGTTTTTTTTTAGTGTCAACTGTTTGATTTTTATTGAATAAATTTAATAATTTTGAATTTTATTTAGTAAATATGTTCTAATTCATTCAGTGACTTTATTACCAAAACAAAGTTAATAATTATCTTATCAAAGCTCTTAGAAAAATATAGAAAAATAATATATGTCCTCTCTTGTTGAGAAAGTCTCATAAATCTTAAACTGCACTTACAAGATAAGGTTCACATGAGTAGTAATCTCTCCTGTTGATTTTTTATAAAATTACATTCAACCTTTTACATTTTTTTTTGAAAAATATTTGTTTTTATTTTTTTAAATATCTTACAAGTTTAACTATTTGATCGATAATTATTTATATTACTATTCTCTTCTTTTTTAAATATAAAAATTATCATTGCACAATTTCAATATTTCGAAATATATCCTTTTACAATTTATTTATTTATACATATATATATATATATATATATATATATATATATATATATATATATATATGTACATACTTCAACTATACGACTTTTAGATCATTTTGTACGTACATGCATGTTGAAGAAATACATACAATATAATGTGTACGCTCGACATGTAAGTCATTATTTTTACGATCACGTTGGATGTGTTGATCACACGGTAAGCAGACCAACGAAAATTGACCACAGATTTCTCACGTTTATATTATTATGTTCGAAATGATCTTTGGCCATCAAAAAATGACCCATACGTTTATCTTTATTATACAAATATCTGTCTTTTTCCAACTCATCTTTATTTTATACCAAAAAAAGTATGAGTCATATGTCGTGTGGACATATAAATACAAACATAGAATTACCTAGAATTAGAAATTATTTGCTGCTTAATTTATTATCCAACTTATGTAAGTCGGTATGTTTTACAATATATATATATATATATATATATATATATATATATATATATATACAATATTATGTACATAAACAAATATTTAGTAAAAATCATTTTATATAATATTATATTTTAAAAATCATATTTGAACAAAAAATATTTTTACGAATATAAAAATTATAATAAATTAGAAATTATTTTATGCTAAGAATTTTGATTGTTTTTGTCAAAAAGATTGTACACAACATTTTCTTGATTTTAGAATTTTGGATAAAATTGAATTTTATATATATATATATATATATATATATATATATATATAAGATCATAAAAAGAACTGAAAAGGAGATTACTTTAATTATATATACTTAAATAGGAATTTAAGTTATATTATAATTACATGTTTAAATAATAAATTATTAAAAAGAAATTTATTGATTTTAAAAATAAATAAAATAAATTTCTTATTTTTTTAGATATAAATAATAGTTAATATATATTTAAAGTAATAGATATAAAAAATATCTTTGTGATTTGAAATTAATTCATAGAAAAGATTATTTCATAAAATTGTGAAAGAAATTTATTTATAAAGTTTTTATTTGAAAACCAAATATTAATATAATATTTTGTAAAAAAGTCAAATTAATACAAATAAAAAGGTAATATTATTATATCTACAATTATTATATTTAGGAAAGTATTGGATTTTTTGTTATTGTACTGATTTTCTTAGAAAAGTTATAATTTATATTGTGATTTTTTTTGTAATAAGTTTTTTTTTAATTAACATTTCTTCATGTATTGTATATAAAAAAACTTTCATAATTTTATTCATTTTCGAACACATTCATAAATCATTTCGTACTAAATATTATATTTTCTATAAATTAAAAATAGTTAAAATTTGCATAATAATAAACTTTGTTTTTTTTAAAAAAAAATATTTTAGTAACTTAATTCAAAAATATCTACAATTTTATTACCATGCCATCTTCATTTATTTTTTTTGGATATATGAATATAGTACTTTTTTTTAAAAAAATCTATTAAATCCGATTTTATTTCAATAATATGCTCATGTACACAAACTAAGTTTCTATATTCATCTTATTCTTCATATTCGTAGACAAATTAATAATGAATATGAAGTAGAAATGGATTTATATTCTTCAAATATAAAATTGGGAATCTAAAATTAAAATAAATTTGATTCGTATTTATTAAAATGTATAAGTAGATGATTGTAAAGATTTTTTATGTCAGTTATGTCAGCAGCATCCTAACATTGTTAACTATTTACTTTTGAAATGTGGAGGGATAAATCGAGAAAGATATTTAATCTTTGATCCATATTTTCCTCAGAAGATTGAAAAACTGTGTAAAAGGATTTTTTATACTTAACTAAAAATTTAAAATTTGATTACCAGGACTGAATTATTAAATACGTAGAAAGTACTCTTAGGTTGAAATAATTTTGGATTAAAACCCACATCCGTTTTAAAATAAATTTAGGATTATACACATTTGATGATTTTATTTTCAATCACTTGATCTAGTGGATTGATGAGACCAAGTATTTGGGCATTATTTTCAATAAAATAATCTTTAAGAGTTTTTTAGTAGACATAATGATAAACACTTGTGTTTAGATCTTTAGGATTTTTCAGTTCCTCAATAGATAATAATAGTGAATGATTTAAAATAGTTTATTTTAACCTGTCTTATTGTAAATAAACTCTTTCTTGATGTATAGGCTTTCTCTATTTGATAGGAATATTATTATTTTAAATATATTAGATTTCATTGCTATTGTATAATTATTTGACTAAAATCATTAATTGTACTATATATTTCGCTTTCAAATAACTTAATCATTAATTCAAACCAAATTCAAAATCTGTATAAGAAGATAAACCACAGAGGCAATATTTTAATTAGAACTCTTGTCCATAATATTCTATGAAACCCACATGAAATGTATAAACAACCCCAATTGTTCTGTATATATCTCCCTATGTTAAAGGATATGATAAGAAGATGTGAACTCTGCTATGGAGCTTTCCGGTCTGTGTCCTGTATTATCTTATACCATAACTTTCCGTTTGTACTTAAAGTTTCTTACAATCTGCTTATCAAGATTTATTGGATTTATTTCCGATTCACAAAAAAATCTTATATCAACTGGTCTATCTTGTCAATTGAATGATAAATAGGTTAATTAAATTTGAAATAAATACTTAAAATATAATTTCTTTGTTTGTGACATTATAATGTAATTTAATGTTAACTCTCTAAAAAAAGTACTGTACTTTATTTCTTTAAAAGATAGATACAATTAAATGACCAATATTCAGGTAGATTCTATTTACAATTTGTTACTATTAAATATAACTTTAAAATAATATTACTTCCTAATCATCCTACAATCATGTATACCACATAACAACAGATCGTAGTCAAAATGAATAACAGTAACACCTGACAGGTAAATGTCATTGTCACATTGATTGTGTCAAGCTAGTCTATGTTAATTATTATTCGTTTTGATGGATTTACATCTGCTTACATGGAAATACTTAAAATTTGAAACAAGTTGAACATGTACGAATTTTTAAATTAGCGTTTTTTTCTGCTTAAATACACTATATTTCATTGTAGTTGATACAAATTTTATGTATTATTCAAGTCTTGTTTTTTTCCACTATTCGCATAATGTTTCATTTCTATTGAAGTGATGTTAATTTTTTAGTTCTTACATAAAGTACAAAAATTTATATTTACATAAAATAAAGAAAGACTAATAAAATAAATTCATTACTGGTAACTTGAAAGAAAGAAATACAAATGGAAAAGTTAGATATATTTGTAATTTGTGAATTGTTATTAAATTTATGTACATATATATATATATATATATATATATATATATATATATATATGTATGTATGTATGTATAAATTATAAGAATGTTATTTTTTAAGATTTGTTAAAATATTTTTCTTGTAAAATCGCAGAATTATCTGAAAAGTGTCTAGAGGTCATTAACTTTAATCTGAGTAAATCGTATGTAAGTACCATCGATACCTGGTTGTTTATCAATGATTAAGGATTAATATTTATTTCATGGTCGTTACATCTTGCATACATGAAACTTGCATATTGTACTGATAAATGTGTACCATATGCAATATTTTATTGTCTCTGACATAGCTGATACCGATTTCTCATAGTGCACAACACCGCCAGTTTGACCTTTATGTTTTAATGAACGCAATATTCTATTCTACACGACGGTGTCAACAATAGCCTGAGACCACAAATATCTGATCACCAGGTATTTCTTCGTATGTGTTCTATTCTTTGCTACTAGTATAATTAACAGTTTATTTATTAATAATTAATTTTATGACGTCTTAATTACCGCGAACGTATTATGTAAATGTTTATGCTAATGTATATCAATATCTTTTGTACGAAAAAAGTTAATAATTACTTAACGAATATTTTTATTGTTACGACTATTAAATAATATTTCATTGGTTGCTGATTAAAAGTCAACACGGGTAAGAGATAATGTCTTAAGTAGATATTTATAAGTTAGTCTTTATGTAAATATTTTAATACGATACCAATATTTTTTATTTTCTGACAATTATTTGTACAGTAATTATATACATTTAAATGTTGACTGTCCTTTTTTCTAAATTAAGAGTATATTTGCATTTATAGATAATACACTGAATTGCTATTTAGATTTTATATTTTCTAAACATTTTATATTTTTTATTAATACTACATATAAATTACTTTATTCCTCGTATACACACACACACACACACACACACATATATATATATATATATATATAGAGAGAGAGAGAGAGAGAGAAAGAGATGTATATTCAAGATAAAATAATTTGTAAAAAAATTCTATTAAAATTATATAAAATTCTTTGTAAAAAATTAATTAATATTATTTAAAAAAGATCTAATTGAAAAGAGATAAGAAATAAATTTAAATGTAGATATTGCCTTTAACGATTCTATAAACGTTTTGGATAAAACATAAGATTTAAAATGTGAAAAATTTTTTTGGAAAAAGGGATTTCAAAGCACCTAAGACAAGTATATGAAAGATTGTATAGATAAACCGTTATTATAATTGACAATTATTTTGATGGTGAACTGATATACATGAGTCAAAAAATAAGACGATGTTGTTTGTAATGTATATTAAATATTTGGTTTGTAGAAAGATGACTTATTCAAAAAATGGAAGAAGGAAACCTCAAAAGAAATTCATCTTGAGAAAATTCCTTACTTTTATCGATAGTTAGGTAATTATAACAAGTTTAGAAAATGATTTACAAAGAGCATTCCACTATATAAACATTTTATTGAAAAAGTATACCTGAGAAATATCGAAATAGATAACGAAAATAATAGCATTCTTAAATAAGGTTCCAATCAAGTCTAATATGTGTATAGAAAATGTCAACTTAGAGCAATTAAATATGATGTAAATTTCGATTATGACCAAGATATTAATAAAAAGGTAATGGCTTTTTAAATGACATGTGGAACAATTAATAAATTTTTAGGAAATATTGCATGAAAGAAAAGTAATTAAAATTATATAAATTATTGGCTACATTAACTTCACAGTATGGCAATGAAACTTGAATTTTAGAAAATAAATATATGAGTAGAATTTGAGTTTCAAAAATGAAGTTTCTGCAGTCAGTAAAAAAATATAGAAGCGTAAATAGGATATGAAACGACAATAAGTAACAAAAAATAATAATTTAACAAATTCACAGATAAAAATAAAATCGGTTAACACTAAGTAAAATGACATGAATTAGTGACCAGAATGAATGTTAGATAGCTAATTAAACAAGTTTTACATTATATTCCAGAATAATGTAGTATGGAACGTCTTAGAAGAAAATGGACCGTTTAACTGGAACAGATTTGAGAAATAAATACATAAAGTTGAAAATAACAATGATTCTAAAGGAGATGTGAAACATATTTTTTAATTATATTTAAAAATATACAGTCTAATATTTATTTGGTAAATATTTTTCATTCGACGTATATACAAATATGAGATACTAGAAATAATTGTAATTTTTGGTTATGGAAAATTTTTTCTTATATATCTACTTTTTATATTTGATATTAATAAAAATTTAGGATTGGTAAACATTTTTTTAAACTCGAATTGAATTATTATAAAAGTTTAAAAAAAAAGCAAGAGTATTGATGGTAGTAGAATGACCCAAATAAAACTGAAGGGTTTAGACATACATTTAATTGAGATACTTTCTCTCTCTCTATCTATTTATCTATCTATCTATTTCTCTCTCTCTTTCTCTCTCTCTATATATATATATATATATATATATATATATATATATATAGTTGTATAACAATTTTATAACATTTTCAAATATAAATTATAATATAGTTAAAATATTCGGTGAAAATCCATAATATATACATATTTACATACTATTGACTACGAATGAAACCAGTAATAATACCATTCTTTAATGATATATCACAAAAGTAAATCAAGTAAAGCACGTTATCAGAAAACGAATGCCGAAATAAAATCCTTAATTTCCATATTTTTTCTGTTACATTCGGAAATTGTTTTTTCCTAAGATCGTATCTCTACAAATAAAATTCACTTAAAAATCTAACTATATAAACTATAACTTTTAGTATTTTATATTTGTATTTGTAGATTAGTTGAAATATCAACAAGGAATTAGGTATTTTACTAAACAAATATTAATTTACATTTTTTGTTATACTTTAGGACGTATTATTTGTATATAATTTTATATATGATTTGATAAATACGGTTTTATATATTTTAATTTAATATATTCATTATTCGAATAGAATAATTAACAATGTATTTAATAAAAATCTTGATTTAATAATACTTTACAGTTTTTAATGAAAATATGAAGTACTGTGTATTCAATATTTGGTAAATTCTAAAATAATTATTATAAATAAATGATCATTATATATATATATATATATTTGTAACAGCAACAGAATTCTTTCTCTTTTTATTTCTTTTATCTATTTACAGTTGAATGAAAGTATTTCTCAAAATTTTTCACTTCAAACACTCCAATTCCATTCTCTTCTTACCCACATAAATAAATTTTCTTATATTCTTATTCCATATGTTTTTGTGTTCTTAATATATAATTTCTGGTATCTATCGGTGGTTTCCAATCTTGCTATATAATTGATCCATTTTCATTTGAAGAATTTTAATTTTGTTTTAATGCTCATAACTTTTTTTCTAAAAAAAAATCAATTCGTTCCTCTTCTTGTCTCTATTATTTTTAACAAACTACTCTTCCACATTTGTTTGTGTTATCTCAAATCGTTGAATTATTTTAGAATTTCAAACTCAAGTTTCATGACAAAAGATAGGATGTACTCACCAAAAAACGTTGTACTAAAAATTTAGAGAAATATTCGATTTTATAATATAAATATTTCTTCTAAATTGATATTATTCTTATTTTTATTCTTTTTTTAAATTCATAATCTAATTTCGTACTATAGTAACAAATTATTGTACTTTAATTGGTTAAGTCAATCTTTATTATTTTTTTTAATAAAATGTATTACAAATGAAATATAAAAAGTATATATAAATAGAAAAATGACATAGTTAAAAAATTAATAGTATTTTATTATATATATATATATATATATATATATATATATATATATATAAAATAATTTTAAATTTTTATGCAAATATAATTTTGAATTATTTTATTTTTATATAATTATGTTAGTACGAGGAATTAAATTAAGTTCATTATATTCTACAGCGAAAATATTTTAGTAGAGAATGATTTATATATATATATATATATATATATATATATATATATATATATATATATATATATATATATATATATGACTGTTTATAAAACGCAATAAAGATAGATGGCAATTTCTGTTGTGACATTAAGCTTTCAGATAGTAAAACAAATACTACATTTGCAGCTGAGAGCGCTATGTAATGTCTATAAAGAAAGAGTAACTGAACTCTAAAGATATATTGAGAAAGGGGTTAATCTCAGAAGGGATTGCTCGTTAGTATGTAGTTTTCAAATGGCAATATTTTACTTTGGCTTGATAGCACTAAAGCTCGCGCGGTAATCTTAATGGCAAGGTGGTGAAATGTTCATCTGCTGAGAGGGTTGAATAAATGATAATTACTCGATGTTCGAATGTGTTTTAAAAGGAATAACAATACGGATTCATACATTATTTCCAATTCGTGGAATTATTATTTTTTTAATCACTTAGATAAAAGCACTTACCTATATCCTTATACGTACGTATGTGTTTACATTGTATTATTAAATATTTCATAATTATTGTTTCATATTATTGAGTTTCACGAGATACTGAGTTATATATATATATATATATATATATATATATATATATATATGTATATTCAGATATTTTATGTTATTAATTTCACAATACTGTAGAAAGTTGTTGAAAATCGATCTACCTTTTACTGTTTTATTAGGTCATCCCTTATATATATATATATATATATATATATATATATATATATATATATATATATATGTATGTATGTATAAATTTCATTAACGTATATTTTTAATTATTTTTTTTAATCTTCTTCAACCTTTATATTTTTCTTTTAAAATACTTCTCAGCAATAAGAAATATATTTTTTGTTCCACAATTGAATTATCACCTTAACACTACAATATATTGAAAAAGTTTTAAATAACTATTTATTGTTCACTATCTTTATGAACTTATACATAAAGTATTTTTTTTATAATGCTTATAAATAAATTAAATGTACAATAAATAATTATTGATTCTTTTTCAATATCTTGTGGTGTTTGAGTAATAATTCATTTGTATGAAAATTGGTTTGTTGATAGATATATTTTATTCTTAAAATTCTTTTGTATTCTTTAATGTCTAATCTTTATAATTTTGTTTTAAAATTCTTTAAAATCAATTTGTAAATTTATAAATAAAAATGTGAAAATTAATTATTTATTTCTTATGAGTCAACATTTTTGACATTACCTTTAATTTTGTAATGTTAAAAAATGATGTAAGTTTTTGTTAGAATTGCATTTATTATTGATATTATAAACACACGTGTGTATAATTTTTTTGTTTACATTTAATAGTTATATGAATTTTTTTAAAAAAACATAAATCATTTCTTTATTATTCTGAATAAATATATCATCATGATTCAGTTATACAAAAGTCATTTAAATGTTAAAATGAATTGAAATAAAAATAAGAATTATGTTTACAATGCAATATTTATGTGTAATATTTTATGAAGAATTTCATCTTATTGTTATAAAAAATAATTTTTCTAAGAAATTGTTACATTATATATATAAATAATAATAAGGGCACTGATATATATATATATATATATATATATATATATATATGTGTGTGTGTGTGTGTGTGTGTGTGTGTGTGTGTGTGTGTGTGTATGTGTATGTGTATGATATATTCATAAGAAATGAACTATTATTTGCAAACATTTTAAATTGTTATAAACCTCTTTATTATTAATTTATACAAGTGACATACAAGAAATATACATTTGTTATTAACAGGTGTTCTTGAATATGGCTATTATTATCTTTAATTATAATTTTGACAATGTTTCTTTGAAATTACACAGACAATCAATCATTTATATTAAAAATATTTGTATAGAAGACAGATTCTAAGAATAATAATATTCATGTAGGAAATAAACATGAAGACATTTACACATACATACATATGTATATATATATATATATATATATGTAAAAGTAAATGATGCATATTTAAAATTTCACATCTGTCTATAAAACATGTCATGCTTTGAAGAATCAAATTCATTATCAGATCACGATTGAAAACAATAAAGTACTGTTTTCGATTATTATCTTTTAACCGAAAAACACCCCATACAAAATTCATACTCACATACAGAGTTTAATGTAGATAATGACCTCAGTATCTGTTTAAGATACAGCATCAAGAGTTCAAAAGATGTGAACTCTCGAACAATTGTATAAAATTTAAAATCAGTCCATCCGTGAAATTGTCAAAACGATCGATAAAATAAATTTCAAAACATCAAAGAGAAAATAATAAATTGCTAATGTCAGTCAATATGAGTACGTAATTGAACAAAATAGTCTTTTGTGTTATTGTTCATTCATATCAGATATGATTAAACGAGGATAGAGACGCCATGTGCGCGTCTTGTTCTATTTTCATATCAACTTTGAATCGTACGAAATACAAACGGATCTTTTATGAGAGAAGATATTTAAAAAACAACATATTTCAAATAACGTATTAACCTTTCACATGTGCGAGGGTTGAATGAAGAAAGATAAGTGAAGATACCTGAAACAGAATCAGATATATGTGAAACAAACTTTCCTTGTCTCAGAGTCCACTCGAAATATCTAAAACCTTAGACAAACAATAAATGTGGTCTTCTCAAAAATTTCAAACCCTTTTTTGCTAAGGGTGTTTTATGTACCGTCGACGGAGCATTAGTGCTATCTACTATTGGTAATATTATCCCTTATGGATTCGCCAACCACCCCTTACGGCTATATAGGGAGGTCGACTTACACCCTTAGAATAATTGTACTGAATAATGGAGTAAGCCGCATGCCGCTCTTTTTCAAGGGGACACAAACACATGTGCCTCTTTGTTTTAGACACTCCTAACTAACTAACCCTTTCGTCTTGTTGTTTTCATCCCCCTTTTCATATTGGCCGTTTACCATGTCCGATGCGCTGTCCCCTTCTATTGTTTTATATTATTAAAAATTTTTATGAGTGCCATTAGTAATAATTTATCTATAATTACAACATTTTTGAATGTCGTTTCTTTTATATTGATACGAATGGGGGTTTGAGAATGGGCGGTAGCACTTGTTCATTTCGAATACATTTATTTGTACCGATATTATTGTTCTCTATAATGTTTTTTGACACACAGACATATATATATATATATATATATATATATATATATATATATATAAAATTCTACAAAACTAATATTAAATTTTAAAAAATCTTTTCTATATTTATTAAAATTTAAAAATTATTAATATAATATTTAATTAATTTAAATTACCAAGATGTGTTTTATTAAGAGTACATTTATTACTCTTGAGTTTATAATTATAATATAATGGTAGGTATAATCTAGTTTAGTTCATTGTAACTGGTTTTATTTATGTCATAAATTTTTATTCATTTTTTATAAATAAATTAATAAAGCGGCAATTAAATAAATTTTAAAATTTGATCCTTCTTTAAAATAACAAATATTTATCGAAAAAAATATAAATAAATGAGAGAAATTATAAATTATTAAATTGATTTTTTAATAAAAGTGCAATAAAAAAATTAATTAAAACGCTCTTCCTATTAATGTAGTAAAATGCAATATAAATATATAAAAATTAATATTACTCAAATAATTGTCTCTTTTTGATTTCAAAAAGAACTTAAGAGTGGGAAGATTAGATGAAAAGTCTAATTAAACTTATTATAATTTTTTAAATTGAGTGTTCATTTTAAGAAAAAATATTTATGTGCTTTGTGTTTTAAAGACTTAAGTTTTATTATAGAATTTTTTTTTCAAAAAATAAATAGTTGAGTACTTATTAATTTATAAAATATAATATGTACAATATTTTCAGAGTGTTGTAAATAATCACTCAATTTCTTTTTATTGTTTATTGCAAAGATATATAATTATTTTAACAACTGTGAATTTTCTAATTTTTTATGCACTTTAAGATAAAATAATCATATTTATGTATCTCTTTATAATATAAAAATAAACATTAATAATTGTGTAAAAAAATAGCAACGAATTAATAAAAATTATACATATATATTAAGAAAAGTAAAATAAGAAGAGTTTTTCATTAAGTCTGTTTAAAAAAAGTACATAATAAATTTATTTTGAGAATTTTAAAAATATTTTTATTGAAGAAAAAATCACAAATAGAAAATAACCAATTTATAAATATTTATAAACTTCACTTGCCAAGTTGTGAAATTTACACATATGTGTATAATTCACAGAAGAATGCAATATATATATATATATATATATATATATATATATATATATATATATATATATATATATATATGAGTTCAGTAGGTAATAAGTAATGTGTTTTGATTTAATTATTGCACTAAGAATCCAATTGATGACAAACATACTCTAACATCTCAGCGTACGAACATTAATGCACACAAATATCCGACAAAACCGCCATTTAAAGTAATACATTGATCCAGTAGCATGAGGTTCGCAGGCACATCTATACCACCACAGTAAACACACACATACCCCTTTCTTGTAATTTACAGGGATAAACATTAACGTTACAAAAGGCTATAAGATAAATCAAGTCGAAACGTTAAGAACTCGAGACTATTGGACGTGGAACGAGACAATCGTAACGATGTCGATCGTGTGCGCGACAGAGACAGCACGTGGTGATTTTTAGCGAACGGATGAACATTTGATATCGTCCTAGCCACGCTCGTCTATGCAAATTGTGTGTAAAAGAGCGTATTTTCTAGCCAGTATATAAATTTCTTGATTTCGTTTTTGTTGCTGTCTGCGATGTGTTACATTTGTATTCGAAGACATGACAAGTCAACGTTACTTGCCGTGATTGATTTTGATCGTTATTTTCTAGCCATGGAGTCTCATTTCATAGACTATTACACAAACTATGTTTATTCACGTATGTGATGGAATTGATAACAATATTTATTAGAAAAATAAAGAATATTTATTGAGTGCGAAGAAAAATTCAAATTTCAAATTAACATCTTTTTTAAAAAATAATAATTAAGTTAATTCTTTGCAAGTTAATTCTTTATATTAAGTTGATTCTTTTAAGGATTCTTAGATCATACATTGCCTTTATACTCTTATGTTTATTTAAAATATTTTTTATGAGTATTTTCAACACAAGAAGATAAGAATATATTTAAAGCTTTCGAAAATCATAAATATTCAAAGAACTAATTTGGACTGTAAACAAAATTAAATATTAAAAATTTCAACTATTGATATGTTGGAAGATAGACATTTTTCATCATCATGAAACTTTAAATTTTTTGACAATGATATTTTTTTAATACTATTACATTATTTAAATTGAAACTTTTATATATATATATATATATATATATATATATATATGTGTGTGTGTGTGTGTGTGTCTTAATCACAAGAATAATTCCAGACAGTTCAAAAATGTATGAAAAGGAGTTTGCTAAGAATCATATGGAAAGGCAAAATATATAACCGAATGAATTATAAAGAAAATATTATAAAAAAGTAAAATTTAAAAAATAAATGAATCAGTTGTATAACAAGAAGAAGAGATTATTAATGAACAAGACAAATTATTGATTAAGAACTCACAGATATAAAAAGATTTAGGAAAAGACTTATGGATAGCTGGGATAAAAATTTTAGAAAATGATTCGAATACAGTGAAAAAAAATATATTGGATCGGTAAAGTGGATAGTTTTGGGAGAGAGCTTTATCTAGTTGTGGGTAGAAAAAGTTTAATATATATATATATATATATATATATATATATATATATATATATATGAGATAGGGTATAAATAAACGAGATTAATTCTATAACTCGAGAATTAATTAAGAGTAAACAGATGGATATTATTTAGTGTACTGTAATATATTTTAAATATTATAAACTGGACTATATATTAACCTGTTATAGTATAATTCTCAGCTTAATCGACTTGTTCCCTACAAGTGGACATGTGTTCGAAGAGAGATATGTTTTTATATTTTATCCAAAAAATAATTGTTAATATAGATAAAATAATATTATTATTATTGTTAAACTGAAAACATTTATAACTGAAATTTTGGAATTTTTGAGTGAAAATTATGATCAAGATTATACATTTTATATAAGAGGTCTTAAATAATTATGAAGAATAGCAAAGAATAATAAATATATGTCTAAACCTTTCAGTCTCATTTGGGCCACCTACACGTACGATTTGAATAACAAATGATTTTGAAATACAGACGAAAAATTAATGATAATAAATTAATAAATCTCTCATGTATAACAATTACTGATGACAATATTTAAAAATATGTGATTTAAGAAAAATAAAATTGAACAGTAAAAAAATTTTTCTAATGGAATTTTATGTACGATTTAAAAATTTCCAAATATATATTATTTAAAAAAAATCGAGTAATTTGAATGTTGTTTTAGCTTATTAAATATGCACCAAGCATATTGTATTGGCTAATTTATTTAAATGAAATTTATATATTTATATATGGTTCCAATTTTCTATTTATAAATTATTTTAAAGCAAAAGCGATAGAAAGGCTCTGACGATGATGGCATCGCCATCGAAATGCATCAGCCGATATAATTATAAATTATATAATTATAAAAAACAAGTGAACAATAAGTGATTATTGAACACTTTAAATTATTGTGGTGTTGGGGTGAAAATTCATTTGTGTAAACTAATAAAAGCGATAGAGCTATGAAATATTTTTTTTTTAATGAGATTTAGAAAATTATTTTGAACAATAGAGATAACTAATTTATAAAATCAGCACAGTATCTGCAAAAACTAAATATGACCTTCTAGTTGTGAAGATCATATGATTGATATTGATCATGTTAAGATTTAAATTGAATTATTTATTTTATATACTTTAGAGAGAAATATATATTTATAATCATCTTAAAATTAAATGTAGTCATTATGATTGATCAATAAATGTGTTATATTTCATCATATAAACGCATGTTGATTTATAAAAAAAGGATTTTTTTTTAAAATTCAATAGAAATTAATTAATATGTTCATCATATTCAATTGATTTTATTTATTTTTTATACGACATTTAAAACTTATTTTTTTAAAATAAATATTAGATATGAAAGATAATTTCTTGTTTTGATTCCAAATCGAAAAACTTATTATCCAGGTGGAATCAAAAATCTGTTGAGAGAAAATGTATGGATAATTATATGTATATATATATATATATATATATGTATGTATGCATGTATGTATGTATAGTTTCATTAATTTTTAATTAAACAAGAGTACTTGTATAATCTAGATTTTATAATGCAGTTTTGTAATGATAATGACACTGCCATCAAAATACACATTAGCGATTAAAGTGAACAAATGCAATAGCTAAATTCTTTTATGTTACCTTATGGTGTTTGGGCCAGTAAAATTGAATTAGCCATAGTGCCAAATGTACAGTGAAACAAGTATTTTTGCAAATATTTATATATATATATATATATATATATATATATATATATTTACATATAAATATATAGATTAGTAACACAAATGTCTTGAAAGTACAGTGGAAGCAATAAAAATGTCCTGGTGTCCCAATCATGTAGTGTTTAATATAAAATGCTATACACCTACCGTATTTTGTTACCGGTCGTGTTCACGATTCGCAATTTACGTCGATGTGTTTCAGCTTGTTTTGCGGCAGTTTAACGTATGGTTTTCGATTCGGATGCTGTGTATCGGCGAATGAAAAAAAAACTGTAAATTAATCCTCTGTTCTTTATGCTGAAATGTACGTTGTCCAATCGAAATCTGATATAGCGTTACGATGAATTTATTTATATGATTGCATGTTCGATATATTGAAATATAATCTTTGTTTATTATTTCGATAGAATACGCACAAATATACATATACACAAATTACATATATATGTATATATATATATATATATATATATATATATATATATAAAAATATATAAATATAAATTTTAGAATCGAATAAAATTGGATAAAAAAAATATTAGTAGAAAACAACATGAAATTGATTGAAAAAAATTGTAAAGAAGTTAATACTAACTGAATAACTACTAATTCTTGTCACAATATTGTTATTTATTTTTATATTATTTTAATAGCTTTTTTATTATGACTTCTCATATCTGGTTTTGGTAAGTTTGTGAAATTTATATTCATTTTTATGTTTTATTAAGCATATATGTATGCAAAATGATTATATATATATATATATATATATATATATATATATATATATATATATATATAAGAAAGAAAAAAATTAAAAAGATATCAGTTGATAGAAAAAAAGTAATTTTTCAAGTTTATGATTCACTAACCAATCAATAGATACATATTTAGAAATAATAATATTCTATTTCCAAATATATTAGGATAAAAATCTATAGATATAAGTATATATATATATATATATATATATATATTAAATTATTGTTCATAAAAAGAATATATTTTTAAAGGTGATAAATTTGTCAAGTTAATTATATAAGTGACTCAAATGAAATTGAAGGATAGTAAATGAAAGTAAACAGGCAAATGTATATCTAAACTCTTCAGTTTTATTTTGGACACCTTATGTATTTATTAAGATTGAGGGGGTAAAAGAGAGAGAGAGAGGTCACAGATAACAGTAAGAATAATGGAAAGCTGTATGTTGTTAACACGTAGAGATAAGAATATAAAAGAGTGGATTTGAAATAAAATAAAAATTACAGATATATAAACAAGAGTAAAATATTTAAAATGGAAATAGATCAATCATTAAGTAAAAAAAGAAAACTACTGATGGACAATGGACATTGATTGGGAAACTAGAAAAATAAAAGGCTCAAGAACGGGCTAGTTGATAGATGGGATAAACATATAAAGAAATTTGTCAATGTTGAATAGAAAAGTAAAATGTTGGATTGCTGGAATTGAAAAATTTTTGTAAGGGTCTAATCCAGTAATAGATTTATGATGATTTATATATATATATATATATATATATATATATATATATATATATATATATATACATACAAATGACTGATATAGAAAAAATAGAGACAAAGGAAACTAGAAATAACTAAGGGAATTACCAGTTAATAAAATTAAAATAATTATTAAAAGTTTACATAATATTTTTATTACATTTTTATGTATATATATATTTATAAAATCTAGGACATATATTTTAACACAGTACTCTGACGATGATCAGATAGCAATTGAAATGCATGTC
>CP092092.1:22473255-22513255 GCA_029203775.1 Neoneuromus ignobilis | reverse complement strand
TTCAGTGTTACCTTTTTGTGTACGCTTTGAAGCTGTAAAGCTGTTGTTTATTAAGAAAACTGATGAAAAAACTAATTTTAAATTTATTAAGACTTTAAAATTACTTATACTCATACTACGTATTTAATTTTAATTCATTTTTTTATTCATTATGAATTATTTGAATAAAATTATATCATGAACGAATTTTATTAATTTTAGAAATAATGATAGAAAATATATAATGCAAAGTTGCCACTCTTTTAATCTTTACTGAATTTTCTGAAATAAAATTGAATTAATTGAAATTATAAGTATTTTTTTCTTGAAACTTTTTAAACTATATACATATATTTTAAAATTTTAATTATAAAACATTTTTCTTCTATGTACATAAAAATTCATGATTATAAAATTAATTATTTTATGTATCTGCTAATTTTATAGTATAAATATTATTTGAATCTGAAAAAAGTTTATAATTTCAGCATTAAATTTTGTGAAATATTTTAAAAAAAATAAAAAAAAACCTTTGTATAAATTCCTTATACAAAATTATTTTCTTTTATACATTAGATTGTACATTATTTTTGTTTCGCTACGAATCGTCAAACAGATAATTTTTTTGATTTGACTTACCCAATTTTTCTTTTTTTTTAAATTGAACTTATTGAGAAATAATAATGTTGTCAGCAAATTTTAAGTGACTAAGTATCTCGACATCTACTTCATTCCTTTAGATTTTAAGTGTCTTAAGTACTTCTTTTAGAGGCATTATAAATAACTTCAGTAATGTTGTATCATCTGTTTCATTCATTTTATAATTTTAAACTCTTTATATACTTGTACAGAGGATGTATAATTTCTATAAATATTTCTTAAAATTTTCATATAAGTTGTTTTAATGCATTTGAATCAAAAGTTTCAATAATCTATAAAATCCAGACAAAGTGGTAATTGAAATTCATTATATCGACTGATGATTTTTTTTACTATTTCAATATAATCCATTGTACTAAATTTGTTTTAAAATAGTGACCATTTGCGTTGCTAAGAAAAATTCAGCTAACTTTGTATCTACCTTGAAATAATTTTGTTAAATATTTTTTGTTTAGTAGGAATAATCATAAATTTAAAATTGCTCAATAGTTATTCAAATCTTCCTTATTTCCTTTTTTTTATAACAATTACTGTAAATACTCGTATATTATATTTATTTAGTATTATTCCATTTTTTAGACACCAAAAAAAATTAATATAACGTTTTCTATTTTTTTATATTATTTTAAAAATATTTGTTCTGCTTCTATCATTTTAGCAGCTTTATCATTTTTCAAATTCTGTGGCACTTGAAACTTCTTCAGGTATTATAAGTGAAATATTTGGTCCTTTATATTTTTTTTTCTTGTACAGGTAACTCATATGAGACTGAAAGATTTAATATGTAAATGTGTGTCTAAGCAATTCAGTCTCATTTAGATCACCCTATACATTATTCACTATTTACATATTCATATTATATATATATATATATATATATATATATATATATAGAGAGAGAGAGAGAGAGAGAGAGAGATCGGTATTCATATATTTTGGCGTAAAATTCTATATTTGGACTTATTGTGGATTTGTTGTTTGTTATACTTTTGTAATATAATTTTAATTAGATTATTTGATTTTCTTGTCATGAGACTTTGTTTCATTTTTATGTAGTTTCTATTTTCTTTAATAGTTTTTCTTACAAAATTACTACTGTATTTTGGAATATATTCTTATATATATATATATATATATATATATATATATATATATATATATATATATATATAATTTCATCATCATCATCACCACCACAATTTACAACTGTCCAATGCTGGACGAAAGCATTATCGAATGTTAATGGTTGTTCTTAAACGTCTTCTCATGAACTTTCACTTTATACTATCAACAGTCTCTTTCAATTTGCTAATCACCTCCACTATATTTCAAAATTTAATCTCTCCATCTTTAATGAAATCTCTTTTTGATCTTTTTTCATCTCTTTGTCACCATTTCCTAATGATATCTTTGTCCACATATTGTTCTCTCTTCTTGCAATGTGTTCTATCTATGTTCTTTTCAGTGATTTTATTTTTTCTGTTGTTTGATTTATTCTTGATCTTTTTCTATATTAGATTTGATAGATATTTTTGTCATATTTTACAATTTTTAAATCAGGATATTTAATTTTTTGTAAATGTATATCAACCTTATAAATACATTTTTCATTGTTTGAGTTTATTCAAATTTTAATAACCAAAAATAATTTTACATACAATTAATATTCTACTTTGGTTGGTAAAATACTTAAAATAGCACGGATCATTTTAGAAATTACAAATATTTCATTGATAATTCAGTGAGAATAATTGTAAGATAAATTGAATTATTATCAATAATTTATAACATACTCTGTGAAAGACACGTCAACTTCGTCGTATAGATGAGGCATATAAAGAAAAATATTTCAATAACTCTCGTACAATAACTCTTCTCACTATTTGAACACTTTACACTCTTGTCACATCGTCTTTCCATATCAATGTGACTATTTCATTCATAACGGACAGTTCTAAAGTATGAACTATTATTCATGCGGAAATAGTTAAAGGCCGAGCTGTCTCCATAACATGCCGTCTAAAACGAGTAATACAAATCTGTCAAAGACAATTGTGAATAGGGATGAATAATATTAATCTTTAAAGAGCTATTGGTCATACGTATATGTTGTATTCAGTATAGTCACCGTTCATCGAATGTGTTTCATCAACGTTCGAAAACATAGACGGCGAGTTAGGAATTTGAAATACTGGTCATGATGTAGAGTAAAACTGTTAAAGTAAGATTTATTTATTGAATGATTTTTCATGTCTATGAGATTTGAATTGTTTTTTAAAATAATAAATAACATTTATAACAAGATAAAAACTCTACTCTCTGTAAATTATCATATTTTAACTAAAAAAATGATATTCGGGAAAAAAATAAAAATAATAACAAATATTTATGAATAAAATAAACAAATATTAAATTAAATTTGATGATATTTGTAACAAAAACATATATATGTAATAAGGCCAACAAATGATTAAATAAATTTCTCGACGACCTCGAGGCTAAAAAGTAGAATTTTTTTAAAAACGTCAACAGTTAGGTATATATATATATATATATATATATATATATATATATATATATATATATATATATTAGATAACCAGTTGATGTAATAAATATCAAATACCATTTTGCCTTGGATATATAGATAATAAAAAAGCTTTCGATTCAGATAATACTTCAGTAATAATCAAAAAGTTGAAGAAGCATATATTTTATGTTCAGAAAATAATTATAAGATATGCTATACAAGAATACATGAAGAAACAGATTTTTTTAAAATTATGAAAGTAGTTAAACAGATTTATTTACAGCTACATTAAAAATTATACTAAGAATTTGAAGGAATAAAATTAAATGGTGAGATAATTAGTTACTTAAGATTAACTGATATCATTATTTCCTCAACAAGCATAGAAGAACTTGAAAAAATAGCAGAGGAATTAGACAAAGAAAGCAAAAAAAAATAATCCTGTGATGAATCTTAGAAAGATAGGAATAATTTTCCAAAAAAATCCGATTAGAAGAAAATCGAATTAAAAGGAGTGAAAATAGAAGTTAAAAATTATGTATATCTAGAACAATCCATTAATACTAAAGGATGATTTATAGATTAATTGAACAGAAGAATAAATTGAGATAGTATAAATTCAGAAGAAATTCTCATAAAATGCAATATTTTTCTATTTTTAATGAAAAAATGTTTGATCAGTGCAACTCTGTTCTGACTTATAGCAGTGAAACATAGGTTTTAAATATCCAAAAAAATCAGCAATTCTAGACAACATAAACAATATGAAAAGAGTTATGTTAGGAAAGGCAAATAAGCAGATTACAAAGAAAATTATAATTACACAGAAAACATTGTGGCAAAAGTGAGAAATTTAAACCAGTTCTATCAAATATCAAAAATACAGACCATCGATAGATAAAAAAATATGTATTGGTAATTTAAAGATATAATAAAGCTCAAAAAAAGATACGTTGGTAGATTGAACATAGATATGAGAAAATTCGTCACAGGAATAAAGTAGAAAAGTGTTAAATTGGTCAAAGTGAACAATTTTAGGAGAAGCCTTTATTCAATATTGGATAGAAAGAGGTTGATGATGATGTTGACAGAATAAGAATGTATGTAAAAAAGTACTATGTAAGAGAATTATATATAATAGATAAAGAAAACCATTCTGATATAAAAAAGGTCCAATCAATATATTATTATTATTAATTAGAAGGATAATTGAAAGAATAATAAACAATATTAAATGATAGTAAGCATGCAAATGTGTTTAAACCCTTCATTCTTATTTGAGCTATCCTATATATGTTTATAAATTACATAAACTATTTTGAGAGATTTTTTTTATAAATTGGGTAAACAAGACAAAGTTTTTCATTTCTAATAATTTATGCAATTTTCTTTCATCTAATAAAAAATATATAGAGTCATTCAAATGTGACGACTAGATTTGTGTTTTATTAAAAAGAAACAAAAAAACTATACACATATTTCTTCATACACCACACATGTTTCTTTTTAGTAAAATACAAATATAGGCGACACATTTGGATGACATTATATATATATATATATATATATATATATATATATATATATATACATACGAGGGTCTTTTGATAAGTATGGTAAAAAGTAAAAAAATAAATTTAATTAAATTAAACAATAAATAAATTTACTATACTTATCTAACGATATCTTGTATTCATATATATATATATATATATATATATATATATATATATATATATATATATATATATATAGGGTGGTTTAAATACAATTGGTTTAGGGTTTAGTTATACATTAAATTGCTTAATATTCTATACTATCTTTTAGTCTAATATGGACCACCTTATATATGTAACAAGTACACTATTACTTTAATTTTTATAATTATTATTTCTTTAATTAAAAGTTTATGGAAAATATGTTAAGCTAGTAACACAAATTATTTTAGTATCATAAAATTATTCGCTGATAAAGTTTGTAAGAAATATTAGTTAATTAAATTAGTTTAGATTAGTAATTCATATAATAATAAAAATACTTTGATGCTTTTTAATTCTAGAAATGAATGTGCTATGAATTCAAATTTCAATTTTTACCTACAAACATTTTTGAATTAACCATAATAGTGCTTATTATTTTTTTAATAATTTAAATTATATGAATTCAAATCATATTTTTTTAATAATTTAAATCAAATCTGATGTCTAGATTTGTATTTTATTAAAAAAAAACATGTGTATAGGGGGATGTATAGGGAAACATGTGTATAATTTCTTTTGTTTGTTTTTAATAAAACATTAATCTAGGCGTCACATTTGGATGACCCCATATATATATATATATATATATATATATATATATATATATTCTCATGAGTAATTTTTAGAAATATTTTAAAATTTTAAAACATCATATGAATTTTTTCACAAGTTATTTATTTTTCTTTTTACTTGTAAATGAATATTCTGTTAATTAATAATAATAATTATTAATGTAAAGTAAAATTTGTATATATATTAAATTAATATATATATATAAAAGTAGATGTATGTAGAGATGATTGTGTGAGTATGCAAGCACATATGGAAATACCGACAATATATACTAAATTTTCCGAATCTATACATGTCATTTTCATCATCCCTATACACCAATGTATACATACCGAGTCTCTTTAAAAGCAAAACAGGATCGTCCGCCTCCATCACCACCTTTACATCCATCTCGAGCTGAGCTAATTCGCTTCATGAATATGACTGTGTTGGTTTGGTGTACATCTAGCCCAGTCAGTCAGTGTGTAACGATATCACGGCCAAACAGTCAGACACTAAAGCAACGTCGACGAAGAGTACAGTGGAGACGACGATGGTAATGGGTAATGGTGGTCGGTCGGTTGGTTGGTTGGATGTTCCGTGATATATGGATGTCTATTCCATACATCACAAAAGGCACAGATGACAGATTCAAAATTACAATAAGTCCGGTGACTAATAACCACTTCCTATAGACTATGGCCCGTTCGTTCATTCATCTATCCATTTCCATGCGTTCATCCGTTAGTCATCTTTGACTGTCTTCGTTGTTTGATGATTTCCTTCTATACGCGTCCTCGCTTTATTCATTCGATTCCGTCGACACGTTTTATACTATTATTTATAATACCCTATTCATAATATCTGATTTGAATTATGCTAATGTCTAATTTTATTTGTACCCATTTCATTATATTAAATATCTATATGTGTATAGTTGTGCGTGTATTAATTAAATTTGATATTTTAACAAACGACCGAAGAATTATAAAAATGAAAAAATACGTTATTTTTTTTTCTTAGTCTGTAACAAAGAAAAAACTATAGACTATATAACCTTATTAAAGATTAATACATGAATGTAAATGTATCTCCTGTTCTCACTTATTAAGTTTGTGAATAGTCGTCTCGTAATTAACACGACGTGTTGTTCACTAATAAGTTAGTAGTTTTGGTCTAAATTACGAAACTCTGTAAGCGACCTTTCATTAAGAAAATGATCATTTCATATGTTTAAGAATAAATTATTCATGTTACAAAATTACCAACAAATAAAGAGATATAGTTCTGTTTTTTTTATTTGAAAATTTTTAATTTTTTATATATAAAATATCAATTTATTTAAATGAATAAATTTATTTTACAGAAAATATATAACAGTTTATTATTTGTATTTTTGTATATTTCTATTAAATATGATTTTAAAAAAATATTGGTTACTAAATTAAATTTATTTCAATTGGCTATAAATCTAGATTAATACGTTATAAAAATATATACTAATCTTCAAATCAATATTTTTTCTTTTATTACATTATTTCAAAAATATACACAAACATTCATACACATGTCATCATAATAAGTCTTTTTCTATTTACTCCTAGATAAAGGCTTCTTTCAAAATTTTCCACTTCTAAAAATCTAATACCTTTTTCTTTCATTCAACGTTAACAAATTTTCTCATGTTTATATTCTCTCCATCCATAGATTTTTTTATTAGGTTTTTTTATGTTTTTGAATTTCTAATTAATTTCTTTCGTCAATCAGTGATTTTTTTATATAACTTTCCTATTTTTTTAATCTCTTAGGTTTTGTTAAAATGTTTGTTACTTTAAACATACTTTTTTATGGCCGATAGTTTTTCTTTTTATCTCTATGTGTTATTCTTAACCATCTTTTTATGTTTTTCATTATTGTTTGGAATTTCTGAATTATTGTTGTATTTATGATTAATATTACATTGCCATATATGAAAACAGACTGTATGAATTGATCGAAAAAAATTTTTTATCACACACATACACACACATTTATATATATATATATATATATATATATATATATATATATATACCAAATAATTATGTATGTCATTTAATTATACAATATTTACAGGTCAAAAACCTGAACATTGAATACAAAAACAAAGCAAAACTTTCGACAATTTATCATTGTATAAAAAGGATAAGTGATTTAGTAGAGCAAATAAAATAAATAGAATTGGAATTGGAAAAAATAGTATGAAAAGAAAACAATAGATAGTCAAAAATCATTATGAATTGGAGACCAAGAGACAAAAAGGAAACCAAATAAGAGTCTTTATTAAAGATAGAAAGATTGAATTTTAAAATAAAGAGAAGAGGGTTAGATGAGATTAGTAACAGGCAATGGAAATATCTTGAGAAAACATTTAATTTTCTATATATTAATGACAGAAGAATTAATGACATTCGATGGGATTTTCGTTCAGCAATGAGCTAATCTAGGGTTTATAAATTATATCTTTTTTTATAAATTTTTAATATTAAAAAATAATTTACTGTTATTTAATAAAAAGTTTTATATAATTTGTTACTCAATTTTATTAAAAATGACAAAGAAATCAGAAAACTTAAGACATATATATATATATATATATATATATATATATATATAAAGAATGATTTTAAAATCATTTGTAAGTGTACACATAATTGAAATAGTCTGTTTATTTATCCGATTTTGCTTCGTCTTTTTGACAAAACTCTTATCCTACTTCACATATAAACACAGTGACTAGTTGTGTCCTTCTCACTAGATTTGTACGCACGGATGTGATATTTGTATTCAAAGTGGTTCGGCTGTCAACGATGGTCCGCTTCACTGTCACTTACCCACTGATGTCTAAATCAGACAAGTGTTGAAAGTGTAGATTTCGAGTAGATACATGTAGATTGGATCTATTTAGAGATACAAATTTTAAACTTTTTTTAGCGAAAATATTATTTACATTTTTATTAACAATTTTAGATAATAATAATAGAAAGTATACAAAAATATAAATAAATTTGATTTTTAGAGCATATCTTTTAAATCAGTCTTTCCTACTAAAATACAAATGAATTATCACTTCCATACCACAAGATAATATAAAGTGTTCACTAAATACTTATTATCTACTTTTATTTGTTTATAAGCTGATGCACATTTCAATAACCTTGCCATCATCGTCAGAGATCTGTATTATAAAATCTTAATCACCAAAGTTTATAAGTTATTTCTATATATTATTTAAGTATTTTTTCTTTTTTAATCTATATTTTATAAATAAATATTTAATATTTTATATATAAATAATAATCATTTACTTTCCGTATTTATGTATTGAAAAATGATTGTGAATCCAAATATATAAAAAGACGTGGGAATAAATCCGTGAAAAGATTGGACAGAGACAAACGAAAATTGGTCGAAATAGATTGGAAGATAAGAGCATTGATTTAGTCAAGTTGGTAACTGTTATATATATATATATATATATATATATATATATATATATATATATGTGCGTATGCATGTATGTATGATTTATCTAAAATAACTCTATAATGCAATGCTTTGATTATAATATCATGATCGTCGAAATGCGCATTAACAAATAAAATTAACCTTTTAAAATTATTGAGGCATTAACGAAAATGACTAGTTTATGAAAAAAGAGTATCAAATTTTATTTTACAAAAATATGAGTTATTTAAACAGATAAAATATTTTTAATTTAATTTTATTTCTCTAGAATTTTTAATACAACTATAATCGATTTTTTTAAAAATATTTAAAAATATTCCGTATATATTGAATAGATTAAAAATATTTTTTACTTGCAGTGATATTTGAATTGTTTTAATGTTAAAATATATATTTAAATAATTACATGTCTAAAATAAATTATATTTAGTAACAATTCATTCTCAATTATGAAAATAATAGTACTATGACTGTTTTTCAATTTGAATAATTACTATTTATATTGAAATATTAAGCTAAATAAAATGACATTAATCAATAAATAATCATTGAAATCATTTTAATATCATTGTATAATATAAAAAGTGAATAATAAAATAATTTCAATAACATTTATTAAAAAAAGAAAAAATATTTATAATTGTTTCATCAGATACTTCAATCAAGTCGTTAGAATAGAGTGTAATTCCTTTGAAAATCACATCACTAATAGATCCTATCGCGAAAGGAACATTTCAACATCTATGTCCACATGTCCACCTCTTTTAGGAAACGTTTGGCATAAAACGGGTTGCTGCGTCGCACTATGATTCGGTCGTAGCCGATGAAGGATGGAAAATGTGGGGATATATGTTTTGGAAATACGGTTGCGGATACGGACATACGAGCGATGGGTGGATGCGTGTTGGGTGGCTTCGACTGGGCGGACAATCGTGCACGCATTGGAATGACGGAAAAGGGGTAGATTTGTCACTGACTGATGCTTTCTTGACTTGGCCGGGGTTTGAATTCGGCCTCGTCTCTGTCTCGTATCCGCTATCGCCGCTTTATAAATGATTCTAGATTTATTGATGTGATTTTCAAATTGCCCGTCCGTGCTGTAGTTTGCTACAGGCGACACATAAGGGGATATTGTTTGTTTGGGATGTGATTGTATAGTAGTTGGTTCATGATATATTTCCAGTATGGTTTTAATAACGCTGATGCCTCGCCGTTTCATTTATTATTTGTGTAGTGTGTGATATGTATTAATGAACTATTTCCTGAACAATCATCTACGTGTCGACTTTTTCGAATATTACATTCCTGATGAACGAAATTGTTGCATACATTCTCTATCTATTACTAACGTATTATTACAGATGATATAAAAGTTAAATACCTTTTTTAAAAATCATGACATTATATATGTTTAGAGAAAATGTATTTTAAATATAACAATTAATAACTTAAATATTCAAATATAGAAAATATATTTCTTATAAAAATATAAGATCATCAAAATGTGACACCTAGATTTGTGTTTTATTAAAAAGAAACATGTGTATAGGGTGGTGAATAGGAAAACACTTGTATAGTTTTTGTATTTTTTTAATAAAACACAAATATATGCGTCACATTTGGATGTCCCTATATATTATATATCAATTTATTTTCGTACTATGATATAGTTTAGATTTTTTTTAAATACTAAAATACCTATATAAATCTTTTAATTTTTTGATTTATTAATTTGTGTAATATGAAATGTCGGATTTTTCAATTGAAAATCAAAGAAAAATTCAACATTTTATAACACACGACTTAATACATATTTTTGTATGCATGTTAAATAATTTTACCTATATATTTGATTTTAAAAATTAAAAATAATATAAAGGTAAATAATTATTTATAAACTTAAATTTATATAAATTTCACATTATTGTAAGATAAAAATATCATGTTAAAAAAATACTATGCTTTTAACATAAATTATTTAAATGAGAAATAAAAATATATAAAAATATTATTCAAATAATTATCATAAATAATTTTTTTAGACAATTCATGAAAATTATTTTTAAAAAATGTATTAAATATTATTTAGCTTTTTGTATTTCTTACGAATTTCAATCGTTTAAATTGTACAAAAGTTCCAAATTATAAATTAATTTTTGTGTGTCGTATATAAGTATAAAGTAAAATACTTTGGTTTTAAAATTAAAAAACCTTATATATACATATTTAAATGAATAAATTTCGTCTTAAAATTTTTTAAATAAAATAATAAATAAAACTTATAGAGTGGCCTAAATGAGACTAAATAACAATAAAGAATAGTGAATGACAGTAATCAAGTAAATGTATGTCTGAACCCTTCTATATAAAATTTTAAAGAATTCTATATAGGCTTTTCTATAAAAAATTTAGAAAAATAATATAAAAATATATGAAATTTTAGTAAGTTTTGTATAAAATTATAGCTGTTTCTTAATTTAATTATTATTTTGTCATTAAATTATGTACAGTATAAATTTTTGTGTACACATAAATATAGATTCTCTCTCTCTCTCAATATATATATATATATATATATATATATATATATATATATATATATATATATATATATATATTGTTTTTATAGATTTCATCATTTGATAAATGGTAAATGATTCTCTGCCAGAAACCATTCAGAAGTTTCAGTATGATTTTCCACTGATAAGAAAGAAACGATCCGAAAGTTTTTCGTGTAGGGACGATTCGAATGGCAAATATAAAACATTACTGGACTGAAGTGTCTTGTTTGTATCAATATATTATAATCTCGACCTTATATCTTCGATGGCACGAATTTAAAATTCAACGCCGTTTAGAATAATCGCCGCTATCGTTTTCACCCTCGTTTCTTTCTCAACATTGCGTGTTGTCGGTCGCCTTTCACCCTTTGACTCTGGTGGATAGTGGGTGGGTGGTTGTAGAGAGACGTTTGTTAGTCCGCCGTCAGTCCGTCAGTAAATTCGTCCATCTTGTCCATTCGACCGTGTATAGCGCAGATGTTGTGGACGGAATTTTAGTTCAGGAGATTTTTATTATTTTTTTATAGATGCATATTATATATATATATAATATTTAAAAAACATTAAATATACGATCTAAGATTTTGATTTCTATAGTCTTTGAATTTTTTCTAAAATGTTTGATTTAGTTTTTTCAAGAAAGTTTTAACTTCTTTACTTACTTCATAATATTTTTTCTTTTCTTTTTTTTATTAATCATATGATATTTGTATTACACATTCCAAAATATTTCAAATCAAATATAGGGTGGTATAAATGGGACTGAAAATAAATATATATATTTACTTATTTACTATCATTTATTATTTTTGCTAATGTTAGGTTTAATTTGAGCCACTTTATATTATCTATTATTCTTTGACATAGTAAATAATTAATTTTTATTTAAATGAATTATTTATATAAATACCACAGCATATAATAAAAATATTCAATTATTATTTATTGCTCATTTTATTTTTTAATATACATTTGATGGTCAAATTATTATAACGTTAAATGACAAAATCAGAAAATTTTAAAATCTGAAAGGTTTCATGGTAATGTACTTCTGAGACAAGACTAATGAACTATATATAAGAGAATAAAATGAATAATAATTGATTATTGAATTTTTGAAAAATGTTATGTTGTTAGAGTATATGTGATTCATTTGTATAAAATCTAAGTCTAGAAAATGTTTCAAATTTCTGTTACGTTTCAAATTTCTAATGCATTTTTTCTTTTTCACCAAATTTTTAATAGGATGTTTTCTACAACAATAGCGAATTGAAAATATAAAATAAAATAAATATTTTAAAATATACAAAATATATAGAGTCGTCCAAATATGACGCCCAGGTTTGTGTTAAATTAAAAAGAAATATGTGTATAGGGTGGTGTATAGAAAAACATGTGTATAATTTCTTTTGTTTCTTTTTAATAAAACATAAATCTAGGTGCCAAATTTGGAAAACTCTAAATTTAGTTGAAATGAGGTACTTTATCTTCTATTTTTTTAATGAGTTGGCAAATGAAATATTCTTTTTAAAAAATAATAAAGTTTTTTTTCTACAGCTGTTCCAGAATTGTGTCAGATTACTGAGAAAAGTGAAAATTTTGAAGAAAGGTTAAATGTGTAGGGTAAGTGAAAAAAAAATTTCTTATTCCAATTGTGAGATCTTTATATAATAATCTGCATAACAAAGTTTTACATTGTCATGAAAAATGATAGGATCAATGTCTGGTAGCCAATAAAAATTATATTATTCTTAATTTTTCATGATGGTAAAAATTATGTTACTGCTTTTTGGTTTCTACTGTTAATATTTTATTTGTTTAAAGAAAATTATAATGAACCATTCTTTCTGTAGATATTTTTATTATGACATTTTTTGGGTGCAACGATTGTTTCTCTCTCTCTCTCTCTCTCTCTATATATATATATGTATGTATATTATGACTTTATGAACATTCAGATATTGATCAGATCGATCCGATTGTAATAGAGAATCAATTTTTCGTATTTGTTACAATCTATTTTAAAAATGAATCATTTTAGTTTCTCAATAATATCAAATTAACTAATATCCACTCATTGATACTTCGTTTTTTTTTAAAAAAAAATTACAAGTCGTCCATTTAATATTTTTTTCACTTTTTTTTGTCGACTCAATATATCTACTTACTGTAATTAAAAATACCTTTCTTAATGAGAACTTCTTATTGAGACTAATTATATTCACGTTTAGGTCAGTTTCAGCAATTTGCTTTTAATATATTGTTCTTAAAATTTTATATCTTTTTCCAAATTTGTTTTTAAGATCAGTTTTTCTAATTATCAATTTCATAAACCAATTCTATATATTTAGTCAGTAACAATACTTTTTTTGAAATATGAAATTCGTATAAATTAATTATTTTTAAGTTTTTGTAATTAAGTGTAATTATTCTTTTATATCAATATATCATATTCGAGGGTCGTTTGATAAGTATGGTAAAAAAGTAAGAAAAATTAAATTGAAAAATGTAATTAATTAATTTAATTACACAATAAATAAATTTACCATACTTATCAAACGACCTTTGTATGTATATATATATATATATATATATATATAAATTAACAAAATTTATTTACAATACATCAAGTATTAAAATCCAGTGAATTGTTTGTGAAAAAACAACCATTATAGGATACATTGGCCTATAGAAAAGTTGTAACCGACAGAAGTAAACTGTAAGCAGGATGGTGAGAGTTTCGGTAGAAAACGAATGGCCAGCCTATATATATATATATACGTTATTCTATAGTAGCGCCTAATACGTTGCAGTAGTCTTTCATCCCCAACTATCAATCACTGCCCTTTTTGGTCACAGCAGAACTACCACCACTTTCACTCATACCACATCCGACGCCGACGTAGAAAATTCCCTGACTGCGATGTCCGACAACGACGCTATTTTCTTGTGTTTTTGACCCACATCGACGTTACGGATATCGCGATGTCCCGAACTTTACGGTATTTTGTCATTGAATGAGAGTCTGTACGTCTTTTTGATTCAAAAGACTTGTTTACGTCATCCAGTGCGTGTTTTTATTGATCCATATATATATATATATATATATATATATATATATATATATATATATATATATATATATAGATGTGTGTGTGTGTAATAATAAATTTTATATCTTTGGAATTTCTTAATTTTTTACAGTTATATTAGAGATTAATTTGAGTAAAATTTAATTGATTAGCTTAAATTGTTAAAATATAAATATAATATTTATGTTAAATTTCGGTTAGTTCTATTAAAATATATATAGTCATCCATATGTGATTTCTAGATTTGTGTTTTATTAATAAGAAACATGTATATAGGGTGGTGTATAAGGTAACATGTGTACAGTTTTTTTTTTGATTCTTTTTAATAAAACAAAAATCTAGATATCACATTTGGATAACTTTCTCTCTCTCTCTCTCTCTCTCTCTATATATATATATATATATATATATAATGCCACATAATAAATTTAATAAAATTATAAAAATCGTTGATTGTATATAATTCGTGTAGTGAGTGTATGAAGTTAAAACTTAATATCCGGTAATGCATTAAGCTATATTTAAACGTACAGAAAAAATATAAATAAATAATAATAAATAATACATTCACGACAAATCTAACAGTAAAATAATATTAATTTGAAATTTGCTACAATAAGCACGGATATAATTCAGTGTATTCCACTTGACTACAGTAGTCAGTAGCGTGTGTATCCGGTTTATTTGTTGTCAGTACTGGATGTCACTCATTTTATATATTTATTATAGTTATTATTCTGTGAGTCTGGTATGAACTGGCGACCCTTTAGGTCACCAACAGAGCATGGGAATGCAACAATCACGACAAAACAATGTTGTACACACACGTACATATGTTTGTGTATATATGCAAACGTACAAATATTTAACGAACAATTTATATGTGTAAGTTAAGTTCAAAATGACATTAAGATTGTTTATTTTAACTAGGAAATAAATGTGTGCAGAATACAATTTCTTGAAGGTATGTAGAAAATTAGATCGTTAACGTTATGTAATAAAAAGACGTTGTGTCGAAAAGTTGTGTTTAAAGCGGTTCATGTGATAGAACGTTTTTTTATTTAACAGCAGATGTAATATTTTTGACATTTTTATTTAATGAAAATTATTACCGGATTTCTTGAAATTGTTTCGTCATTTCAATTAAAATACTTTTGTATACATCCATATTTCAAATCAAAAGGTTTCTTATAAAAATAACTGTTCGATGTGAAATTTATTTCTAACTTTTATAAAAAATAATTTTATTTTAATATTTCTCTTTCTCTCTCTCTCTCTCTATATATATATAGAGAGAGAGAGATACAAAATATCTTTTAAATGGTATGTATAGGATCATCCAAATGTGACATCTAGATTTGTGATTTATTAAAAAAAAAACATGTGTATAGGGTAGTGTATAGGGAAACATGTATATAGTTTCTTTTTAATAAAATACAAATATTGGTGTTACATTTGGATGACTTTATATTTAATAAAATCTTATATATGAAAATAATAAGGTTATTTCAAGTACAAAAAAGTTATAATCTATTTTTAACACATAATTGGTTTCAATTACTAGATCTTCCGTTTTGAAAATATAAAAGCAATTTATAGTAAATAATTATACTTATATTAGTTAGTAGTAATTTATATTGTAAAAATATATTAAGAAATATTTTTTTTCTCTACAAGATTTTATAAGTATTGTTCATAAATTTATTGTTCACTTTTTGCTAATGCACATTTCAATATTCAATTTATTGATACTATGAATAATGATTTCCCTACTGGGTAGCATAGTCGATTTTATCACTGTTTATCATGCGGGAAATCGTGCCCGATTTCCAACCGGAGAGTCCCTCATTTTTAGGGTGAAACATGAGGCTATCAACCTGATCTTGTAAAAAACAACTGTCGAAAAGCTTTGAAAGAAAGACTCTATTGAGCTATTGTAGTTTTTCAGAGAGGCCTGGGATTGAATAGTCTGTGGAGCCAATGGTGATGATGACGATGAATAATGATTGATTTTTGAATACTTATAAAAAGTTCATAATGTTGAAAAGTAATATCATTTTAAAAATATTATTTAGCAACAATCGCAAAATCAATTGTGAAAATTACTATTTCAATATTTAACGAAATATCATCAATTTTATTAAATTTTGTATTTATATATAAAATAAATATGTGTATAAAATATACGATGGTAGTTTGATAAGTATGGTAAAAAAGTAGGAAAAACTAAATTGAAAAACTTAATTCAATTAATTAAATAATTAAATTAAACAATAAATAAATTTACCATACTTATCAAACGACCCTCGTATATGTGTAAATAATAGAGTAGTGTATAGGGAAACATGTGTATAATTTTTTTTGTTTCTTTTTAATAGAACACAAATCTAGGCGTCGCATTTGAATGATCCTGTATTTATTGACTTTATCAGTTACTAAAAATGGTATAAAAAGTTTATTAATATTTTTTCAATGGACCGAAAGATAAAATAAAAATTGTAATTATTTTTTAAAAAAATGATTCCTGTACATATAAAATAATTAATTAATACAGATATAAATCTTATACATTTTTATCTATCTTCATATATATATAAATATATACATACGCATATATATATATATATATATATATATATATATATATATGTGTGTGTGTGTGTGTGTGTGTGTGTAAATCTAACATATTTGCCTGTAATGGAAAATAAAATGAAATTTCGTGTGAACCATCAAACTGTTTTTGACATTTCAATCAGACTTCAAACGATTTACTAGTTTTTAACACTTTATTAAGGTAGTAAATAAAAACTAAACAAGTAAATTCTATTTCGAAAATAAACAAATATAATATATATATATATATATATATATATATATATATATATATATGTAATATGTAATATGTATGTATATATGTATATGTATGATTGAATGTCTGCTCGTGTCTATTTGTAGCATTGCTATAATTTCGTTCAAATATATCTCATAAATAGAGATAATTCGGTGTTGAATATATATCCGCTTGCCATTTTCGACCGATTCGCACGTGGTGTGAGAACGAACAGCGCTCACCCATTACAAGAAACACAGTGACTGGCGCCATGGCCACCGTGTGATATATTTGTGCATCACGCAACAATGATGAGTCGACCACGCTTTCCGAAGAAATTGGTTTTTCTGTTTGCCCCGCGAGTCTAATAATTGAAATGTCTACGAAAATGACGTATTTGTAGCGTGAATAGGTTTTTATTATCTATTTGTATGATTTGATTTGTGTGATCTCGGCTAGTTCATTCCGAACATATATACACATAGTCTATAATACCGTTTCATTATCTCTGAAATATTTACAACGTACAGTCGGAACAGACACAATTGAATTGTGAATTTGTGGTTGTATTTTTAGTGTATATAAATAGTACTAGAGTAATTGAAACTTGACAATGTTGTTATATACACACACACACATGAATGCTACCATTCATTGGTATTTGGTCATATTCACCATATATATATATATATATATATATCCCGCATGAATATATATATATATATATATATATATATATATATATATATATTTACATTCGAATCAAAATAAATTAATAAATATGTAATTATTAATATTGAAGATTTAATGGGGCATTTAACAATAATAATAATAAAGAAAACCATTTAAAAACTGATTCTTTGTACATTTCGAATTCATTATACGTTTTATCGATAACCTAACGTTCTAACCATTATTTTCTTTTCCAATTTCCTTAATTATTAATTTATGTAGATTACTTTTAAATTGATTAATAGATAAACCCGAACGTACAGAACGTCGTTAGTTTTTACTACTGTAAATTAATATGAAAATAATACATTGACTATTTCTGCATATAAATACATATATACATTGGTATAGTTATCGACCTTTATGCATATATAAATTAGATATTATTCATAATAATGTTAATAAACCATTAACAACAATTTTAACTGCTCGTAAAGTATTAAAAAGGCATTAATTATATTTAAACTGGGCGCGAAGTCTAGCATGCAACTCATGCAGCATGAAACTATAGCCATGGATTAGTTTTGATAATGATAATTCAAATTGTAATTAAGAATTTAGAATGAAAATCAATCCGTAGAAAATTATGCGGATTATGTATTTTAAATAGTAAGTAATTTAAATATTTAATGGCCGATTCCTGTATTCAATTTGAGTTTATATTTATGAATTCACTCTAATTATGCGTTTTAACAAATGTGCTCGGTTGACCATTAAATTATTCAATATTTTTTTCTTTGCATAAAATTATTAACAACATATATATATATATATATATATATATATATAAATTATTTGTGTATACGCGTAATTATTATTATTACACGTGAAGAGTAGATTGCTTATTAAAAAAGATAAATGATATAGATAAGTTATGTTTTATTAACGTGTTGGTACAGAACATCCTGGTCATTTGCAAAATCGAGAATAATAGTTACAGTTTTTGTAACAAGTTTTTAAAATTTACTCATTAAATATAAGTTTTAAATATATATCATTTATTCAATCTCAATATTATATAAGTAACATATTTAAATATAGTTTATCCTATCAATTTTTTAGTCTCAAATTTCTTGCCTTATTAAAGCAATTAAATAAATATAAGATAAAGAATTTTTTTAAATGATATACCTAACAGTATGAATTAAAATAAATTATACAATTATTTATGAAGCAAGATTTTAATTCAATGTTTTTTATAAAAATAACTAATTAGTTTGTAATGAAAGTTGTTTATGCTATTTTTATTGATTTCTAATTACTTTTTTTAACTTTGTATTAGTAATCTTAATTGACTGGTTTATTGTTTAAAAATGAACATTGGAAATTTTGAAGGTCTCTAAAGACACGAACATTTCTGTAATAAACCAAGCAAGTATAAGGTGGTTAAAATGAGATTGAAGGATAGTAAAGAATAAAAAATGATAGTAAGCAAGTAAATGTATGTTCAAAATTTAATAAAAGAGTATGTTCCAAATTTTATGTCATTTATTTAATAAAAGAGAAAATAAAAGATGAATAGAAAATCTAGACCTCAATCTGTTGGTTCCTCTTATGCAAAAAAAATTCTGTTATCGTAAATGATAATATTTGTTAGAAAAAAATATTTTTTCAATTCTATCAATTGATTTAGTGTTAATAATATTTGTATGATATTTTTATATACAAATTAACTGATAGAAATTCATTAATGGTTGAAATTCTGCTAAACAATAGCTGTGAATACAAGTTAATCTTTTTATTTATTATTCGTTTTATAATAATTTATTTATTTTTATTTAAATAAATCATTCAAGTTTATACCAGAAAATTTTATAAAAGTGTATAACAATTACTTATTTTTTATTTTATTCGTCGGTATGAAATTCAGTGACCATGCCATCATCATTAGATTTTTAAAATTATATTATAAAATCGAAATCTATATTCCTTATTTTTAAAAAAATACAATTTAAAAGTTTTTTCTCGGGCCTTTAGTTGTATTTGATTTATTTTTTATCTTAAATATCAAGTTGATCCTTAAATAAAAGGTGATTCAATCTCTTGATTCTAAATTTCATTCTAAAATTAATTCAAATAGTTATATTTAAAAATAAATATCCTGATTTGTTATGGTACTGTGTGCTAAAATAATTATAAATATCCATTTATTTTTTGATAAAAAATATTAATTTTACTGAAACAATTATCATTTATACTTTATTTTCTAAAATATTAAAATAAACGGTATTAAAATAAATCATTTTAAACAAGTATTTTCTCTGTAAAATTATATTTCACAATAAGAATCAGTTTCTATTTATAATTAGTATGAAATTATTTTGAAATGTAATACTAAACATAACAAAAAAAAACTGTATACAATATGTGGAGAACAATTATTCGTCGAAGTAAATAAATACGCGTGTAATAAATGAAAATAGAAATGTAAATTCGAATAACCGTACCGTCTTTCAAGTCAAGTGTTATTTATACAATTCTATAATATTTAATAATTCCGTAAACGTATATTTAAGCAAAGAACCTAACCTCAATAAAATTTGAATGATAATATAATGTATTTAATAATGTATTTGATGAACAGTCGAGATAGTAACTAAAGTAGAATATGTGATAAATAAAATCATCTTTGTCACACAAATCACGAACGAAGACCATTTCAACTCCTTCGACTACTGTTTTTGTATAATTACATAGGCTGGCACCGATGGTAAGTGAATGTTCGAGGCATAAATTAAAATCAAAAACGCTATGTGATAATTCAAACGGCGGTGTAATAAATAAAACTCTGGTCGGTGATGTGTGGTGAAGGTTCTGGTTCGGTGGTTGTTAGTTCGATGCCAGCTCTGTGTCATTAGCAGCAGCGTGGACTAGTTAGCGCGATCGTTAGATTGGGATAATGAGTTGCCGTGCTTGGCTCTTGAATATTTCATGTTTGTTTTTAAACCGCCGATGTAGACATTTTGTACGTAGCGTTTTATTTACCTTTTATATTTTCAAATACAAGTTTTAATTAAAATTTTAAATTTGTAATTATTTTATTGCTTATTATATTCTATATACACATAAATGGAAACATACATTCATACACACACACACACACACACACACACACACACATATATATATATATATATATATATAATATTGGAAAATGAAAAAAAAATAAGTTACTAGACAGTTTTCTATAATGATATGCAATTTATAATATATTTTAAGTAAAACATTTTATATAGCATGCCAATCAACCACAAGGAGTGGTAAAACTTTAAGACACGATATTTTTGATCCAGCTATCAGATTTCTTGTCAAATTCATTATATGCCTTAAATGTTTTATACATTTTAAGATATTGTGATATGACGTGAAAATCAATTCTTGCTAAGTGTTATACGTCATTGTATTTTAAATGCAAAATAAATATTTATTAAAAAAATTAAATTTCAAGCTGATGATTGATTTGATTAACATATTGATTTGTTTGATTTATAATTAATGTGTTAGTGTTAAATTTTTATTGCATGTTTGCTGTTGATATTAGAAAATAGTGATTTTGTCATCGAAAATTAATTTATGTATTTCGATTATTGATTATTTCAATAAAATATTTCCTTAAAATTACGTTTTTAAATATTGTTTTTATTATATTAGAAATTAAATTGATTAATTTGGTTTTTGTATTCTTCTGGAAATAAATAATTCAAATATTACAAAACTAATAATATTTTTTTATAAAAAAACAAATAATTGTTCTCAATGCATGTAGTAATAATGGAAATATAAAGTGGTTTAAATGAAGTTGAGGTAAATAATAGTAAACAGATAAATGTATGTTTAAATCCTTCAGTCTCATTTAGGCTATCCAATATGGAGAAGAAAAGATGAAACAATTAGAGATGTAGTAAATAAAAATTTCTAAAAATAGTTATATAGATAATAAAGAATGGAATTACAAATTCCTCCAAATTCACATCACCAAATGAAGTAAATTATAAATAATTATTGAACAATTTAATATCATCTTATTTGTTGTTTTGGAACTGTGGTTGATTCACTTTACACAAATGAATTTTAACCCCAACACCACAATAGTTTAAAGTATTTAATAATCACTTATTGTTCACTTATTATTTATAATTGTAGACTATATAATTATAAATAATAAGTGAACAATAAGGATTATTGAACACTTTAAACTATTGTGGTGTTGGGGTTAAAATTCATTTGTGTAATATAATCTTGTTGTATTGTAATGAGTGGTTTGTTTACGTTAAAAATTCAGATTTAATAATGTCTCCACTTGAAAATGGCAGTGTTTAAATTTTTTTTAAAGATTAAAACTAACAATAAGTGATTATTGAATATTTTTATAAAACCTAATATACCTATTCATTTAGAGTGATTGATTTATTTTCATAAAAATAATGATATTTTGTGACTTATTTAATCAATAAATGAATGTAGTCATTTTAGAATTATGATTAAAAATAAATTTATTTAATAATATTAATAAAAATCTAAAAAAATAAATTAATATTTCAATAGTAATATAACTGGTATTGAGGAATTTATTTTTTAATTTATTAAAATAACTTATTTCTCTTTGAATTGATAAGTACTTATCAAAAATAAATTTCCTATTTTTTTCTCTTTTAAATACTTTATTAAAATTAAATAAAACACTTTATATGGGAATATTTTGTTAATAACAATAAAAAAATATTGATTATAAACTTCTCTATAAGATTTATTCTATCAAAAAAATGTATAAGTACTTATAACAATATTTTATAAATATTTTGATTAAATGAAAATTTTTTGTTCAGATTTTATGTTAACTATTTATGATCGTAAATACAAAATCTTGTAAATAAAATACATTTAAGATACCGTATTCTTTAAAAATATTATGGAATAATTATCTTAACATTTGTGCAGCATAATGATTCGATTAAGAATCTGTACAGTTTGTGCACTTAAAAAATTTCGTAACTAGCAAATATAAATAATGTCATTTTAATATGATAAAACAACGACCCATGTCACAATAATGACTTAATAAAAATAATGTGCATTGGGTTGAAAATTTTGTAGTCATTCACCATAACCACCGGATATTATTCTTTCAAATCACTATTTATTTGGATTAATGCAAAATTTCATCAATAAAAAAAATAATATTAAATATAATTTTTTTTAGTAGTTACAATATTTTTTCAATCATAAAAATTAAGAAAAATATATTAAAATCGTCTTTTTATATTTTAAAAAAAATATTTTTTGTTAATTCAATATTTTACTTATTTTTTTAGATATATATATATATATTTGTACTCGATTTCTCTGATCGGTTATTTTTTTTAAAAATTCAATAAAAATATTTAAAACTAAAATTATGAAACCAAAAATATTATAAATGAAAAAAATTATAATTACCTTATAACTTTTTTGGGAAATTTATAAATTATTTGTTTTGATCGTTTTTGATTATTTATTTTGATCTTCAAAGGATTTTTTATTTTGTTAATTTATTTTGTTAAAACAAACAATGATAAAACCATACATTTTTCAACACTTTCTATTAGAAAAAAATTAAAAAGCATTGAAGAAAAATATTTTTTAAAAAATAATACACCAAAATTTTTTAACCATCTGGTAATTTAAATTTAGATTTTATGATGCAACGTTAGTTAATATTGCAACTGATATCGAAATGAATATCAACTTATAAATAAATAAAGTGAAAAATAAGTAACTATTGAACATTTTTTTAATATTTTATAGTGTTGGAATAGTTCATTTGTATGAAAATGGTGTTTTTAAAAATATGTACATGAAAAACAACACAAGAAATGAGTAAAATTTTGAAATACAGTAAAAAAAGATTACATGTTTTTTAAAAATATTAATTGTATTAATATATATGAACTCTTTTTTCTTAATTTATATTAAACGTTAAGTTCGTTAATTTGTTGGATTTGAAAAGGAATATTTTTTATATTTAAAAATAAAATAAAACAGTCAAAATAAATTTTAAGTGGTATTTTTTTGATAATAAATATTTTCAATGATAATTATAATTTTTCTCCATATATTATAATTTTTTATTTTATATTTTTAATTTTACATTACAATTAAATACATTTATTGAATTATGTATGTATATATATATATATATAAGGTAGCCTAAGTGAGGTTAAAAGATAGTAAAGAATAGTAAGTAAATGTATGTCTAAAAATTTTAGTCTCATTTAGGCCACCTATATCATATATAGAAATCTGTCTCAATATCAATGACATTTGTATACAAAAATTATTTAAGAAAGGTACAAATATTTTCAAATTTCGACAGTCTTTCTTTCTTTATATAAATTTCAAATACTAGATATTCTTATTGAAATTTATACTAAGTAATTTATTTCCTGGTTTTTCTTCTACATTTTCCTCAAATAAAGTTTCCAACTCTCTGGTCTTGTATATATTTATAGAACATCGAATTAAATTCAAACATGCCAGTGTAGTTTTGCAAAATTATAGAAGATAAATATTCAAAGTCGAGTGTCGCATACGTATAATATTCTTCATCCGAATATCACTTCATAAAACTGGTCGTATAGTTTTGTTTGAAAGGAGGGTGTATATTTGTCAATTTCACCAACGACAACACATCACGCTATATACACTTCAGCAACTGTCGTTGAACACTTTTTATTATGTATATATTTTCACAAATAAATTGCTTATTTTATTCGCCTTCATCTAGTTGTCAATCTTCTTAATGTTCTATAGTTACGCTGTCTCGTTTAGTTTTTCATTATTTTATGTATTGAACAGCTAAGACGTCCTATCCATCCCTGTCGTAAAGAAAATTGTTATTGTGTTAAAAGATAGATCAAATATCTGCATGGAATGTCGTTTCTTTCTTTTTATTAATATATTTTTTCTGTACTATTTATTTAAATTATATAAATATTTTTAATATACATGCATACATATAAACATACATACATACATATATATATATATATATATATATATATATATGTATATAAATTACTAAAAACTGTAACAAAATTGAAACAGTAATTAAATATAAAATGTTTTTAGTCTATTATGACTGCACCACTGTTTCTCAGCACAGTCTCGTAAATAAATCAATCTCGAGTGACTTCAAAGTAAATTATGTAACAAAATTTAGTTGTAAAAGTTTGAAACTCCATGCAACGTTTATACACATACAAATACATACACATGCTTTTTTTCGTAAATGACTGATTACCTTAATTATCATATCAGTTTGAGCTTATTTAAATCTGCTCATTCGTTTCACAAAAACTTATGTGTTAATTAGAACCCACCAGTCACAGCCCATACATTTAATATAGTCGCTGCTAGTGAAATTGCTATTTATATTTATCTTAGTACATACGGGTCATATATTACTAACGTCAAACCAACTTCTCGATCTTGATAATTCAGGAAACTTGAGTTGCGCTTATTATGAAAATAATACGCGTATGAAAAAAATAAATCATTTTTCTGACATTAACTATACGTAATAAATCTAATTTAGTACTTGTTATTTTCTCGATTGTAACGAGAAATAAATATTTCCAGGTGGAAAATCTATAACAAACGTATAGAAATGTGGATTGTCACCAATTTACTCATTTTGAATATTCCTGTAAATATATACAGGTCTATGATTATATTAAATAAAATTTTGGTACACTTTTTACAATTTATTAACTATATTATTTTCATAACATATTTGTTAAATTATTTTGCTATTTAAAAAATCTACTATAAGAATTTAAATCTGATATTTGCTACAATTTTAAATTGAATAAAAATTAAATATTAAAATAATAATTTATTTTCCTAAAATCAGATTTTATACAAAGAATTATTTTATTTGAAATTCAATTTCATATTATTTTTATTACCTATTTAATCAAATGTTTTATCTATTTCTATTTTTTTGTAATTTTTGTAACATCTCTTAAGTATGTCTAAAAAATAAACATTATTTTAATTAAAATATATAAAATAAAACGAAAAATTGTTTAATATTAAACAATTATTTCAAAATAATGATTATCAATATTTTTATTTGTATTGTATGTAAATATCTTTGGATTAATATACATACAAGTTTATTTTAATACAAATGAATCACTCACTTTAACGTTACAAGATTATATAAAACTGTTCAATAATCTCTATATTGTTCATTTTATCTGATGTATATATATATATTTATAGCGGTACTAATGTATAATCTTTGTTAGATAATGTTTTTACAACGTTACTTTTTGACGAAGATGATATAACGTAAAATTCATATCATAAACTAAACAGTTATTGATAATTGAATACTTCTATAAAATTTTGTGATGTTTAAGTGAGTGATGTGTTTGAATTGAAACAAATAATCTGTTTTGTTTCTAATAATAACGTACTTATTTAAAATAAATTAATTTAGTGTTAGTTTTTTGACAATTTATTACTATCAATTTTTTGATTAGTGTAGTGTTAAATGTAGGTAAGAAAAAAATTATTATTAGTATAAGATTATTACTAATTATAACCTCAATCTTCTAAAAAAATTAAATATTAACTAACTATTGTTTTTAAATTTTTTGATTTCATTTTTTATTTGTGATTGTTATTGTGTACCAGTAGCGAAGAAAATAAATAAATTAAGATGGAGTGAAAAATAAGCTAACTTATTTGAAAATGTGTTAAACAGTTTTATTTTCTAAAACTATCAGTTAGTTATTAAGTTAGTAAATAGTATCTAAGAAAAATGTCAATAAATTTTCATTATACGAGGGTCGTTTGATAAGTATGGTAAATTTATTGATTTTTAATTTAATAATTAATTAATTTAATTAAATTTTTCAATTTAGTTTTTCTTATTTTTTTACCATATTTATCAAACGACCCTCGTATGTGATTGATATTTTGATTTAGAAATTTAATTCGAATTCAGCAAATTTTTGTATTTTTTTGTGATTTCTATAAGCGATAAATAATTAACTTTTTTATAATCATTGATAATTATTTTTATTGAAAAATTTAAAATAATGCATTCTTTATTAATATATATAGTGGGTCTAAATGAGACTGAAGAGTTTAGACGTATACTTACTTGCTTACTACTATTTTTTATTCTTTACTATTCTTCAGCCTAACTTGGTTCACCTATATAATCAATTTACTACAGAAAAATATATAACATTGTTTAAATATGATAGTCAAATGAATCTAATGATTTTTATTTTCTTGATAAATGAGAGTTATTAAATAATATATTTTTATTTAAAAATTGAATATAAATAAAGCGAACAATAAATAATTATTGAATTTTTTTACAATATTTTATTGTATTGGTGTGATAATTTGTGTGAAATTAAATTCGTCAACATTTTAAAACAAATAGTATTGAATAAAACTAATCTGTGGCATGTTGAATGCATTAGAAAAGAAGATATGTTGTAGTAATTATAATTGGTTGATTACATAAATAGGCAGACTAAATGCGGTTAAAGAGTTTAGATATACATTTACTAGCTTTCTATAATTTATTATCTCTTAGTTTTATTTGGTCATTATATTATCGAGAATATATAAAAATACGAATAAAATAATTATTTTAAAAGATTGAAATGTTAAAAAAATAAATTCTAAATCTTCCATTACTGATTTTTTTCTTTACTTATATCTTCTACTAATCTTTGTTTATTTTTAAATAATTTTCAGTATTTGTATCCAGATTAAAAATAAAATCAGTGTAGCTTTGTTAAATATATATTTGGGTTACATATATTTTCAGTTTTTTTAGAATTTTCTTTTGTAACAAAAATTTATTTTTGGTACAAGAATTCTATTTCTATCCACATGAAATTTTATTCTTTATTAATTGTATATTATTTACATTCTCTGCTATATGTTAATTTTTGAAAATTTTTAATCATTTATATGACAATTAATAATTGTTAATATTGATTTGTATTTAATTTAGGTTCAATCAGATTTTAAATAAATGTAACTCAATGATATCATTAGTTCGAGTTCACGTAATATAAAAAATGAAACAATAATTAATTATTAAAATATTAATAAAAACTTGTAGTCTTAAGTTAGTAATATCTTTATGGAAATAAAAATACATGCAGAAAATTAATTTCTTCAATTGATAGATGTTTTTTTTTAATTTTATCTTCAAAAAAGTATCAATAATCATATTTTCAATTTAAATTCATTTTATATAAATTATTCTACTATTCAAATTTTAAAAATATTCATATTGATAAAAAACTGAAATATCTTTTACTTTTTTCAAGAATGTTTCATGTGAAATATTTATATAAAAATAATTATACTTTATTAAAAGAGATTTTTCTATACAATTTTTGACTTCATATTAAAAATGAATTACATAATTGAGTAAATTATAATTGTTATCAATATTTAAAAATTAAATATTAAAATTGCAATTTTTTATTTATTCAAATAAATCAATGGATTTATATTTTTTCATATGATACGATGATTATCTTTTACTGCTAATATTATTAATGTGTGATAATATAAAATATAATTATATATTTATTAATTCAAACAAATAGCTATAATAAATTTTTTAACCTGTCTAATAAGTCACGCATATATTTCCTTGAACAATCGTTACGTGAATTAAATAGATATATATGTTCATTTACTTATACGGGCAATTAGAGGTCAATATATATATATATATATATATATATATATATATATATATATATATATATATTATAATAAAATATTCACAAATTAAAATAAAATTAATTATGTACAGTAGTTATGATCTATTTTTAATTTCTTCTAGAATATAATTATATAAAAATTAATATTCAAAAGCAAACAAATTACAATACAATATAGAACACGTAAACATGAATTTCTAATAAGTATGAATTGGAATTAATTAATGGAATTCGATTTAATCGGTAGTAATTCTATTTGCTTATTCATTTATATAAAATGTCTGTACTTGTACGAAATCGAATTATTTTCAATTATTGTTTAAATATCGATAACATAAATATATTTCCATAATTAGTAACTATACACGCACTTTCTCCCCTTAAAATATCGCATGTCTTTAAATATGTGCGAAAAAAAACTAGTTAGTTTTGTTGTGCTTTAATGTAGAAACATTAAAACTAAATTACTGAAATGTACTTGAGTGTCCAGGTGTTTGTAAAAATCAACAAGTTAACGGAAAAAGGTGTGTTTTTGCTAATAGCTTTAAGAAATTTTAATCAATATACATACATATATATATATATATATATATATATATAAATGTACATAAGGAATTTATTTAATTTTTTAATTTTTAATAAAATATTTAAAATTGGGATTCAATAGAAATATCAGAAATTTTAATTTGTGTACACCTTTCATTAAAATCGAGTTTTTATGTACTTCATGAAATATTGCTTTTATTTATTCTCTATAATCATCATTTCCATTCATTACGTTCTTCGAGTTATTTTTTCTTTCAGTCTATAATTAAATACTTGTTTCAAGTCATTTAATATATACTTATTTATTTTATTTTATTTTTAAACTTATATATATATAAGTATATGTATATAAATATTAATATTTTTAATTTATTTTTGAAATTTTTAAAATTTTTGTAAAATTTTCAATTTTTAATTATTCTATATATTTTTGTATCCAAATTGATTATTACTAGTATTCTCGTATATATGTTTTTTTAGGCGTGATAGAAGTTTAAATTGAATCCCTATCGAAAGTTTTAATTGACCTAAAAAAAACTTTTATATATAAACGTGTGTGTATGTATATATAAAGGTATGATAAAAGATGTTTTTTTAGCTTAGACAGAACTTTTGATAGGGATTCAATTTAAAGTTATATCACACCTTAATAAATTGAACACCTTATCAATTGAAGTTTTATAGGATAGTTAAGATAAATATATAGGATCATCTAAATGTGATGCCTAGATTTGTTTTTTTATTAAAAAGAAACATGTGTATAGTTTCTTTTTCATAGAACACAAATCTAGACATCACATTTGGATGATTCTATATTTTTATAATGCAGAATTAAAAAGAAATACATGAATGAAAAAAATTGAAAAATACTTTTCTAGAATACAGCAATTGAATTACTTACAGTTACCAAACAGAACTTATGTCTTTAAAAATGAATGCATATATATATATATATATATTTTCATGTGTATGTATGTAAATATATTTTTAATTGTATGTAGATGTGTGTACGAATATAAGTTTATATATATACACGCACATATGTGTGTATGTATGTTTATTCATTTGTAAGATAAAAGTGTGTGTACAAATTTCATTGTTCGTGTGCTCTGGATATAAATATTAAAATGCGCAGAGTTCGTTATTCTAATTAATAAATTATTAGAATAAACAAAACTTAAATGTTATGGTCGTGGACTACTGATACAGATAATTAATACTTAAAATGAACATATAAAAATTAGACAAAAAATTAACTATGCATACATTCACTTCATATTTTTAATCAACATGGAAACATTTAAAACAATACATTTCACAATATTCATATTCATAGTAAAATGAAGCAATTTTTATTATAAACAAGCATTATTAAAAAGTCATTTTTAGTATACAATAAAAGTAAAAGATGATTTTAATCTGTTTCTTTCATAACATGAGAATTTCTGCTCCAAAAGAGTCATTATTTGTAAATACATTAGAAAGTTTATTTTTGTGATTATTATTATTATTACTATTATTGTAACAAAGTACATAAATAGAATTGTTTCATGAAATAATGTCATTTTTAATTCAATACAATTTATTACTTAATAAATCAGACAAAATTTACAATGTCATGTCATAATATTTGTGACAGAACTTCTATTCATTCGAAGTTAATGATGTATTTTGAAATAAAATTACCTTTATATAATATATATATATATATATATATATATATATATATATATATATATATCTTATTAGAGACTGTTATTTCCTTTATTTTAAAAATAGTAATATTTAAAATGTACGATGGTCTAAATGAAACTGAATGGTTCAGATATACATTTACTTGCTTACCATCATTTACTATCCACTCAGTTTCATTTGGACTACCTATATTTTTCAACTAATCACATTTAAATTCTTTATAAATTTAGAATAAAAAAGTATGTTTCAAGTCATCCAAATGTGACGTCTAAATTTTTGTTTTATCAAAAAGAAACTATATACATGTTTTTTTTTTAATAAAACACAAATCAAAGCGCTACATTTGGATGAATCTATATTAACATTAGTTTGATATTGAAAAAAATTTAAATAAATTTATATCAGAAATAAAACAGAATTTATTTTTAAAAAAATCAGACAATTTTTAAAAGAACCTAAATGTACTTTTTTAAACATTACATTATTAAATTTTCAAAATATAATGTGTTTCATCTAATGTTAGTAATAAAATTGGAGTGTTTCATTACGAAAAGATATTTTTAAAATAAATGTTATATTGCAATATTAAATGTAAGTTGTTTTATTTTTATACTTAAAGGGTACTAAAAATTCACCTAGACGTGATTTAATGCACATGTAGGTACATAATAAGTATGTATGTACAAAGAAGAAATTATCATTCACTCAACTGCAAAATTAAAAACGTTTTAAATGTTATGAAACAGAACGTCGCAATGCATAAACTAAATGCCCAGAAGAAGAAGAAGTAGAGGAAAAAAAAACATAATTTTTTGTTACGAAGTAATCAAAATATTTAATTTCACGTAGCTGAAATGAATATTATAAATGAAATTACGAAATAAAAATAAAACAATACAATGGAAATATGTAACAGATCAGACAAGAACAAATAATATAACATTCAGTGCGAAATATGTCTTTTCTGTTTAACTACGCGACGACGCAGATATAGAAATTTACATATACACAAGCAAGCAATAATTATGAGGTAGGAGGAAGTTAGAGATGTCACCTGGTGAATTAAGTCGTCCACGGCCCCGTGACTGGTGCCGATTAGATCAAAAGCGACCATTAGAAAGATAACGTACAACACTACCACCACCACGAAGACGTGTACCGACCTGTCGACAATATAGAAGACATTGGCTCAACTATCACGTTTAATGTCTTATTGAGTTCTCTGAATTAGGGAGATTTTATAATGTTACCCATGAGAAACTGCTGATGAAAGGAATAAGAAATATTGTTTAACGACTACGCTATAAGTATGAGTATTAATTGCGTGTTTTTACTCGTTTATTGCTGGCGATGTTATAATTAAACGAAAATGCAACTAATAAATAATTTAAATTAGTGCACAGACTATATAGAAAGTATTGTCAAAGTTATAAATTCTATTGTGACTCTTGATATATGATTTTTAACGGACTAATTAAGAGTATGATTATTACGTACTATATAAATAATACATGCATGTATATGCATTAATGTACATATTCATGCATTTATATTTACACACATATATTGTAATCGTGTATCATCAACGTAAGGCAAAAAGCCAAAAAAAAATAAAGATATTTTGGTGGCAAGAATATAAAATTCATCTAAATAATTGATAGCAGTTTTATTTTTTATCGCATATTCAGTGAAAAAAATCAAAATTTATTTCATAAACTTTTCATATTTATTATATTTTACTATAAAATATAAATTTTGAAACATTTTACCTTATTTGTTTATACATTTGTAAAAAGTTTTGAAATTAAAGAACAAAGTTAATAAATATGTCCTAGTTAATGAGAATTTTGTATATAAAATCTATTATATATTTCCAAGAGATTTAAAAAAATATTTGATATAGTTCAAAGCCCTGATAATAACGTTAAACATGGAGAACTATTATATATTTAAGAAATAAATTATTTTTTAATAATAATAAAGGTAGTAATATTTCGTTTCTTTTCAAAAAAGCCAGAGTGTAATTTGAAATATAAAAATGAAAATGTTTTTGAAAATTAATAATATTCTATAAATAAATATATGACAGGTAAATAAATTAGTTTGATTTATGACTTTATAATAATAATTAATCAAGAGTGGAATAACATAAACTGATAATTTTTTATTGTAATATAGTTTCAATAATAGGAAAACGAAATTGAAGTCTGTGTATTCCTTAAATTAATTTTTAAATACTTATAATAATATTTCAAGATATAAAATTACATATATATATATATATATATATATATATATATATATATATATATATATATATATATATATATATATATATAGAGAGAGAGAGAGAGAGAGAGAGAGAAATTTTAAGTGTGATAGAACTTTAAATTAAATTCCTATCGAAAGTTCTATTTAACCTAACAAAACATCCACATACCTTTATATGTACATACACACACATGTATATATATACATATATATAGGAGTTTTTAAATTAGATAGAATTTTCTGTAGTGATTCAATTTGAAGTTCTATCACGCTTAAAAAGATCCTGTATATACATACATATGTACTACAAACACAAAAAAGATTTTCACATAGAAATTTGAGGTTTAAAACTAAAATTATTAAATAGAAGCCAAAAATATAAAATTTTCTAGAATGAAGTTAATAAAGAAATATGATAATATAGTATTTTAAGGAAATGATTATAAATTTAAAAAAGGGAAATAAGTGAATTATTTTGATTTAATAATTTAGAAAAAATTAACAGTTATTGTATTCGTTAATATTTTTTTATATTGTTATTAGACACACACACACACACACACACACACACACACACACACATATATATATATATATATATATATATATATATAAATATAAATTGAAAATGAACTGGTCATATAGTAAGAAGAAAAAAACGTTAATGAAGAACAGAAATTATTGACTGGGAATCCAGGTATATAAAAAGATTCAAAAAAGAGATGGAATAGAGATACGAAAAAAATCGTCTGTGTAGAATGAAAAAAGAAATCGGATCATTAGAAATGGAAATTTTTGAATATTCATCCAGTAGTTGATAGAAAAAGGTTGATGTTATTAATATATGATATATCATCATCTTCTTAGGCCATATAGCCCATTGGGACTTTGGATTCCATGACAATATAGTTGAGCTTCTCAAAATTCTATGATGGTTATAATTTTTTACTAGTTGAGGTTATCAGCTCCATGCTTAATCTATAACTTAGGGGTACTTTTATATATGTGTATATAATTTTTTTTGATTCATTCTTGTGATTTCATTTTGTTATATAAACTTGTTTTGAGAATTTAGGTTTATGATTGGTGTCTTGTGGAAAAAATAATTAGATATAAATCATAAACTATACATTAGTCTCTTAAAAAGTGTTATTAATATATATATATATATATATATATATATATATATATATATATATATATAAGGAGAAAGAGAGAATATAAAATAAATTATCAAAGAACTGAAATCAAGTAACTAAAACATTTTACTGTAAAATACCTTGAATGTTGAACAATAAAAAATATTTAATAATTAATAATAAATTTAGAGCTTCACAGATACAACCCTATAAATAAATGCTATCAAAAAATTGATCACAGACATTGAATCGTTCATAGTTGGTAATTTAAAAAGTATTAATTAGTGGATTGTTAGACTGACAATGATTAATTATATATATATATATATATATATATGTACAGGTAACACCCATATAACACGGTCGTTAGATTCCTAAAAGAATGCCTTGTTATACGAATTCATGTTATACGAAACAATCAACTAGTATAAAAAGTAGGGTTGGGTTCTAAAAATTAAAAAAAATATACTGTTTTTTTTATAACTAAAAGATATATGTTTATTAAAACATTAATTGATTAAACGTCTTACATATAAATATTAAATATTTTTTTCTTTTTCATTACTGCTAAACACTATTAGACGAAGGCGTTTTCTTTACAGAAAAATATCCTCACCTTATGATTATTTTATTACAGCATCTTAATTTCTATGCACCACTTTTTGCAAAAAAAATTGTTATTTTCGTTTGTTTGGTTTTAGCTGAAAGATTTTTATAAATTTCCTTGTATGGAGATAAGCATTTGTGATGTTCGCTTTTGAATTTTGTGCTTCTTTCAGTGGAAGGATCTGTAACTAAAAAATAAAACTCCAATTATACGGATAAGTTTAGGCCTTTCTTTATACTTTTAAGGATAATATTTAACATGTGATCTTCTGCATTTTCATTTATGCTTTCATCCTCGTAATTAATTTGATTTATCTTAGATACCATTTTTACCACATTTGTTTCATTTGTCTCCTCTTCCACCAGTAATTCTTGAATATCTTCAGGATTCATATCATCAAAATTTTTAAACAGTGTTGTAGGAATGCCGTGTTATAAGGGGTTACTTATATATATATATTCGTGTGTTAAATATTAAATTATCAATTTACTTATTGTTTCAAATCTAATGAAACAAATTCTTAGCATAAAATGAACTTTAATTCCTATAAAGTGTTTTTTGGAACTTGAAAATGTTAATCTTTGTAGTGTCCAGAAATAAATAAGCATATGTTCATATGTCACTATTCTTTAATATATAAATAAATCCAATTTAACGAAAATATATTCTTTTTAATAAAGATCTTACGTTCCAGTTCGCTGCGCATTAAAATAAAATACATATTAATAGGCCTCATATAATATTTGTCACATCATTCGTATCAATATATATTTGGGGCGTTTCTGTGCGCTCGAAATTATTCGATCATTAGACTGGCTATCGTAAATCTAGCACTACTGTTAATTATTTTACACGAAATCGTAGCCGGAGTCAAAAAAACACTTGTACATGTTCAGCCTCGGTGAATTTATTTATAGGAATCGTACCAATTGCGTGTACTGCACTGATTTATAATATAGATTTAGTGCGCAGCTTATAAGATACGGACACAAAAATATATCTAGACTAATATATGACTGTGTTTTATTTTACTTTTTATTTTTTTACACTTCGCGTTATGACAGATTTATGACACCGCATGACTGATTGTTCCGCGCTCTTACTAAAGAAAAACCTGTAATATTTTCAAGTATTACCTTGAGAAATTCATAAAATGGCCGTTTAGGTTGCAATTTTTATTTGTATGTACTTACATTGATACCTATATATATGCATTTATATATATATATATATATATATATATATATATATATATATATACATACATATATACATAAGAATGAATTTAGATTTTATTGTTTGTTTGTAATTTGATTTTATCATCTTTATCTCGAAATAGTCTTACTTTTATTGGTCTTGTTTTATTATGATTTTTGTTATATATATATATATATATATTATAAAGAGCAAATATTTCGAAGTACGTGTTTACTTGTATTTCGATTTTTATAAAATATGCATACGTTGATGAAAACAATTCGAAACTTCATATTTGAATCACATTATCTCGTGTTTATGGTAATGTTACATTTCGTATATTATAATTGTAAATTTTATACGGTATTTTATTTACATGCGATTTTTTCTTTATACTTGACGAATAACTGTTTTATAAAGAATGAAAAAAACTGAAAAATGACGAAGATCCGGGTTTATATGTATGTATATATATATATATATATATATATATATATGTGTGTGTGTGTGTGTGTGTGTGTGTGTGTGTGTGTGTGTGAGTGTATGCATGTGTATGTGATATATATTTCCATACCTATCTCATCAAACATATATGTAAGACAGTTTCACGTTAGTTAATTATATACTTCAAAACATATATCTTCAAAAGATTGTTTTATAAAAATCAGAATTGAATTAAATCACTGTTTTTAATTTAAATCTCAGCTTGTATCGTTATGTGCAAATAAATGAAGTTACTGAATATAATATAAAATTTAATTACTCGATTTAATTATTTTCGTAAATAATGTTAATTGCTATTATTTAACTACGATTAATTATATTTAATCAAAATCAATAACATATAAATGTAATGATTTTTAAGTAGAGAAAGGCAATGATATTTTAACAGATTTTTTACAATATTATCTGTCCAAATTTAAAGAAATATTTATTTTTAAATGAATAAATTGTTTTAGAATACTCGTAATTAATAAAATTATGGAAATTATTACTTTTGGTTGAATCTTAGTTTAAAAGATTTTCATGGTTAAAGAAAATTTGAAATTTTATAGATTTTTTTAAATATATTATATAATAAAATGTTTATAATTTATTATCTTGAGTGATAAAAACGTGTAGTATTTATTATTTGAAAATGAAAATTTATCTTCAATTTTCCTTAAAAAAAACTTTTTTTAAGAAATTAAAAACAAATTATATATAAATAATATTCGATACCACTGTTCATTAATTAATTTAATTAAATCATTTTTATACAAAATAAGTAATACATATTGATTTCCTATTTAAATAACAAACCAAATATTTAGTATTATATTATATTTAATTCATTCAAAATAAATAAAATATGTTTATTTACTTTCAAAGTATATATATTATGGAGTTTAGTAGAAAAATACAATTAATTGTAATATTTTATCTAGTAAAATAAATAATATTTTTATAAAATTAAATTTTATTAATCAATGAATCATTTATTGAACAACATAAAATTTATAAAAATATTTAATAGTCACATATTCTTTATTTTACTCACAAATATATATTTAAAGAGCCATTTAACGTTATAACATTTTATATAAAGTAGCCCAAATGAGACTGAAGGGTTTAGACATAAATTTATTTGTTTACTTTCTTTTAATACTCTAAACTATTTTTCAGTTCGATTTGGGCCAGTCATTTTTTTAAAATTTTATAATACTATGTTTTAATGATGATTGCATGATTATAGAAACATGTTGGGAAATAAATGTTGGAGCAAATAGTTTATCCTGTAACAAATTAATCTATATATTTCTAAAAAACGGGTTCTTTGATAAATACAACGAACTATAATAAACACTATAAAAAATTATTAAATTTGTACTTTGGAAAAAAAATCTAAATTTTTTTTCATTTTCATTAACTGTTCTAAAAGTATGAAACAATGCAAATCAAATAATTTTTATAATTTAATATACTTTCTAAAATGCAAAAACGTATTTTTAATAACTATTTTCCTCAACAATCTGTGCCAAGTCAACAATGTACATTTCAGCAATATATGTACATACACATATCCAATTATAATAATTATTATTTCAAAAACTATTTAAATTGACACAACAGTTGTTTTATGTGAATAGATATTTTTCACGTAACATCATGTTATATAGGTTAAAAATTGTCATCTTGGTAATAAACGAAATGGCCAAAATAATTTCCAACAGATAAAACTATGAGAAATTGTAATGACAGTGTCACAAAAATTAATTTTTGTTTAGATTTCGACCATTGTTAGATTAAATTTCATGTGGAAATTTAAATTAAATTTAATATATTGTATCATAATCTACTTTTAAGCACAATGTTACAGTCATATTTACTTTTTGCCTGTTTTGAAATTAACACAGTAATTGTTTTTTTCCTTTTTGTAAAATTTGATATTTTAGATATTCATCGTGAGAAATTTGTCACTGTTAATATAAAAACTTATTATTCTATGACATAATACAATACCTATTTATATAAACATATATGTATATATATATAATATTAAAAAATAATTGTTTATAATAACGTTATACAATATGAACATTTCTAAATAAATGATTTTCTTTCCACATAAACAAAAATGAACATAGAAGTAAAATTAAAATTAATAATTGTACAATTATTTCCAATATCTTTAATTTTAATTTAGGTATAAGCAGGTGCAAAAAAATAATTTTAAAAAAGTACTATATGTAATTCTGATGTTGTTTCCTTCAATGTCTTTCTTGATCATAAATTTTAAATTAGCTATTAGTTTAAGATAAAACGTCTTTTATAAATTATGATCTAACCTGTACATATACATATATATATATATATATATATATATATATATATATATATATACATATATATTTCTCACTCTGTAACGTAATAATTGACATAGATATTTTAGTCATGTAGAATTTTCTTATAAAATTATTATTTTCTAAACAAGGTCAGATGAATTTGAAATAAAAATAGACGAAGTAGACAAAACAAGTAAAAAGTTAGTCTTATAATGAACCACAAAAAGACAAAAATAATATAAAATAGATTTATAGATTTGAGAAAAATTAAATTAAAAAGAGTAGATTTAGAAGAAGTTAACAACTATTTGTATTTTACTAGTAATATAATTTATTAGTAAAAAAGAGCATTTATAGATGAAGTGAACAAGATAGTCCAAGACAATAGTGACTAAAAAAATAAAAATAGGATTATTTTAGTTCTAGAAAAAATTATAAAATCTAAAATAATTCAGTAACTTCAAACAACGAATACGTTCTTGGAAAGATATATATTGTGATTACATAGAGACAAAAAAAAGTGATTGAATAAGGAAATCAATTTCGAGGTGTTGATAAGAAAAATAAACAATTTAAAATGGAAATGATTGGTCATATAACAAGAAAAGCGTATAATCTATAAACAAGACATATTAATTCATTTAGAATCTAGAGGTATATAAAGGCCTAAGAAGAGTTTCATGCATAGATGAAATAGAGTTATAAGGTGATTAAGATTAAGCATTGAATCAGTGAAAGTATGAAATTTCAGAAGAATTTTTTA
>CP092092.1:22315755-22470755 GCA_029203775.1 Neoneuromus ignobilis | reverse complement strand
TATATATATATATATATATATATATATATATATATATATATATATATATATATATATATATATATATATATATATATATATATATATATATATATCTTTGTATGTGTGTAAGTGTAAATTATGGACACTAAAAAAAATTGAGAATTTGAAATTGGAAATGTTCTAGTAATATAAAAAGAAAAAGAGTAGAGATATAGTAAGTCTCAGAAAGAGACTCGTGAATGGATGTGATGAAAATGTAGGAAAATTCGGAAAAGGTCTCCTAGCAATAAATATAAACAAATTGATAATGATTAAATGTGATATATATTTGTATTAAAAATAAAAATAAAATAATATAAAAAATACATTCATAAAAAACTAGCTTAGTTCTTTAAAAAACACTTCATTTGCATAATTTAGAATTCTATATATTTGAAAACAATTTCTATTTAATCCTCTATATTAATATACATTACTAACTTATTTTCATAATTTTGTTTTCTGATACTATTTTTTGAAATTTGTACGTTTTTATTATCATTTTCCTAATACTTTAAATATGAATTAATTTGAAACATATTTTCATTTAGGTAAAAAATAAAATTTGTGTGGTTATAAAAAAGTTATAATTTAAAAATTACATATATATATATATATAACTTTCTAGAATATGCAATTTTGTACGTTATTAATATGAATAACCGAATAAATAAAGCTAATAATTTTAAATCACATTGAAATTCATTAATTTTGTTTGCAATAAAATATTTTCGAAAAAAATTCTTATATATTTTTTTTACCTTTAGTATTTGATAATATATTACAATATTTAGTACAGAGTAGCCTAAATCAAACTGCAGTATAGTAAAGAAGAGTAAATAATAGTAAGCAACTAAATGTATTTCTAAACTTTTCAATCTTATTTGAACCACTATTATTCATATTTAAATTACGATGTTCCAATTATTCTTTTTGTTATTTTATTATTTAATTGACTTTACATTAATTACTCAAAAAAATATTTTATTTTTAAAGAGTGGCTGTGAACTTCACAAGATAATACAATATCTGAGTCTTCATAAAGGTATGTCACAAAGTTTGATTTCTAAAAAAATATTAAATATAAATTATATAGAAGAACATATTTTATTATACTTTACAAATTTTAGTACATTTTTATTAAAGATTTTATATATGGAAATTAATGAAAGTGAAATTAAATATTAATGTTTTACAGTGTTTTAATTTTTATGAATAATATTTCAAACTAGTAAATATATTGTTTAGTAGACTATTATAAAATCTTAAATACATACACATAAACACTCACGCATATATAAACATATATATATATATATATATATATATATATATATATATATATATATATATATATATTAGTTTTATGATAGTTAATAAAATTGTTTAGTTTTCCATGATTAATTTGATTTTTTTCACTTTTATTATAATAAGTTATAATTTCTGAATATTACAAAATTTTATGAAAGTGTTTAGTAATAACATATTAACCTACTTACTAATATATATAAGTAAAAAAGTAAACAATATATAATTACTGAACATCTTTATATTCTTAATAGATTAAACAGAATTTCAATTATATAAAAGTAAATTAACTTGAATACCAAATCATTTGTGACATCTTAATTTTTTATTTAATTGTAAACTTTTTTCTTATATATATACATTATTTATTTTGAAAGTTCAATGTTACGAATTAATTTAAACAATAAACTGTACATATATAAAAAAACACTCAGTGTTTTTATTCATTTCTATTAGGAAATATATTGTATTTTAATCTTAATTTACAATCAAATTACTTCTTATGATCTATACATAAATTTATCACGTAATTACTTGCTTTTTTGATTGAGTCGTTCGTCGCCTATAAGAAAAAAAACTGTTTATGTAAATTTGTCTTGTGAATAGTCCCTCCAAAAAAAATATCCCTGTTACGGGCTTGTACACACCATTCACATAGGTTTAATTGCGACCGAGTTAATTATTATTGTGGATATTAAAAAGTCGTTTTTTATCGGCGAATCTCTAATTTTCAACCAAGCAAGACAAATTGCGTCATGTATACGAAGTGACTGACTGACTAACTTCACTGAATAACGAATACTTTTTAAATACATACACTCACACAAACAGTCAGTATAATAATGAATATATATGTAATTATGTTGAATAGTTTTTTCAGAACATTATTTTATGAACGTTTTGATTAGTGATTATATAGAAACGTAATAAAAATTTCATTTTGTGGTTTATATATATATATATATATATATATATATATATATATATATATATATAACGATACATAATATAATGCAGATGTATGTAAATGATGTACGAAAAATAATTATATGTAGTTTTCGTAAGCATAAATCATATTGTTTTTTTTATAACATATGTATGTACCTAAAAGTGAAGATTTATGAGAAAAACCTTAATTTAAATTGACCTCATTACGCCTATTTTATTTTATTGTTTAAGATTAGCAGAATATTTATAATTTATGATGTCAATATTTAAATATAGCATATTTATTATTTAACATCTTAACTTACTACAAAGTTTTCTAATATTTTTTAAAATAAAAAAACAACCAGTAGGCGTAAATATATTAAAAACAATTCGTCAAATATGAAAATTAGTATAAAATGTGATGCAGATTTAGTTTATTAATATACGTATATAGAAAATTTATTTACATAAATATGTATAATACAATCTTAGATTTTTATATGAAATTAGAAATCTTATTATTAAAATTTATTAGAAAGCAGAATTTGTTAACTGTTAAGTTGTGTGAGATTTCGTACGATATTAGAATTCTATTAGTTTTTTTTTAGTAAAATTTTACGATTTCTAATCTAATTTTAATATTTAATAACTATTTTAAATATTTTCGTGTTTGTTTGAAAACTTAAACATTTCAATGTACTGAAATTAATATTGACGTAAATAAGAAAATTGTTCAATTTAGAGGATGTCCTTTTTCACCATATGTATTTACTTGTTTTAAAAAAGAAATATTAATAATGTTAAAGAAAACAAATGGAATTGAAATTAATATGAAATACATAAACAGTATAAGATTTTAAACAATATCTCTCTAGAATCAGCAAAGAACATAAAAAAAATGTTATAAGTTTTAATAAAAGCATGAACTTATTTCAAATTGACAATAAGTACAAAAATATTAAGTCAATGTTGATATACAAAATAAAATAAGTAAAATTAATATAAAATCAGAAGAATGGATATTGAACAAGTTGAAAAGTTTTGTTATCTTGGAAGTATGATTATTAATGACAATAGAAACTAATGAGAGTTTAGAAGAGAACATGTTTGGAAAAATAAACATTTTAAATCAAGAAAAACCTATTTATTAACAATAACATCAATTTAGATACCAAAAAGTCAAACATAAAAAACCTTTGGAGTTTGCTGATAGATAAATAGAAAAGTTAGAATTTGGGCAAGTAAGAAAAATAAAAAAGAGACAGTAGTAAAGTGGATATAAAAATATTAACACAAACAAGTTAAGCAGATAGAAAAAGTAATACTCAAGTATTAAATGAAGTATATGAAAAAAGAAATGGTTTTAAAAGGTATAAAAAGAAAATATATAAAAAAATAAGTTGTTAAGACACATGATGAAACACAATTATTTTCTTATGAAAAATTTTTGAGAGTTTTATGTTAGGTAAAAAAAAAGAAAAATTAATGATAACTTAGTTAAAGAGTGTCATGGAAAGAATGAATTTCGAATCATATGACGAAATAAAAATAATTACAAAATAAGAGAATATGGCTGCAGCGACAAAACATTGACTTATGAATGATGATGAATTAGCTATAAAGTGACTCAAATGAAACGGAAGGATAGTAAATATGTGTTTAATTACTTCAATCTTATTTGAGACACCCTATATAATATCGGTATGAAGATAATGTCAAAGAAATAAATGTAAATATTTGCCAAAAAAAAACTTTTCAAACGCATAATCTACTTTTTTCGTTCAGCATTTATGTTTATGTCAAAGTTCATAATATAAAATGCTATTTTATAGCTTCGTAAATTTAAAAGAAAGTTGTGTACAAAATCCTCAATAATAATATAAAAAATGTATAATACTTGTTGGTTTAATAATATTTTATACTTAAATAACATTGACTTTAGTAAAAGTTCATGGCATGCAGATCAATATTCTCTCTCTCTCTCTCTCTCTCTCTCTCTCTCTCTCTCTATATATATATATATATATATATATATATATATATATATAAGATTTGAGAATGCGTAGAAAATATTTTTTATCAATGTTAATTTAAAAAATAATTGTATATTGTATAAACCATAATTAATATAATTTTTAGATAAAACCTATAAGATATCGTACAAAATGTTAATGAGCGATTGTACAACAAAATAAGCATTGAAATACAAGTTTTCGCATATCTAAATTTCATTAAACATGATTCTATTTTCAATTTGACTCAACATAAAAAAAATATTCATTACATCATTCTGTTAATAATTTCTTTTCCATTGAAACACTTATCACTTGATTTACATTTAACAATAAAATAAACGATTAACGCTATGATAACACATCACGTATTAATATTTATGACTAGTCACAAATAGTATTACATATCTTTGAAGTAAAATATCTAAAGGAGGAAGTGTATGAATCATTGTAATTACTTCACAATCATTTTTGTGCTATTATATCCGTCCTTCATAACAAAAAAAGTAACAAGAATAACGACAACTATTCTGTGTACGAAACCAAAATTGCATCATCATTATAAACAAATATGTACACATATATACATATGTATGTAAGTATATGCATATATATATATATATATATATATATATATATATATATATATATAATGTGTGTGTGTACATACACTTATGCATATGTATATGTAATATATTAGATAATATTCTGAATAATTGAACAAATTTCAGCATATTTAAATGCTAATTAATGTGAAAACTGTAATATTTCGTATCAAACAAATACATTGTTTTTTTAAAAACCTATGTATAAATACACAAGTGCATACACACACATATACATTCATAGATACATATATAAGTACCATATTATTGTTTTTTTAAATATTCAATAAATAGAAACAAGTTGATTGAAGAACTAAGACATAATCGAAATATTATAATCATATTAAAATCGAAAAATGTGTTCTTAAATAAATTAAATGGAGGAGCTGAAATGAGACTGAATGATAATAAAGAATAGTAAATGATAGTAAGTAAAATTATGTCTAAATCCTTCAGTCTCAATTTGGTCAGCCTATATAAATTATTGATAAATTCTTTTACCTGAAAAAATTTATATCAATGGAACAATTAAAAAAAATGTCAAATATATAGTTATCCAAATGTGACACCTAGATTTGTGTTTCATTAAAAAGAAACATGTGTATAGGATGGTGTATAGAGAAACATGTATGTAGTTTTATTAATTTATTTTTAATAAAACACAAATCTAGGCATCACATTTGGATGATTGTATATTTATTTGAGTAATTTTATTGTCAATAGATAAATTATTTTTTAAATCATATTCAATAAAAAACGAATTATAAAAATAATAAGTATGTTTAGAGTCTGGTAGCAATAATTCAAAATTTGAAAGATAGTTAAATGATAAAAAGAAAGTAAATGTATTTTTAAACTTTTCAATCTCATTTGGGTCACCATATATTTTGTTTATATATATATATATATATATATATATATATATATATATATATATATATATATATATATATATATATATATATATACACTCACACACACACACGATAGTCGTTTGATAAGTATGGTAAAAAAATAAAAAACATTAAATTGAAAAAAATTATTTAATTAATTATTTAAATTAAACAATAAATAAATTTACCATACTTATCAAACAACCTTTATATATATATATATATATATATATATATATATATATATATATATATATATATATATATATATATATATATATATATATATATATATATATAAATAGCTGTTTTTTAAAGCGTAATAGAACTTAAAAATGAATCCCTATCGAAGGTTCTATTTATCCTAAAAATACACCTTTATATTTACATACACACACACACACATGTATATATATATATATATATATATATATATAGAGAGAGAGAGAGAGAGAGAGAGAGAGAGGTGTTTTTTAGTCTAGATAGAACTTTCGATAGGGATTCAATTTAAAGTTCTATCACACTTAATAAAACATCTATATATTCAAATTTACATGAATTTTTAATAAAAAAATTTATTAATAAATAATAATTTGCCACATTTTTTTTTTAAAAAAAATATTTTAACCATTTAGAATATTTAAAGGATATAATCTAAAATTGTGTATATAAATTTAAAACTTGCTAAATATTTGTACATCAAAACTGTCCTTTTTAATTAGCAGTTTTATGTGTACAAAGTTAATTAAGTATATGTTTTGTTGGTATATATTTTACATTAACTATTTTATTTTTTTTAATATTTACTTTTTTACTTTTCAACTTACGTATTTTTCTATTTTTACTATACAATAGTTAATTTTGTTTCCAACCATGATACAATTTTTTTATATAATTTGTCTATATTAGAATTTATCTAAGTGATCTTGATGATTGTGAGAGTGAGTAAATAAGTACTTACAGTCTTGCATTTATATTTTAGTTGTTTTTAATTAATATTTGTAGTTAATGTTTTTTTAATTATATAAATATTTGACAGTTTTACATAAATTTGCAATCTTTAATTACAACTAAGTTTCCAAATAAATATATTTTAGTTCTTCATGTTATTTGAAATATTTTTCTCTCTTTTGTCTCTTTCATCTTTTTTCCTCAATTTTAATACCTAATACAGTGATAAAAAATATTTTATAAAGTCGATAATTATTTTATATAAAACGAGAATTAGAGGAAATAAATAATAATTTTATAATATTTTTAATATTGTATTATATAGAGATATTTAAGAATTCAATATTAATTTTAATATAAATATAGGGTCATCCAAATGTGACGCCTGGATTTGTCTTTTATTAAAAAGAAACATGTGTATGTTTTTTTTTGTTTCATTTTAATAAAACACAAATCTAGGTGTCATATTTGGTTGATCCTATATATTACATTTATATATATATATATATATATATATATATATATATATATATATATATAAATATATATGTGTATATATATTTGTAAATAATCTAAAAGATATTTTTTTTAATAAGTTGAAGTTTAAATTTGTAGTTATTAAATAATAAACGATTTTAAAAAAATATCAGTTCAAAAATCTATATAACGATTTAGGGTTAATCAACTTTAATTGAAAAACTTGATATTATTAATGAGATTTGAAAATGATAATATATTTCAAAGAAGACGTTAATGTTGACTAACGTAAAAAATTGTGTAATGTTTTGATCAATTTATCAGTTAAATGTCGAAAAGTACGCACAGTGCGTAACTGCAACTGTCAAACGATTAATACATATCATAAAGGATGTACGTGTCGAACGAAGGGGAATACATCTTGGAACACTTGTCTTACAAGACACTAGAGACTAATGACAGACTTCTGACCTTATCGCTTCCGCCGGAAACAGATCATTGTAATGATACATGAATACCTGCCAGTCGGTCATATTCATACCTATATAACCGGACATAGACATACAATAATATATTTCGTTTTTGTTTAAAAAATAGGGCTAAAAATTATTTATAATGTTTGTGAACTCAATAGAAAGATTTCATTTCAAGTTTAATGATCAGTAACTATATACATATCTGAAGAATACATTAAAATACCTTTTTTCTTTTTTATCAATGCATATCCTGTATTTAATTTTAGTTTATGTATTTTATTATAAAACAATATGATAGAAGAAATGTATACATTTGAATTAAATTAAATCATCCAAATGTGACGCTTAGATTTGTGCTTTATTAAAAAGAAACATGTGTATAGGGTGGTGTATAGTGAAATATATGTATATTTTTATTTATTCATTTTTAATAAAACACAAATCTAGGTATCATATTTGGATGACCCTATAAATACACTTTAATGTTTTTTGATTTTATGTATTGGGAAAAATGTTATTGTTAGAATTTTCATATTATTCTATTCTTAATATTTCAACGGTTAAAATTTATATATATATATATATATATATATATATGTATGTATGTATGTATGTATGTATGTATGTATGTATGTATGTGCAGATGTAAAGCTTGGAAGTATTCAAAACTTAATAAAAATGTTTACATTATTCAAACAATGACCGCAGCCTGTTGAAAAAAGTAGGATCAAGAACGATCCATTTTTATTCAGTAAATAACAAAATTATTAAACAACAACAAAAATATGAAACTGAAAAACAATTCAGCATTAAACATTCAGAACAAATTCACATTCGCAGAACTCTCTCCTATACTATTTCTCTGGACCACAGAAAATGCGAATTGGCCTCAAGCTAAATATAACAGTCGAACAGATGTATATTGTATACGTGCGATAAGTGTTTTCTTTGTGAATCGACACCATTGTACATCCGTACGACTTATTGTACGTTTATATCTATATACTTTTAGATATTTTCGCAAATTTCTGTATATTTCCGTGTCCTTTGAACAAGCCAATATGATGCTGTCAGTGTGTGGTGGGTGGCGGTCGAGGGGGTAACAGACGCGACTGTACACTGTAGATCTGTGCAACGCGAAATAAGGGTGTGGGGTGACGGCTGCTGAAGTCGGAGTTATATTGTTCAAAGGGTTAGTCTTATATTGCTTTGATGCTGTATTACATCGGTTGAGATATAGGTATGCAGAATGTAGAATATTTAAAGTGTTGCCCATCATCACTTTAGACCATGTATTTACTTTGTGGATTAATCGGATACTTTTAATGAATAAAGATATTGATATTAATTAAAAGTGCACTACTTGCCCCAAAATACAGCACACATTAAATATACACATGTTCACACACACACACACACACACATACATACATACCTATATATATATATATATATATATATATATATACATATATAAATATATATAAAATAAAATCTATTTCATTTCCATTTCAAATTTATAGAATAAAAACAAACAATCATATTATTTTATTACAAAAAATAAGTTTGAAAACTGAAAACATATCTACATTTTTAACTTTATTTAATATTTTTCATAAAAACACAGTAATTAATCTTTGTTATCGCACTGTTTTTTTTCTCAAAGTTTTTTATTTGAAGTCAAATGAATTGTTTTAATTTTTATTTCTTCACATATTTTAAAAGAAAACTTCTTTATCGTTTTATTATATCGATGGTGAAATAAATCATGGTTAAGACAACATAATAATAACAAACTATATTTTAATATAAATGTTAATGAAGAAATTAATAGAAAAAAATATTATAAATATACAAGTAGATAAAATTGCTTGCTATGTATTTTTAAAGTTTTTAATTGGATAATATTTAGTAATCTTTAATAAGATTTTTAAATTTAATTTCATGTAAATATATAATATTTATAACAATTCTAGTAAAAATAGCATTATGAATAAGAAATATTATGAAAAATTAAGCTATTTTTAACAGTAATTTTTTGAAAATCATATTCATTATTCATGTAGTTATTTACAGAATTTTTAGTTTAAAATATATATATATGAATTAATTTTTGATACCAAAGATACAAAATTATGGAATTATAGATCTATAGTTTTATATGTAAAATATTTATAACATTTAAAATTTATACATCTATTTATCGTTTTTTAAATCAGATTCACTTTTTTTTAATTATGTCTTGTCAAATATTTTCTCTATTTATCAAACAGCATAATTATTCAAATATATAATAAATATATTTAGCAACTTAGTATTCATTAATAAATTATCTAATGATGACATAAGGGTTATTAAGCAATCGTAACAAAACCTAATAATAGTAACTCCAAGTATAAAAAAAAATGAACAAATGGTCCAAATGAAACTGAACTGTTTAGACATACATTTACTTCTTTACTATCAATTACTATCATTCAGTTTCATTTGGTTCACCTTATATATTTAAATAATACAATTTAAAGTGTTTACTAGAAATTTATTTAGTATTTTTCTAGATTAAATATTATCATTGTACAAATAAACTATCACCCCAACACCACAAATGATTGTTCATTTGTGTGAAAGTGAATTTTCTACAGTTCCAAAACAAATAGTAACTATAGGGTGGTTAAAATGAGACTGAAGGATATTAAAGAATAGTAAATGATAGTAAGTAAATATACATCTAATCTTTCAGTCTCATTTGGGCTACCGTATATAACTACTAAATTGATTAAGATAGATAATATTGGAAATTATTGTTGATTAATATAATTAATATGTTAATTTATTGATATAGTCGATTGATATTTTTTTGTTAAATTCAAGTAGAAAATACACAAATTCATAAATTATTTAAAGAGTTATCATTATTTATTAAAATTAATCAGTTATGTAAATAATTATAAAAGTATTTCGTTAAGGATACAAAATATTAAATATAATTAATATCATAATGTAGAGAAAAAAATAATAATTTTTATGTATTTATTTTGAATAGATGTTATGATAATTAAATAATTGTTTGTACTTGTTCCATTTTGATTATAATATATAATGGAATTATGCTTTTCTTTAGATATATGCACTCTATATAAATTTAATTAAATATGCAAAATAAAAAAAAATTTTGATGACATGAATATTTATTTTTTTATATAAAGATTTATATAATATATTAAATTTGATTTTGAACTTTTTTAAGTAATTTTATTAGGAAATTTAATTCTGTTATTTAAAATGAAATATGTAAAATTTATTTTAAGTTGAAGATATATAATATAAATTATATAAATGTTAATAGCCCTATAAAAAAATGAAACCTAATGATGTAGAATATATTATTACTGATTTTTATCAAATACAATCTCTAAGGAAATCATAAAAACAAAAAGCGTAACATAACGTTTCGATATTCACCTCAGTAGTCTATCGTAAAGTACGAGAAGGAATTAGTGAAACATTAACGTTGAAAAGCCGTTAACACTCTTGAACAATAATCCACGGGCAATATGAATGTAGGATGATGATGTGGGTGTAAACAGATACAGAAATAGATGACTAACTGATACATTGTGTACACGGTGGTGGTTTCAATGACGACGGCGTTGGCAACGATACGATTATAATAGTAACTGGACGTATTCGAACTTGTGTGCACCGGGATATCCCTAATATTAATATTATAACAATATATATAGATGGTACGATACAGTGATGCGAAGATTTAACTTGAAGGCAACAAAATACATCGTGTATCTGTTGCCCCCAGGTGTGTTCGGCACAACGTAAAGCATATTCTTTCTCGTCATGGTTCAGGAATTCGCTCCAACTATTCCCGATATTATAGGTGAACAATGTGTTGTTGTGCTCAAACATTGCTCACTTCAAAGGAATATTATAGGATCTTTATTGCCACTGCTTCTCTGCATATTATGTGTTGAGTAAAAGGGATCAAGGATTAAGTACCGATGGTGTGAGGTTAGTCTGTTACGTGGATTGGATGTCTCGTGGTTATTACGTTGACAAGTTTGTTATCAAAAATGTATATGTATATATCGTTCTATAACAGATCACTTGAAGTTTTCAAATGCCTTCGAAAACAATTTTATAAATCTGAGATTAACGGTGCATGTTCATTCGACACTAATTAATAATATGAAATTGAACAAAAAACAATTATAATTATTAGCTTTTTGTAATATTTTGTTACTGGCAATTAAAAAATATATAAAAATTTAAAATTAATCAATTTTAAAATCTTGTTTCATTAAATTAAAATTTATTCAAGTTACAATTGAAATAATTTTTTATTTTATCCATTCATTATTTACTTGTTTTAAAGGAAATTTGGAAATCATTGTTAAAATATTTCAAATGATTACTTTATTAACACAAAAAAAAAATATTCAACATTTGCAAATAAAGTATCATTAAAGAATATAACAATATATATAAATTATTTATTAAAATATAACCAATAATTTTATATCAAATGCTTTTTTAAAAATAATTCTCATTTTTATACTTAAAATTAAAAAAAAAATTTGCCAAAAACTAATTTTTAATAATATTAAATTTTAATACGTTCTAAAAAAATAGTAAAGAATATATTTTTTATCAAAATATAATCAATTCTTTTACAAATAGTCTTTTAACTATAAGTTACTTAGTTAGGAGTCCTCTTTTAAACTTTTATTCCTCATATATTTGAATATTATATATATAATTATTTGGTGTTGTAAAAAATTATGTCATATAATATCTTATCTATTTAAAAGATAAGAGAATGTGTATTATTTAAATGTTAAATTAAATAAATTACTCTTCACTTATCTTTTTAACTATAATTCTTTATATTTTTTTGGATAATATTATTATAAATATTTAAGAATTAAAAAATTAACAAAAACAGTTCTATAAACTATATAATTGTATTTTAAACTAAAGTAGACGAATAACTGAATGAATAAGATTAAAAGAATTAAGTAGAATCATTGTTAAAAAACAACAACTTAACATTTCTAAAAATCATGATTTAAATATGCTTTCTTTAAAACACTGAATTTTTTGATTACATAACTTGATAATAAATTATTTCAAGTTTAAGTTATTCATAAAATGAATATCATGTTAGTTAAATCATTTTATTCTTTGAAATGTAAATCTTTAAAAATTGCATACAGATGGAAAGAAGAAAATTTTTTCAGCCATACAAAAGAAAATTATTTTATTTTAGTTCAGTGTTCTTTAAAACATTGTCAAGATTGAATCTTCTTAAATATTAAAACAATTATTTAGTTAACTGAAGGATGATATCATTTAAATATGTATATGAATTCGGGTAATTTTTTTTTTGCTTTAAGTCATACTAATTTTTGATTACTTTACATATTTTACAAATAGTTTTAATAACATTTCTTAGTTTTTTCTTGTTTATTTCTATAATTTAATAATTAAGTATGGATTTTATTAAAGAATATTTTAAATATTAAAACTTACAGAATATTTATGATTTAAATTGTTTATTTTTTACATTCCTATGAATCTGCTATTTTATATATATATATATATATATATATATATATATATATATATATATATATATATATATTTATATCTTAGAATGATTTTTATTTAATATGTACTAGATAGCATAATTGATACAACTAGATTCCACATAGCTATTATATGGAAATTGTCTGGATGATACTAATTTTAACGCAAATTTTAATTTTATTTTATTATATCATTATAATAATATTTTAAGTGAAATAATATTATATTCCATTCCTTATAAATTATATATTAACGTACTATATATCATGACTTATATTTTTTTTATATTTTCGATTTACTCTATAAATAATAAAAAAATTAAATATCTAAATATGGCAATTATTTTACATTATCTTTAGAATAGGCTTTATCTGTAATTTTGAAAAATTACCTTACATCATTAAGATTGTTCTTCGTAAAAATTCTATTTATTATTAATATCGTATGTTGTGATTAAAAATTACCATTTTAGATATTTAATTTCAATTGGATAATTTATTTGAAATTATATAAAATCAGTAAACGTGTTTAAACAATAAATATGTTCAATAATTTTCATTTTAAGGTTAGAATTTTGCTCATTTTTTAAACATTCAATGATATTATATATTAAATAAAAATTTAATTTTTTCATTAAAGAAAAAAATACATAGACTACACCTTTGCTAATCAATTATATCAGTATAAAAAATCGTTTTTGTAATCGTAAATTAAATTTTACTATTGCTATTTAGTTTTCTTTTTTAAATTTTGATATTCATTCAATTTTTTAAAATTATGTATCCAAATATGTATATATATAAAAGGTCGTTTGATAAGTATGGTAAAAAAGTAAGAAAAACTAAATTGAAAAACTTAATTAAATAAAACAATAAATTAATTTACCATACTTATCAAACAACCCTCGTATATGTACAATATATCATTTGTTGAAGTAATATTTATACACAAAATTGTAAATGATATAATTACAAAACATATTATATATTAAAATCAGTTCAATTTTTAAAATTATTGAAGAAGATAATTAGAATTGTGATGTTTAATCTTTAATAGTGAGATAAAGTTTTATTATAATTTATTTTAGAATATTAAAACGATTACAATTTTTCTTAAGTTCTTTTAAATGCTAATTCTTAGTAACAAATATATATTTATTCTGTATTTATATATATATATATATAAATAATGAAATATTATACAAAGTATTATATTAATTTATAACCAAAAAATAATCATTTTTATTTACAATAATAAAAATGATACCAATTACTCAAAACAGTCAACTAAGATATAAACATTGATATAAAGTGACGAATTTATCGGGTTAAAGTTAATTGCAGCTGATAAAAAACTTAATGATATTAATTAATCTATCTACGATAAAAATCTAAACTTAATAAAAATAAATAAATGATTCTTGATTGACCATTGAACTGTTTATTCACCAACTCCAAAAACGAATGAGTATCCATTAACAATATTAATACTACAAATTCAATAACATGTACGTGCATGTAATTAAATTGACAAATAATTTATGTATAACAGAACAAAAAAAAAGCGATTCGAAACGACAGAATGCATTTTGTACAGATGAAGAAAACGACGACCGCATCGAAACGTAGAAATAAACAGACTAATTCGAAATACCATTCGGATTGATCGTTACAAGGTGCAAAATAAAATAGCGACCGTACAGAAAAAAATACCGCATTCGATTAATTCGAATAAAATGCTGCTTTGTCGGCTCCGACTAATGAGTGCCTTATACATATGTCACTTTGTAAAAAGTTGAAAGAAGCATTTTTAATGTCTGCAAATATGTGTGCGAGTTTCTGAAGCGATACGCCGAGGTGTTTATTCGCATTAATATTGTCAAATGCAAATAGTGTTTTACATAAATATTTAAATTATATATTTATATATATATATATATATATATATATATTGATTTATTGATTTATATGGCTGTAAATAAAATTATAATTTCCCTATTGGTGATTGTGTCGGTAAAATATTAGATTTCTTGTGAAATATTTCATTTTGTCATTAAATTTTACAACTTAAGATTTTTATTCTGAGGCATGAATAAAATAATAATTTGTAATGAAAAAATCCTATATAACTGCATTGGCATTATTTGTTTATGATAGTCATTATATATATATATATATATATATATATATATATATATATATAAACTTTGATCGTCTATAAGAATTATAAAGGATTTATAGTTATTATTGTAATATTGGTTTCTATTTTCATTGAATTTATTTGTATGGCTGTAATTTATTTTTCATTGCTTTTTGAAAAAAAATATACTTTATGTAATTAAATAGAAATAATTGTTAATAAAAAGTATTTTTTTCAAATATATAAAATTTGATGGAATTAACTTATATTATAATAATTCATTTTATTTAATTATTTTTTTATAAATATATTTCATGCTTTTTATAAAGTGAAAAATTGTATAAAAGCCCTTATTATTTACATTAAGTAATTCGGTGTGAGTAAAATCAATACTTTTAAATTAAAAAAAATATAATTTTATATAAATATCAGATGTTTAAATATAAAATATTGCCAATTTGGGTGCTTAAGTTAACTTAAAAATAATTATTAATATTTTTTACATATGAGTAAATGTTAATATATCAGTTTTTATAATCTAAGTTATTTTAATTTATTTAAAAATTTAATAATAGATTTATTAAAAAAATTGATAAAAATTTGATTATTTCTTACATCCAAAAGAAAGAAAAAATATTTTGTTAAAAAAAATCACCAACATTAGATGATAAAGTAGAAATAGTCCTTTTTAGTAGTCCTCAAAAATTTATCTAGAAGAAATAGGTAGAAAAAATTAAATTCCAGGTATTGTAGAAACAAAAACACATAGAGTACTTATTTTTTTAAATTTCTATTCAAGATCTCTGTCATTAAGTTGGTTTACCACTTCACCAGATTCATTTTCAAAGGATACCTCAACTCTGTCATTTAGTGTTTTTACTATTTTTCACTTACAAAGGAAAGCATACTTTTCCTATTGATTCCAGACATTTTGGACATTTGTATTTGTATACATGTATTTATATTTACATACACATATATATATATATATATATATATATATATATATATACACATTATACAGAGTGACCCAAATGAGATTTTTAAAAATTTTTGAAAATTTTGAAAAATATAAATCAGAACTGAAGGTTATATACTTTAATCTTATTTGGGCCATCCTATATGTAAGTACTTATATTAAATAAATATTGAATCACTGTATTAAATGTTAATGTTTTTAATATAAGCAAAATAGTAATGAAATGTTTTTCAATCAACCAAAAAATTTCTGCTGTTTTCTACAATTTTTTTCTAATGCTTTTGCCACCTTTATTACAAAAACAAGACTTTGAAATTACTTCCTATTTTGTTCTAATTAAATATAATAATAATTTTAATAACTAAGAAAAATCTAATTAACGGTCTTTAAGTAAATTTTGTATTGATGGTCCCTAATAAAAGTGTACGATCTAGTGAAATTATAATGAATCGTTTATTTTTTATATTCCAGATTTTTTTATTTTGAATGTATGTATGAATCATTTTTTGTTTTTCCTGCTTGTAATTTTTTATTGATTTATAGTAAGAAAATGTATAAAATTTATTACTTAATTAAATTGTTTTATTGAAAAATATTTAGCATTCTTATAAACAGATAGATATTCATTTTACTGATATAAAGAATTGTTTATTTTCAAAAGTTTACGTTAAATAGATTACAATAGTTTATTTATAATATTTCTAAAAAATATTATAATTTAACCATTTTATCTACAGAAATTAATAAATTCGTTACATTTTTTGGAAAGGTTTAAATATTTTAAATGTTCAATCAATTCATTAAATATTATTTGGTTCATTAAATTATTTTTAATCGATAAATATAATACTTTAACAAATAATGTTTAAAATATATACAAGCTCTTAAACACGTTAGCATATTATTAAGTAATTAAAATTCAATCTCTCAATAATCCTGTAATTCGATATTCGTGTACTCACGTAAATTTCGAATAATATCATCATCAACTTCGTTATGGTGGTTGGGTCGAAGTTTATTAGACAATTCAAAATCACTACATTAAAATTTCATTATCTATCAAATGATATTTGTATTTGTTTTGTGTCTCCTTCATACATTTTAAAAATCGTTTTTTAATAAAATAAACATTTGATCTTTTCGAAATTTGGAAAAAAAACTAAAGCTAGAAATTTTTCACATTAATTTTGAATAATTATGCTAAATATTATATATATACTTCTGTGTGTGTGTGCATATGTGTGTGTATATATACAGATTGATTTAAATAAAACTAAAAGATGTAAACTGGGATTGAAGGTTATGTTCTTTAGTCTCATTTGGGCCACCTGTATATATATATATATATATATATATATATAATAAATATTATAGGAACTATTCTGTGTGAATTTTTTCAATTCGACATTTAATAGGTAATTAAAGAAAATTTGAGTATTAAAAATTAATAAATTTATTATTAAGAATAGAATTATACTTACTTTATATATTCAAAAACAAATTATTTATGTAACGAATAACTATAAAAAATTCAATAAGGAAAACTATGATTTAAACGATGTGAATTTAATAACACGATTAAAAAAATTTACATACAAATCAACATAAGTATTTATTAAAATTGATAAATCGAATGATGTGTCGTAATTTCATCCAGTTTGTATATAGAGAGGTAAACAAACTTACTAATTACATCTGTGTGTGTTTTATCGACATATTAAATAGAGTATTAATGTGTATTAGATTATTTACTGATTTTTTTCAATTAATTTTTTTCTAATTAATATACATAAAACGTACATTTTCACACAGTAAATTCAATAAGTGACGACGTTTAGAAGCGAATTTAATTTCATTAATACACCATTATTTCATTTATGAGCTATTCGAATATGTGATTTTAAAATATTATATTTGGATTTGATAGCTTATTTTTATAAAAAAAAATAACAAATAAGAATTGATTAAATATTATATACACGATTTCATCAGTTGCATAAATATATTTTTTTAAATATTTGTATTAAATTATATATATATAGATATATATATATATATATATATATATATATAATATGAGTTATGTGTGTATGTATGAGTATATACATAAATGTAAGTGAATTAAAAAATAATTAAAAAACATAGATATTTTTTAAATAAAAATATTTCTGTTGAAAAATTAATTCGTTTTTTATGATAAGGTACATAAATATATTTTTTTTTATATTTTTTATTAATTAACATGATTGTTATATATATATATATATATATATATTATTTTACTGAGTTTCGTATCCTCCTTTCCAATAATTTGAGTTTTTTTTAAGAACTTTTTGTAATGTACGTTTTTCATGAGAATTGTAGGTTCATCGTTTTACCATCTAATTTGGATAATTAAACTAGTTTTAGTCTAGTATTAGTATTTAATTTTCCCAGTATTCATTTTTGGTGAGTGTTCTTGTATTTTCCATTCAATTCCATTCCGAAAAATTTACTTGTATCTCGCTATATTTGTTTATAAATTTCTTTTTGTGTTTTTTGTATTTCTGAGTTCCTGATCAATAATTTCTCTTGAGCATCGGTGGTCTTTTCTACTTTTGTGTCCCTTTCCATTTTAAACTTTTCCCTATTGTTATAACGACCTTAATGTTTTTGGTTATTAGTTTTTCTTTCAATCTCTAAATATTTTTTATAATATTCATCTTTCCATAATTTTTTTTTTTGTAATTATATGATGAAAAACATCATTAGACTTTTTCTTTCCACTAGTGGATGAAAGGTCTCTTCTAAATCTTCTAAAATTGCCCACTTTCACTGATCCAATAACTTTCTTTCTCTCTCTCTCTCTCTATATATATATATATATATATATATATATATATATAGATAGAGAGAGAGAGAGAGAGATATTTATATGCTTTATAAATTCAAGCATATATCTATATATATATATATATATATATATATATATATATATATATATATATATATATATATATATATATATATGCTTTAATATATTTAAAATCTATAATTACAATAACTCTATACATTGTTAAATTTTGTTATTTCTATTCAGAAAAAGTTTTTCTTTATTTACTTTATATTTGCATGTATTAAGATTGGATTTTCAATTTCATCCAATTTTTGGAATTAATGAAGATTCTGTTACTTAATATAACATTTACAATAAATCTTATAATTTCCAATTCCATTTGACTTATAACAAAATATTATTATTTATATTACTTAATTTTTAAAGATTGTTTTATCTTGTGTTCAATAAAAGTACATAAGTTTTTCAATAGTTCAAAGCTTGGACCCAAGAAATATTATATTATTATTTTCTATAGTGTTATGGATATAATATTAATATAAATAAATCACTCACTTTAACATTACACAGTTTTAAAAAGGTAATCATTAATCACTTTTTGTTCACTTTATTCATCAAGTTTCATTTCATTTTATATCATAATTTAAATAAATAATGTTTTTGTTGTTCATTTTCAATTCGATTATCAATTAATGACATATGGAAGACAATAAAATAATATTTCTTACCAATATATCTTTTTATATAAATTCGAATCATTCACAATATTAATTAAATATACTTAAGATGAAACTAGTTTATTATTTTTTTATTTAATTTACTATTGAATTTTTTACAAAATTATCAACGAACCAATACTTAAACTTGCCTTTTTTAATACAAATTTATAAACATGCACAGCTGTTTATATGAATGCATGTGTATATCTTTCGAATTTCATTTAATATGTAGAAATAAATATAGACATACATAACTTCGTAATCGACATATCATAAAACAATAAACAAATAAACGTCGACAATTAGACAATTATTTAAAATATAAATCATCGTTTCGGAACATCAAATACAAACGAAGCAGTAAATAGCAATCATAATAGTTTATGGGATCGTTAAAACATCAATTTAAAATCATTATCATCTTTTCATTACATCAATGTTTTTTTTTTAGTTCTCACAGTTAACACAGCCAATAATACTGATATCTGGACGACAGTAATTGCTGTATCCGGCCATCAATACGATTTAAAAGAAATTGGTACATACAAAAGAAACGTTCTTGTTCGATCAAGCATATGCTTCAAAGAGTATTACGTAGATGATCTATTTATTTGTTTAATTTTTTTATGTCCACAGTACTTTTTTATTTGATCTAATACTAAGATAAAACATACGATTATAGCAAAGTTAAAACGATTTAATACGTTAATTGAAAATAATCGGTTTAATAAATATAAAATTAGTTATTGTGTTTTTTTTAAAAAAAATATGAAAATTTTTATTTTATTCATAATTTACTATCTGTTATGTATAAGAGAAAATAAAATTAAAACAGTTTTAATTTCAAAATAGCAATTAATCTTGACTAATGTTTTTTAAGATTCTATTTTTATATTTCTAAAAAAATGTAATATTTTATAAATTCAATTAGGAGATATAATTATTATTGGCAAATCCATTTTAACACAAATGGATTACTCAATTTAATTCCATAGAATTTTATAAAGTTGTTTAATAATTATTAATTGTTTATTTTATTCGCCGATAAGAATTTTGATAGCGATGTCATTAACATATATAATGACATAGATTTTTTTAGTACATCGATCTGTTAATAACGATATAGCCATTGAAATGCGCGGCAACGAATAAAGTAATAAATACAAATAGTACTGTTTATTTTAGTAAAGTGGTAAATTTACTTTAATATAAATAAATCGTTTATAACATTACAAGATTTTATAAAAGTGTCTAATAATCATTTGTTGTTCAATTTATTTATTTAAAAGTAGATACCCATTTCGATAGTCATGATATCATTGTTAGAGTTCTGTATTTTATTTCGTAGTTCAGTGCTTAGATCAATTATAATTTAGCATGTGAAAATTCATAAAACAGCACTCTGAAGATGATTGTATGACTACTGAAATGTGTATCAGCTTTTATATATTAATTCATGGTATCGCTATTGAATTACGAATTAGCTTTTATGCAAATTAAATAAACAATAAATGATTATTGAGCATTTTGAGTGGTGTTGAAAATAAATGATTGATTTGTGTTACTGAATTTACTACAGTACCAAAACAAATAATACATTTTGTATTTTTCTTTATTTATAATTTTTGTTTAATAAAAATCTATATTTATTTAATATACAAATAAATATTGAATAAAGTAAATATTGAACTTTAATTATATAATTTAAAACGTAACTAAATATATTTTTAAATACATTTTTTTAAATAAATTTTGATTTTTTTTTTGCAAATATATTTAGTAAAATGTAATTTAACTAAATATATTTTACTGAATAAAAAATTACATTTTACTAAAAAAAAATTAAAATAAAAATAAATTTTAACACATTAGAAATATTTCTAAAAATAATAAAATACTAGTACTGATTTTAAATGTATTTTCATTTGAAATGTAGAATTTTATCTAATAATTTAATCCATGTTTAGTTCATTGTTAATGCAGTTATTTTAATAACTTTATTATCAAACGTATATGTGTGTATATATATATATATATATATATATATAAATAAATAAAATGTAAACATACAATTTACAAGTATCTTTACTGAAATATAAAAGAGTCGAAATGTCTGAAATATCTTTTGAGAAAAAAACATCAGTTAACTATAATCTCTGATCATCATCAATATCTGTCTATAAATCTACGATTTATTCGAGAAACGGATAAAAAAGTGACTAAAAAGAGAAAGAGAAAAAGAAACATATAAACTGTAGGAATGTGTAAAGGTTGCACGACCTTGGTGACCACTACCACATCATAAATCGAACGGAATCGAATATTTGTCTTCGCGGTAAAGACATAGATATAGCCATGCTTATAAGCGATTGCCCGCTGCGCTTTGCATCCTATGACAATATTGAGTACACACTTAAATTTAATTGTTTTCTCTGATATATACGAAAAAAGAACAACACAAATATTATATCGAACCTTATGGTTCGTACGGTTGTAGTTTTGAAATACGATTATTGTTTATGTATTGATGTTTGTAACTGGATTCTACGAATAAAATCGTTAAATAAATATTAATTAAATTCTGAAATGATCTTATATTGTTGTGATCACAATCGTTAACAAAGACAATATTCAATATCTTTTTTCGTGCAAAAATATACGCATAAATATATACATTGTCATTTAGAATAATAACATAAATAAAATATTTTTAATAATTTGTTTTTTATACTTGCTATAAATTAAAATTACTTTTTTTAAAAATACCTTTCGATAAAATATATAGCAATCTGATAATGAAATTGCTATTAAAATTCATAACACCTTATAAACAAATCAAGGGAATAATAAATAATTATTGATCACTTTTAAATCTTGTAGTTTTTGGATGGCAAATCATTTATGTGGAGGTAAATTAGTTATGGATGTAAAATAAATATAAAAAAATATTTTAACTCAAAATCGATAGAATTTTTTTAATATAAAAATTGAGTTTTATTATCAAGTTTAAAGTTTATTTAATTTTATTCGAATTTTTTAAAAAAAATTATAAAGTTGTAGTGAGATATTTAAAAAGATTTTCTTTGAAATTTAAATTATTTAAATGTTAAAGAAAATAATTTAAATCCTACATACAGTGTTTTAAATTATTTTATATATTTATTTTAATTTATGTAATATATATATAATTGTATGTGTACCAAAGAATATATTTTTGTACTTGCATTTTTTTTATTACAAAAAAATACCATAATTTATATTGGCAATAACGTCACACGCAATTATACAAAATCATGTTACAAATATGTAGTTTAAGAAACACATGTGCGGATGGTTCGTTCCACCTCCTCTTAAGCCAATTACAATTCTTGTTCAATGTAATTGTTTAATTGTCGGTGAAGGTCTTCTGAAACCGCATCGACAATACAAAGAAATCTCTCACTAAATAGTTTACTGGAATACGTATTCCACAGTCGGCAATCAGACATTTTCAGAATATTGACACTAATGAGACTCGTTTTGCAATTACATTTCGGTTCCCTATATTAAGTGTATGTGTTTTTTACGTTTTTCGTAAATTAATTAATTACAAGAAGATGCGAAATTTTTTATCGATGATCGAGTGATTTTTTTGCTTTGCAGGTTTGACATTGAAATTGTCTCAGCATTGCTAAAGGACGTTTGTTGACCTTTCGGTTTATTTGCGGTGTTTTCATTAACTTTTATAACTATCATATAATTTCGTAAACATATACATACAAACCCAATTATATATATATATATATATATATATATATATATAATACAGGAAATTCCTATGTTAATATTTTTTATCTATTTATAATCTAATGAAAATTATATTAAACTGAAAGGGATTTTTTTCAATACTAAAAACAGTAATTAAAATTTACACGACAAAATATAAAATATGATCTGTTTTGATATAAAAATTAAAAATACTTATCTTTTGAAAAACTTGTCTTAATTTTTTAATTAAATTTTATGTGAAACTGCAGACATAAAAATATAATACTTGTATATAAATAAATATATTAAAAAATGACAACTGTTCTACTAGATATTTACATGTTTTTAAAATAATATTTTCGTACATTAATTAAGTACGAATAAAATAATTATTCAAATAATTAAAAGTTAGAAATTCTAGATAAAATTGAAATAAAAAAATTGAAAACATGTGTTGTCTAAATAAAAAAAAATGTTTTCATAGATAAACATTAATTTAAGAAATATATAATTTTTAATTGAACTTTTTTGTAATTATACATTTTTTAAAATTAAATATTTAATGATTTTTTATTAAAAAAATAACGTGAAATATTTTATAATAAACCAGGGCTCTGCTCGTCAACTCTGGGGTCTTTTCCCCTCGTTCATTTTGCTTATTATTATTGCAATCGTGAATGATGTTATTTGCAATCGTTAAAGTTCGAAGTTAATCTTTGATGATCGGGAGAGATTAATGACATTAATTTTGCGATAGAACTATTATATATAGGGTTTTCTAATAAGTGCTTCAGACATTTAAATGGAAATAAAACAAAAAATATTTAATTAATTATTTATTTTTTTATTGTTAAGCATATTCTATGGCATTAATAATAAAACCCAATTTCACTCTTATGACCACCATAACTTCGCTTAAATAACGCTTGCGCTTAACGTTTTTTTAGGAATTTTTTTAGAAACAGTATTTATTTTGCAATTTCAAATTATGGTTATTTGAATAGATCCACTTTCAAGAATAAAATAACATGTCGATCATAAAAAATATTGAAGTGCACCGCTCCTGCAGACGATGTCCTGAACGACCTATAAAAAGGCGCTTGGCGGTGATTCCATATCGGCGGTTTGGATTATCCGAAATCAAAAAATATGGTCAATCTTTTTAAAGGATGATTAATGCAGGTATTTTAATAGAAAATTAAACTCTTTTTGACAAAATGGCGTCTATTGAAAAAATTTTTCGTTTTTTTACATTTTCGCCCAAATTTTTAGAATTTTTTTAAACCGTTCCTTCGTTCAATACCTGAGGAATGAAAGATTGTGTGAAAATTGAGACCGATGTTCAGCCATTTATCTGAGACTATGAAAAATGAGATAAATGACGCGTTTTTTACAAATAAACATTTTTTCAACTACATGGTTAAAGTTATTGATCGGATTTTCAAATTTTCAGAGAATATACTCAAATATATGTGCATTCCAAAAATGCAAAAAAAAAATCGATTTTTTGAAATTTCTAACTGCGTATAACCCCTTAACGGAGTGCATTTGTTTACTCCAATTTTTAGTCCATCTTTCACATAATTGGGGTCCAATTTCATGAATTACATGTTCAATGTTAATTTTTAATGGATCCTGTTTGTGGTTTATCAGCATAAACCAATTATTTCACATAACCCCGCAGAAAATAATCCAATAGAGTTAGATCTTGATGGCCAATTGATGGGTCCATTTATTGAAATAATAGACTCATTAAACTCTTGTTTCAATAAGTCTATTGAAGTTTTTTACATTTTTTAAGAATTTTTGAAATGTTAAACGTTCCATGATAATTTGCCCAATTATACTGAGTTGAAATGTCAAAATGAGCTTTTAAAAAAATAAACATGGCTACCACTAGCTGTTAAAGTTCTGATATTTTCATTGGAAAATCCTATATGTATATATATATATATATATATATATATATATATATATATATGTAAATATTATGCCTTTATAATTTAAAAAAATTTAACATGTCTTAAATTAATTTTGAATTTTTATTTCATAATATTGATTATATTTATAATTTAAAATCAAATTGAAATGAATATGACGATAATAAAAAATTATATTCAATCAATAAAGTATATAAATAAAAATAAGTTTTATATTTGAACTTGATTTTCAAAACATAACAGATATAATTACGACAAAGTAATAATTATTAGTGAAATTTATATGTTATATATTTCAAATAGTTTTTTAAATCCAATATTATTCTATATCAAAGTTTAATATATATTGTCTGGCAGTAAAATATTTTCATAAGCAATATTAATCAATGAAAGTTTCAAAAAGCTTGAATGAAACTGTAATTTTATTTCAAATCTAATGCAATTAAATAACAATATCATCGAATACCTTGCAAAATTAAACAAACAATTTCAATTAATATAGCTCGTAGTCTGACTATACAAGAACAACATATGAAATAAATTCTGGTTAAAAATAATATTCGTCATGTAGTTTCGATTGAAAGCATATATCTCCAGACTAATTTAACAACGATATATGTATAAATACATATATATATATATATATATATATATATATATATATATATCGTATCGTATCGTATCGTGCAGTAAAATAACAGTCATATACATATATACAAATATATATACACACATATATTATCTAAAGTTATATGTGATGCAAGAGAAGGTAACTATATTTCAATTAGCTATACAGTTAATTAATGAACCTCGGTATTTGAAATTTCAATTGAATCAAAACATATAAATGTTTATCAGTCGCTGGAAGCCTCCTGATGCTGCAGCAGCGAATGCTACAGATAGCGTACATCATTACTTCAATACATATAAGGAATTATGTGTAATTTACCAACGGTCTTGGAAAATATAAATTAGATATATCGTGCTGGAAATTAATTCATTAATTGATACATTTTGAATGAAACAAATACGTATATTGATATAAGTAGGGTTTATAGTTTTAGTACTACTGTTACAAAAGGTTATGTTTAGATGTTTGTAATACTAATTTAATTATTAATATTCTATGATTCAAAATTTTTTTTTTTTTTTGAGAAACGTAGTAATTTAATAGTAAATTGTAACAATAGAAATGTTTTTTTTAAAAGCTTGTTTTTATTATAAAAATGATATAGCAATGTGTAATATTAAAAACAATGTTTTATATAAATATAAGCTTCGTATTTTATACGTAAATTATTTGTTTTATTAATCAAGCAATTTAAGAAATATTTTTCACTTATTGATTAATCGTGGACGAATTTCAGTTAATTAGTAATTTGAAATAATTTCACAACAATTTTTTTAAGAAATACTCAACATTTAAGTACTTTTTAATCATAAATTTTAATTATTAGGCAATAATATTATATTTTATTTATAATGTACTTTAAACGTCTTAATATTTGATGTTTACTTTAATATGTACAATTATAAATTTTAAAATTATAAAATTTCCCAAAAATCACCTTTTTATTAGTATGGGTATGATTAATTCAGATTTAAATTAATATTTCAATAAAATACTTCAAACATATCTAAAGTTTTGATGAGATAGAATAATAGCCTTTTATTAATATATAAATCTCTCTTTCTCTCTCTCTCTCTCTCTCTATATATATATATATATATCTATATCTATATATATATATATATATATATATATATATATATATATATATTTCTTCATTATTATAATCAGCTCATTTTGTTCATTACTAGATGAAAATATTTCCAAAAAATTTTCATTTCTAATGATTCAAATGACTACCTTTTTTCATTCCTACGAATTTTCTTCTTTTTTTATTTCAATTATCCATGAATCTCTTCCTACTTTTTTTATATTTCTGATTTTTTGCTATATGTGTTTGATCAGTTTCAATTTTATTTTTTTTTACTTTGTTGTAACGTCTATAACTTTGGTTTTATTTATAATCTATTCGTTTTTCTTTTTCTTCGTACGTTATGTTCTTAATATTCATCTTCCCATGCTACTTAATGTTATTTAGAGCTGCTAAAATATTTTGGTATTTGAGACTTACGTTTATCTTCCATGGGTGATAATAGGTAGAATTTATTTATAGTCTATATTTATTTTTCTCTTTATCTATATATATATATATATATATATATATATATTAGGTGGGCAAGTATCTGCCTCTTTGTTTTTTATTAAAAGAAACATGAATCTATAAATATGTTTTTTTTTATATAAACAGAAATCTAAAAGATCACAGAGAGAGAGAGTCATTTCTAATATAAGTATATATATATATATATATATATATATATATTATAAGAGAAACAAGAAAGTCTGTATGCCGACATTTATTTTTTATAATAAAACACAAATTTAGACATGTTCATATTAATAATTACAAATATATATATATATATATATATATATATATATATATATATATATATATATATATATATATACACAATATATATATGCATGTAAAATATTTTTTGATTTTTTAAAATTTTATATAAATTATGTATATTTTTTTTAAAAAAATACACCTTTTTAACTATTTCAACTTTAATAAAAATTTTTTTGATATTATCTTCGTTATTATAACATTTAGTTCTAATTATTTAAAAATAATACAATAATTGATAAGTGTAGAGAATTGTGTGTTTTTAACATTCATGATATTAAAATTAGTTTACTTTAATAGAAATAGAATTATTTCTTATAAATGTACGTCTTAAAAACTATAAAATTTTCAATATTATTTTTTATTACTATTCAATTTTAGTTTCATACATATCATATATTGAGTTCTTTTCTGTAAAAATATAAAATATCTTGCACTCATAAGATTTCAGAATTATTTTCATTTAAAAATATTATTTTAATATAAACATATTTTTCCAATATCAATAAATCTAAAAAATAAATATTATGATAAAAATTATTAAAATATATATATTTTTTTATAAATTTTATTTTTATATATATATATATATATATATATATATATATATATATATATATATATATGTATAAAAAAACAATCTATATGAACTTTTATCTTTAGTAATTTAATTCTATGTATGTAATAGACTTTATTCTGTTCAATTCATATTTATATTAGAAATAAAATCGCTTGTTATAATGAAACCAAAAGCTCACTGGAAATGTATAAAGTTTAATAATAATCAACGAGTTATATGGTGTTTTATGTTTCAGTTTATTTTAACATACAGTCGTGTTTATTAATTGCTATATTCGAAACTTTGCTGATATCCCAAACGACGATCCAGTTTTATTTTTACTAACTAATGGTCGAATGTTGATTTTAATACAAATATATATATATATATATATATATATATATATATATATATATATATATATATATATACATTTATGTATGTTTGTATGTAGGTATATGTATGTGTATGTTCATGTTTATTTATATATATATATATATATATATATATATATATATTAATTGTTTAATATTAGAATTATAATTAAAATAAAACATTACAAAAAAATTGCATTTCTCGATTTATATTTTTTTTTAATTTGGTAAGTAATGTAAGTTTTAAAAAATGATTTTGAAGAGTTAAAAGATAAATATTCATATATTTACATATATACACACATACATACATACATTTGTATATGTATATATATATATATATATATATATATATACATATACATATATGTGTGTGTGTGTATGTATGTGTGTTTGTATATTGAACTTATGTACAAAGTGAACGTTGACTAATATAGATTAACAAACAATATAGAAAGGAATTCAATATCGCTGTATCTTTCTTACCCAATACAAATTAATGACGAAATACGTAGACTATAGACATTTCAATCAGAACAAATGGAATTCAAATACACAAACAATTGGGGTTTACTTTAGATCCCCTCATCTTGTGTTTATTTATAGGAACAGAACGCCATTTGCAAATTATTAATTAATTGTAATTTGATACAATTGATGTGGTTTTTGTAGACGAAAGCGAATGTCGATTTCGAAATTGTGGAAATAATACATCATAAATTGATTTAAGATATAATTACAGTTATGATTTTCAGATCTTAGTATGAAAATTTTGTTTTAATAAGAGTATTAATTCTCTCTTATAACGTATCAGTATGTAATGATTATTTGGACATATTGAATAAGTTGGAACAATGATTTATATAAATTATTTATTTGTGTTACATAATTTGGTTAAATTGGTAAAAATATTTTTACGTACAATAAAAGTATATTAAATTGTATTGAATAAAAAATAAAAACATTTTCAATTAGAAAATTAAGTATGATGTACAATTCTTTTTCTAATCATTTCAGTTATTAAGTGGTTTTAATTTTTTTTTTAAAAAAGTAGTATTTTATTTTTATTTTTTTTTCTAAATAGAAAAATACAAATTTTTATAATAAATAATTTATAATTTGATAATTTAAAATTATACTTACGCCATTATATATGAATTTTATCTTAAATTTATCATTTTTCTAATTGTTTATTTTGATTTAAATCTATGCATTTTAGAAGAGAATAATACAGATTTTTTTATCTATATTCTATATATAATAGAGGATTGATAGTGCATAATTATTTATTATAATATTATATTAAAATGTGTACATTCAATTAATATTATACATTAAAATTTATTTATCTCTTGTGTTAAATTATAAATATTTATACTAATTCTAATAAACAAAATTAGAAAATATAAAATTAAAATATTAAAAATAAAACTTTTGGTTATTCATTAAAGAATAAATCTAGTACCTTTTAAATATCGATCTATATTAAATTGTTTTTCACTAATGTAATTTTGGAAATTTTGGAATAGATGATAATCTGATGATACTGGTACGATGGATGTCTCATAATTTTCTATTCAAACAGCTTCAGTTTTCAAAGCGTTTTTCGTGTCGTATGAGGCTGGGAGTTGTCATGTGAAAAATTATCCTTTTTCTGTAGATTAGTGTTGTTTTTTTTTGTCGATAAATGATTGTAGTCAACAATGTATTCCCAATACAATACTTTCGTGATAGATTGATTGTCTGGAAGCAGTTTATAATTCGATAATTCTATCAATATCCCATCAAACCGTTAACATAATCTCCATTGGATGAAATATTCCCTTCGGTTATGGAGATGATATTTTGTTGTGGTTAATCGATTATCTTCGACATTCAATATTAATATTTAAAATCAATTTTTCTACACCGATAACAAATAGATTGAGAGATGCCACTTTTTATAATCTAGAGAAATGAAAAGTGCAGATGTTCATTCGTTGCTTTAAATTAAACTTCGATAATTCATAAACAACTCACTGAATCAACTACAAAATTTTACCAATAGATTTATGTTGCTATTGAATAAATCGTTAAATAAATTGATTATATGGAACTGCTCGGATAATTCTTCCATCGTTAAACTAGGATTTTGTTCTATTGGTGTTTATTTTGACTAACATGAAAATACCGCATTACTTAAAGGTTGACTCTCTCTCTCTCTCTCTCTCTTTATATATATATATATAAAAAAGAGAGAGAGAAAAAAGGAACAGAGAATTAGAGCCTCAAATGAGACTGAAGGGTTTAAACATACATTTATTTCTTTACTATTCTTCACTAAACTTCAGTTTTATCTGAACTAATATATATATATATATATATATATATATATATATATGTGTATATGTATATTGGATCACATATACTTAAAAAAAATGAAAAATAATTAGAGAAAAAGCTAAAGAACATTTATAAAATAGTTATATATTCTACTTTTTTATATTCTTTATAAAAATACTTTTTATATAATGAATTCGATTTATAAGACAATCTTTGATGTAATATTTCTTTACTTCTTTCTCTCTCTCTCTCTCTCTGTGTGTATATATATATATATATATATATATATATATATATATATATATATATATATATATTAATAAATCTTAAACTTGAATAATTACAGGAAGATAAAAATTGTTCATATTAAAATTTGAGTTGCAATTATTTCTAGTAGTTGTTATTATAACGATCATAAGCACATTTCCGTGTGTTATTTGGCTACCTTAATTAATATCTTCTCTAGTTACTTCTTTTCGATCTTCTCTATATCTTAAGATTTAATGTATTGTGTGAAAAAAATCCCATCAATATTATTTTCTTGTTAATTAAATATTATTATTATTATCATTATTAAATTGAATCCATTAAATGAAATGATTTACATTTTTTTACTTGATATAAAACATATATTTTTTTAGAAAAAATACAATAATATCGTATAACATCTGTATTTTATTATCTTGAAACTTTAAAAGAAATTATAAAAAATATATAATTAATAAATAATTCTTTTCAAATGTAGTTTGCTATTATACCTGAGAAATAATTCTATGATATTTCTTTTAGGTTTAAATAATTTATAAGGTATATATTTAATTGAAATCAAGATAAATCGTATTAATTATTTTTTTCTTAGAATGAAAAGAGGAATATTACTATCTACTACTAGTTTTTGAAGCCGATGTAGAAAAAAATCGAATATAACATCTAAAACGTTCACGTATCGTTGTTTAAATCATAAATCCATTGGTTTTGTGTCCAAATACATTTGTTAAGAATGTTTATCTCAATACGTTCAATGTTATGCTCGATGTTGTGACGTCTCAACAGTTCATAAAATACAGTGCTTGTTGCGTGATAAACAGCTTTTGTATCAGACATTAATTATTAATTTTGAATGAGCGGCTGCGGGACACGAGAACCCGTGGGTTTCCGCTGTGCTGAGCATCTAAACTTGGCCCCCGCACAATCTTTCGTTTTGTCTCGGTACGTTTTTTCAAAAGGTTTTCAAGAAATATGAATGCCGTGTAGAGATTTCTTGTGTTGTTTATAATGTTTTTTTATGAAGAAATTTGTATTTTTTTCATATATAAAATAATTGTAATATTGTTTGTGTTACTTGAAAGTGTAACAATTAAAAAAATAAACAAGAATTTTTTAAATGTAATGAAATATTTTTTACGAAATAAAATTATTGGAAAAGTACTCGATATTTTACATAAATAAACTTTAAAATAAAAATCATTTTAATAAAACAAGATTTCGTTAAAATGTTTAATAATCGTTTATTATTATTATTTTTTATTATACATGCCAATGCTACATAGTTTTATTCAAGTATTCTGGAAATATAATTGTAAAGTAATTAAAATGTTTATTAACAAATAAAATAAACAATAAACGTGTATTTATTATTTTTGAAAATTTTCATGATAGTTTATCATAGTAATAAATATACAGTTACAAAATAATTATTCAATATTTTTATTATAAAAAATATTTTTTTACTTGCAATTAAAAGCATACAGAATATGAAATTAATTATGAAAGTAAATTTATTATATATCATTATTGCTTTGATTTAGAAATTCAACAAAATTTCGATACAGTTATCAATGACTTAAAAAATAATTCCAAACAATAGATCCAATTCAGAAAACACTAAAATAAACAAAAAAAAAATACCAAAATAGATATTAGAAAAATTAAAAAAAATGATATTTTCTAAATTATAAACTGGAAATTGTCAAAAACTCGATATAATATATTATTTTTTTAATAAAATTCAATTATGTTTTTAATAAATTTCTAAAAGAATAATTTATCGAAAATACAAAAATAAAAGCAATACTACGAGGGTCGTTTGATAAGTATGGTAAAAAAGTAAGAAAACTAAATTAAAAATGTAATTAAATTAATTAATTAATTAAATTAAATAATAAATAAATTTACCATACTTATAAAACGACCCTCGTATCTCTAATTAAATAATTTATTTGTATTTTGTAATAAAAAAAATAATATGTTTGCTTAAGACAGAGATTACAAAAAGAAGGAAAACGTTAATTATCAATTCGAACTTTAAAACGTTCACTGAAAAATGAAGTGCAATAAATATGTAGTTCTAACGTATTGAAATAAGGCAAATTCTAAGTTTAAATATGCATAAATTATATTTTTTTTTATAAAAAGTTATGCTAATAAATATATACAAACACACATACATTACTTTTTAATAAAACACAAATCTAAGCGTCACATTTGGATGACCCTATATATAAATACTTCTATGTGATATTAATTTTTCATGAAACAGAGTTTTAATTATTTTAATTAAATTTTTATTTGATAATCAATTTTTAAATTAAAATAAAGTAATATTTCGAATTTATATAGGTGTCCTAAATAAGATCAAAAGGTTTAGATAGAGTTTATATATTACATCATTCAGTCTCATTTGGGCCACCCGAGATAGTTTAATAAGTATGGTAAAAAAATAAGAAAAACTATAAAAATTTAATTAAATTATAAATATATATATATATATATATATATATATATATATATATATATATATATATATATAATTAAAGTTTATATTAACTCTCTGATGGACGAAAACCTCATCTAATGATATTGGTTCTACTTAAATGTTATACCCAGACTTTTCTACTTTTCCTGTCTTTTCTACTCTCTTCTATATTTCATTTTTGATCAAGTTTCTTTCTTGATCTCCTTTTATCTCTTGGTCTCTGTTCGGTAATTATCTTTTCCATCTATTGTATTTCCTTCTTGCTATGTACTCTACCCATGTCTATTTCAGTGATTTTTTTTCTGTATTATATTTCTAACATGATCTTTTTCATGTTTCGTTGAGTCAAAAAAGTGCCGCCCTTGTTTATTTTAGTGATTTTAATTTTTGTTATATTAGGCACTTTTTGCTATTTTTGTATCTATTTACAGATTTTTCAATTCTTAACATAATTTTGTTCTCGTTTTTTTTGGGATGGCAGAAATTTATCTTTCATTTTCATTTTTAGTAATATATATATATATATATATATATATATATATATATATATGCATATTATTATATTTTGTTTTTCACTTCACTATATATGCTAAATTGAAAATATCACTGTTTATCCAAAAATATAGTATTTAATTTTTTTATTCAAATTCCAATAATGTTTTATTTATTATTTAAAAAGATATTTAACAATAAAAATTCACTGTTACTAACGAATTGAATTATTTTATTATATTTTATATGATATTCGACAATAAGTAATTATAATAGTATTTAATCAAATTACGGTTGGATTAAAATAATTAATAGGATTAAATCAATTCTCTCAAAGTTATTTATAGTCTTTCATTGCAAAGATAATAAATAATCCAATAATAATATACAGTACAAAATTACAAACAAATTGTATCGTTGTACACTGTCTTCATTAATTATTTTGAATTCAAAATTACAAATGTATGTGTTAATCCATTTTTATTTGCATGAATTTAGAAACACGTTTAAAAGAACATAAAATATTGGAGACTGGAGATGTTTAAAAATATATTTAAAAATTAAATGTGAATATTGTATAATATAGAACTATAGTTTAATTTTATATATAATTTATCTAAAAAAAGTGTTGTGGTAGGATAATATAGGGTTATCCAAGTGTGATGCTTAGATTTGTGTTTTATTAAAAAAATATGTGTATAGGGGTATAAGAAAACATGTGTATAACTTCTTTTTAATAAAACACAAATCTAGGTGTCGTATTTGGATGACTCTATATTTTAAATGAATCTAAATTATATATATATATATATATATATATATATATATATATATATATATATATATATATATTAATGATTTATTTTTATAATTTTCCTCTGAAACAGACTCTTATCACTTCTGTAACATGGTTACAGGAAACGTTTCAGTTAAACGAGAAAGCATTAGAAAAATAAATAAGTAGATGTATAGTAAAGAAACGCATCACGCACGTCGATCTCGCACGACTGTGATTTAGGACGGGCGCGGTGACTGCGGGGGGCCGCGGGAGCACTCTACATGACGGCCGTAGTTTACAACGTCCGAAACGACACGGCCCCTCGCCGCGACACGCTGATTTGTGACCGCTGGCCCGGCCCGGTGGTCCCGTCTTACGCCGAACTAACACTCCCCACTTCTAGTTCACTCTTGAGCATATGTTTGATACTTTAGATATACTCTGTATAGTAGAAGAACGCACGTTGATATAAGTCTGTGTACATATGTGTGCACATGTATGAGGCTGTATGTAGTCTTATGTGAGTGAATGCGTATGTGTTACGCTGACCTAGAGACCTACCTAAAATTTCAGTCGTTCTGGCAACACTTAGTGAAACGGATAGTACTTTCAGTTTCAGTCAATTTTAGCGAAAAGAACAAGTTTTTATACAAGTCTAAACATATTTCTACACAGGTTAGAGATGACTTCATGTACTTATATATATATATATATATATATATATATATATATATATATATATATATATATATATATATATATATATATATATATATATATTTCAAACATCACTATTTTTGATCTACTGTTAAAAATAGATTTTTCGCTTACGTAAATATAGAGTCATATTTGATAGTTTCTTTAATTTTTTTATATACTATAGAATATTTTGTTAACTTAAAAATCTTAATTTTATATATATATATATATATATATATATATATATATATATATATATAATCGAAAAAATTAATAAGAGATCAATTTTATATATTTTTTTTATAACAAGCTTAAACATAATGCTAAGCCACTCAACTAAAAAAACAAAGAAATAAAAATAAAATGTTAAAGCTTTATCAATTTTTAGTTTGATGAAGATATTGTTATTTTTATAAATACCCTGAAAGGGTTATTTCGTAAAACAGTAAAAGAAACATCTATCAAAGAGATTATTAAATATGTTTATGTAGCTAATTAATATCTATATTTTATATTGATAAGGTAAATTATCAGCAAAGATAAACCAGTCACTAATGTGAAATTATTAAGAGATTAAAAAGAGTTAAGGTAAATTTGTAAGAAATGTTTCAGTTATATCAAAGATCATAGTTTTTTTTCTCAAAATATTCGTACATTATCTTATCAGTCTTTTAAAACACTAAAATATCGATTTTAACGTTTTTACAAACTTATTATTACCCCCATCACTATAATATATTATAGTGTTCAATAGTCACTCATTGTTCACTTTGTTGTTTATAGAAACAATAAGCTAATGTGCATTTCGATGGCGATGTCATTATCTTCAAGATATAGTATTATAAAATCTAGAAAAATAAATTGATTCTTATCGCCAAAATAATTATTTTTTTGGTAACTCAAAAGAATAAAGCGAAAAGAATATTAGAAATTATAAAATAATATAATAAAGGAATTGACTGAAAAAAACCAACATTAAATGAAATAAAAAGAAAAAAGAATCTGAATTGGGTTGATTGATGATAAATTATAGATTGAAACCTAAAAATATAGAGTTTTAAAAAAAATGATAAATATTGTTTTAAAGATATTAAGGATTTTATTGCAAATTTGTAGAATAGGAAGGTAATTTATTGTTCAGACTGAAAGAATTCCTAGAATTTTATTCGGTAGCGTATTGTACAATATATAGTCTAATTATACGAGGGTCGTTTGATAAGTATGGTAAAAAAGTAAGAAAAACTAAATTAAAAAAATTAATTAAATTAATTTATTAATTAAATTTAACAATAAATAAATTTACCATACTTATCAAACGACACTCGTATATATATATATATATGTATGTATGTATGTATAATCAATGCCATATATTTGTTATTAATATGATAGCAATATCTGAGTTTTAAATGGGAGAATAATTCAGCAAATTTTAGCAATATAGAAAAGTATTCAATAATTCATATTAGGAATAATAAACAGAGATTAAAAAAACGAATAGATTCAAAAATAAGCAAAAATTCAGGCATTGTAACAAGTGTTAATCAAATGTAAAATTTTAATTGATTGGGTCGCTCAAATTGCAAAAAAGGAGACCACCGATAGACACAGAAATTATTGATTTGGAAATAAGACATTTAAAGAGATTCAGAAAGAGACTTATGAAGAGACTCATGAATAGATAGAATAGAAATATAAGAAGAATTATTGATATGAAATGAAGAGATAGTCGTTGGATCAATAGAATTCGAAATTTTTGAGAGAGGTGTTAATTCAACAATAGATAAAAATATTGATGATGATAATGATAATTATAGTTACTAATAGATGAACTAGCTTTATTAATAATTTAATTAATTTGCAAATATTTTATAAATCGAAAATATAACAAGAAGATGCTGATAAAAAATTCAGAGTTAAACCATTATAATATATTTTAGCAACTATGTGCTAAAATAAATAAATTTTTAGTTTTAATAAAAAATATATTTAAATAGAATCTAAATTCATTTGTATATCATTCAAATTTACATATATATTCTTTTTTAAGATAATTTCTTGGAAAATTAAACAGCTTTTATAACGTTTTCATTTGATATTTTTATATCCCAAAAATATTTAATATATTAATAGCAATATTTTTTATAAAACTCGTTAACACGTCATTCAACCACCTTACTAAAAATGTAAAAGAAAACGACGGCTTAGGTTAATTTGCATATCGGCAAATTCCCACAGTACTACGAATTATATCTGGTCGCGAACAAATGGCCTCACAATGGTCACACAACTGCACCATACATTGATGCATTGGCCTTTTGAATCGCATATAAGCGTAGATACATATATAAACACAAAAGGTGTGCCATAAATCTCACGACAGAAACAATTTAACGCGCGTGGCGGGCGCTAAATCAAACGCGACGAGCTATTGATCAATTGATATCGCATTCAAAGACATAAGTACGTCTCGCGTACATAATTTTAAAGTTGTCTTTAGTCGTGTATCGAATAACATATGGGCCAACGTTTCTCAATAAATCCATACGTGCGTGTATTCTTTATGAGGTACCTACATTCAAGTGGGTTAACACGACATCCTCAGGAGGGCGGCATCACTTGTAAGTAAACAGATGTGCCCTTTTATGGAATTTATCTTATAAAATCATGATTGATGAGCAACACAATTGTTCATTACTTGTATACATAGTTCATAACATGGAAACAAGATGATTTTTGAAATGTAATCGGTATTTGGATAATAAATGTCTAAGGGAAATATCAAAGAATATAATCAAATTAATGTTTATTTGGATAACAGACAAATAATACAATTAAAATCAAATCATATAAGAGATACAAACAAGAAAAATATTTGTTTTATTCTGATGTGAAAATATATTTATATATGAAAAGACATTGGCAAGGGTTGCTTGCTATTCAAACTGACATTTTTTATTCGATTTATTACATTTTTAAAAATGCCCTAAAAATGGCATGATTTTTTCTAATATATATATATATATATATATATATATATATATATATATATATATCTTATATAATTTAAGTGGTAATTTAAATTTTTCTTCCTTTTTCTTATTACTATTTTGAAAATATAGAATTAAATCTTTATTATGGTATTCATTTAATCAATAAAACAATTAAAACAAATAATATATTTCTTTAATTTAAAATACTTAAAAAAATATTTCTCTTTTTAAAGGTACAAAAATTAAAATTAAAAATCATGAATATTTTAATATTATATAGAATTTGATTCTGATTTTTCGTTAGTGTAAATATTTATAGTTTTTAAATACTTGTATTTTTTTAATTTATTGGTTTTAATAAAAAATAATAAATATATAAAAAAACAGAAATTTAAAAATGAATTTTAAAGTGTCTAGAAACAAATTTTGTAAATATCGAGACGAAGATTATTAACATAATATAAAGGAATATTAAATATGAGGAAAAATGAAATTTTTCTCACTATTGAAACTCTTTAGGACTTTAATTAAATATACTTTCAATGAAACTAATTTCAGAATTAAAGTATATTCTAATAATTTATATTTAAAAAAAATAGATAAAGTTACTTAACGGATGCAAATATTCTATAAGAAAAAAGTACAGAGCAGATATTATTTTTTTTTATATTTAAGTAATAAATATATATAATATATATATATATATATATATATATACGAAAGTCGTTTGATAAAAATGGTAATTTTATTTATTGTTTAATTTAATTAATTAATTAATTTAAATTACATTTTTAAATTAAGTTTTTCTTGCTTTTTTACCATACTTATCAAACGACTCTCGTATATATATATATATATATATATATATATATATATATATATATATATATATATATAGTGACAAGCAAAACTGTACACGTAATTTAAAAATTTTCGTTAATATTAAAATATTTTATTAATAAGAACCAAATTAAATATTATTATTTCATATTCTTACTGTTACTATATCAAGTAACTTATTTATAAAGAATAAAAAAAAATCATTCTTAAAATAAAATATATAACAAAAAACATTCTGATTTTCATTTATCCACTTTTTCGCGTTATCAATATATGTTTTTTAATTCCAAAAAATTAATACTTTTTAAAAAACCATTACTCTTTATCACACTTCCCATTCTTCTAGACATAAACTCAACCGAATTTTGCATATATTCATTAGTAAATTCTGTCTGTATTCTGTTTCATAATTCATTTGAGTTTTTAAATGGTTCTCCATATAAGCACAGTTGCCCTTTAACAATAGCCCATAAATTTTCAATTGGATTCAAATATGGATTCTGGGGAGACCATTTTATACATTGAAATTGTTGTTCTTGGAGTCATCTTATCAATATTTTCACATTCGTCAACAAAGACAGGCAATCAAGTCTGCAAAATATCAAGATAATCTTCTTTCTTCATTATCCCATGAATTTTCATCAGTAGATCTACATACCATCACGTAAAAGTCGCCCCCCTCCATACTATTATACTTCCTCCTCAATGTTTTTTTGTTTCTTTTATCTGACGCCTTTGAATAGTTTTTCATGTGGACGAAACCGATAATATACTTTTTCATCAGATTGAAACAGATTTATTTTGGTCTCATCAGACTAAATAACCAGTTATAAGTCCTCAGGGGTTCAATGTTTATATTCCTTGCCAAATTTTAATCGTTATTAATATTCATCGAAGAATCCATAAGTACAAGAGAGGTAAATAAAAATATTTTTGAACAATGGAAAATATATTAAATTATAACCTATATTTTTATGATAAAAAGGAATACAATATATTTATATATATTTAATAGTTGATAGTCAATATATTATTATGAAAATTATGAGTAGCGGAATGAGTAATAGTGAATTTAAGATCACTTTAATTAAATTCTAATGTTAATTTGTTTTCATTTTGATAAATTTGCAAATGTTCATAGTTGTACATTTATGACAAATGCGATATTAACATAAAACCATAGAAAAGATGAAGTATGTACAGTTAATTTCATACAAGTTTTAATGAAATCTAACTTCTATTACAAAATTAAAAATATAGAAAACTTACAGTTTTATAATTAAAGCAACCATATATATTATTGAGAGTTCAATCTTCTAACATATTCATTCATTATATATTTAGAATATATATATATATATATATATATATATATATATATATACATATAATATTCCTATTATGATATTCCATATTTCTCGGAAACTAAAAAAAAGTTTTTGATCAATGCTTCCTATTTATTATCTTTATGACTACAAAATATTGATCATAAATGTTGAAATAATTCACTAGTTTTGTAAAACATGAATAAAGGAAGGATGCTTTTATATAACATAGAAAAAGACTTTGAAAGAAAACCAATGTTACAAATATTATAACAAAAGTGAAAAATTAAAAATAGAAATAGGCTGGCAATATTCAAAGAAGAGATCATCGATTCATGAGAGAAATTATTGACTGGAAATTCAAGAATATAAAAAGGCTCCATTAATGATTAATGGATATGTAGGATGGAGACATAAGAAAAAATATTTTTGTGGAGTGGAGATAAAAAGTGGAAAACTTTGAGAGACCTTTATCCAGAAGAGGATAGATTGAAATTGTTGATTATACATATATATATATATATATATATATATATATATATAAATATATATATATATATATATATATATATATATATATATATATATATATATATATAAATTTATAAAATTAGTAAACTGATAATTTTTTATATTATTTAAATGTTAAATATTTATATAATTAAGTAAATAAATATATACACACAAAAATACATGTATGCACAGATATACAAATGTATATATATATATATATATATATATATATATATATATATATATATATATATATATATATATATATATATGTAATGTAAGACAACCATCACTGAATTAATCTCTAATAAAAAATTAACTCATAAATCTTGAACATCAAAACGGTCATTGTTAATGTATTTTATGCACATTTTTTCTTCTTTGAAACCAGATTTTTGCATACACTTACATCGTATGCATAATTGGCTTTGTCATTTATTTCAAGTTTATGTTGTCATTGTTATTTATTTAAATTCTCATGTATCACATACTGCATATTATCAATGCCATTTAGATCATAATCATCATCATGGATATAAGAATGTACATATATATATATATATATATATATATATATATATATATATATATATATATATATATATATATACAGATTTATTCCATTTTTACTCATTGAAAAAATTTTGTGTTAGTTATTTACTTATAAATTTCATTAATACTTTTTTAGTATTTTATTTAGTAGATATATCAAACAAAAATTATTTATTTATTTGTATCCTTTAAACTCCCACAACTTTGAACCTTGTGTTACTATTTCTCTTTCTCTCTCTCTCTCTCTCTCTCTCTCTATATATATATATATATATATATATATATATATATATATATATATATATATATATATATATATATATGTGCACACATATGTGTGTTGTTTAAAATCATAACAGTAAAAATTTCGAAAATAATTTTTACCAAAATTTATAATTGTAAATATTTATTTATAACAATTTAGTATTTCTTCAGTTTGTTTGTTATTTGACTTTAGTTTATAACAATTGTCAATAACAAAAAGAAAAACTAGTAATTTTTCAATACATATCGCAAACACAAACTTTTCCCAAAATTGAATTGAGAAACCAAACTTAATATACAATATACAATCAATTCAGAGATGAACTTTTTAATACTTGTTTGAAAGGCCTTAATTGTTTTTGTCTAGATACAGACATTATTATTTTTCCACAAAACAACTTTATTATATTTTATCATTTTTATTGCAAGATATTTTTAAGGTCAAGAGTGTTTAAAATTGAGTTTTTGTATTTTCTGATTATTCATTTTAGATATTTTCAATTACATTTACGTTTGGCTTTTTTGTCAGTATACAACTTTATTGTGTCATATTCATTTTTAAGATATTTAAATCAATATTTTTTTTTATTATTTCATCTATTAATAACAGATTACTAAAAATCTAGCTAATTTACAGCCTTAAATAACTTGTGATTTTTGATCATATTTAATCGTTGAACATAAATTTCAATATAAATCTCTTGACTTAGTTTTGACAGCCAAATTTATTTTCTTCTAGGATGAAAAATGTTAAATTTATATTTGCGTCTAAAAATGACATTTCAAAAATTTATTGGTATATATATATATAATATTTTGTGAATTCATTTTTTTTCCTATTTCATTCGTTTATGTAAGATTGTTATTATATTATTATTATATTTCAATACTCTCTTGACTATAGAGTTATTTATATTCTTTATGTATTTTTTAAAATCAACAGTGATTTTAAAAATAGAAAATTCAAAATATTTTTAATTTTTATAATAAATATATTTTTATAACCTTAAGTCTAGATCTTATTTGTAACTATTTTCATCATTTTATTACATATTTATCACGTGAATATATATTGCTTTTTTATCTGATATTTTTTTATTTTTTTTTTATATTTCTTTTTCTTTTCTATATTAATACATTGAACAGTATTTCAAATTCAATTTAATATTTCTGATATTTTTTGTTTTCTCTGGTTGTAAATATCAAATTCATGTTCTGATGTTAGTATTTACTACATTTTTATATCATATTACAAATTTGAATGAACTATATTTTATAAAGTCTTTAAAAATCCAAGAAAACACTTACTTCATTGTTACTTGATACTTCAAAATTTATATGGATTTCATGAATATTTTTCAAATTTACCAGTACACTATTTTTAGTGACTTCTATTTTTTATACTAAAAAAATTATTATAAGTTTGTTAATTGAAAAATATTTTTCATTAGAAAATTGTATATCAAAAAATATATATACAGGGTTACTAGTTGTAATTTATCTTCTTTATATAACTACCTAAAAATAGAAAATGGGAAAAAATTTCTGATACAGATTCTTTAATTTTTCTTGGACGACCTCCGCCTATACTTCTTTTTCACTACAAACGTTGTACTGTTTGATTTTCAAAGCTAATAGATTATTTGCTCCGTTGTTTTTGTATTATTATTGGTATTTATTGCATATAACTTCAAATAGTTTTTAAATTTTCAAATTAAATTTATAAATTCAAGTATTGTAATATTGAATTATAAAAAAACTATGATAATATTTGTATATGTATATATATATATATATATATATATATATATATATATATATATATGTGCGGATATATGTAATGTGTGCATATACATAAATGAATTTATAAATAAATGCGTGTAGTTAACATAAAATTCACACATATAGTTACCTGCAACATAACTGTAAAGTATATAACGTTCTTTGACAGTAATTAAGTACATACAATTTTAATTTTTATTCAACAAAACAGTAATATCAATCCATCTACATTGTTGCGCTATTATCGTCGAATGAGCGTAATTGTTATTATCGCTAGAGAAATCATAAACATTTTTTTCCACCACCATGAAATCATTGTCGTCTGGTACGTTGACAGACAGAGTAGAGAGTACAACATAGATTGTTTGCTCGACAAGTAAATAAAAGAACGAGTGGACAATTTGTCAAAGCGGACAACAAATTGATAGGCGTTGCACACCAGGCACTAATGATCTGTTCACTCTGAGGATATGTCATCAATATTTGTGCGGTTTTCCATTGTGATGGCCTACCGCCAGGATTACTCAAAAGAGAATCACTGCACTGAACCTGTATCGAGAGACATTTGTCTAGTTGAGGGTTTTGATGTTACTAATTTAAATCTTACTGTGAATATTATTTACATTTAGTTCAATCAATTATTTTTTTATAAAAAATGATAGTTGATGTATATAATTTATAATAAAATATGTGTAGAAATAAATTGGTAATAAATTGATCACATTTATTTTTGGATAAAACTAAATATAAAAATCTTATTTTATTTCAATTAAATACATTTTTGTAATATTTTTTTTCATTTTATTATATTACTTATTTATATACATTTCAGAAAAAACTTTCCTCGATATGTATATATATTTTCTTTTTATTTTGCATCTTATTTCATCATTCAGTTTAATTTCAAACATATAAAAAAAATCCCTTTTTATTAATGATTAAAAATATATTTATTTACTTTACTTAATCATATTATTCAAACATTTCACATAGTATAATTTGTTAGATATTCTTATTTGAATGGTATTTTTCTAAATTTACTTAATGGAAATAATATTATATTTATAGTTATACAACTAATTAGAATTTAATGGATTCAATAACAAGAATTTTCTTAAAATAAAATGAACTTATTAGTTATCTCAAATTTTACAGTTTTCTTCTATATTCTTGAAATTACAAAAAAGAAATTATACCAAATAAAAAACAAATATATATATATATATACATATATATATATATATATATATATATATATATATATATATATATATATATATAGAGAGAGAGAGAGAGAGAGAGATTTTAATACTCACGAATGTTTAATAAATAAAATATATAATTAAAAATTTATTTATTCTTTAATAATATATATTTTGATAATATTATTTTATTTGTTAGAAATAAAATATTTATTTTTTATTTCATAGAATTTTAATTTTTTAATAGAATTAAAATTATTTACTTTTGTAATTTTGTAACTAAATATATTTTTTTATAAAATCTTCTATATATTTTTGTGTGAAATGATTTTCTTGAAATTATATCTATTTTTTATTTTAAATAATTAATTTAATACAGAATCACAAAACTGAAATATTATTCATATTTATTACTTAAATTAAATTTATTAATAACTTATTTACCTTGCTTTTCCATCATCCTCTCTTCTTCATTATGTATTTACTTATATATTTATCTATATTTATTCCTATTCATCTCTCTCTCTCTTTATATATATATATATATATATATATATACAAACACACACACATAAAAACTTATATTTGAACAATGTAACACTAATACAATTCAATAAACGTTGAAATATTCTTTTCCAACGCATACGAGCCTAAGAGATTCACTCATTGTTAAGTGTTGAGTGGTGTGTACAAGAGATTGATTGGTCGAAGAGGCAGAACGACGTTTCTTGGACGACCTCCGCCTATACTTCTTTTTTCACTACAAACGTTGTACTGTTTGATTTTCAAAGTAATAGATTATTTGCTCCGTTGTTTTTGTATTATTATTGTGTCAGCGTGCTTAGATTTTTGTCTTTCAGATGATTAATTACTGGTACATGAAAACATTTCTTGTGAAATCAATATATTATTGTATGTTGGCATACAACTGGAATGCATTTAAATGCTCTTAATAAAAATATTGCATATATGTACACATATGCATTTATATATATATATATATATATATATATATATATATATATATATCTACTGTTGTCATTATGACAGAATTCTTTAAATGATTTTTGAAGAACTTGTCAAAAATACGATAATTAATATAAGCCTCATTAAAATAATAAAAATTCTATATAAAAACCTGGAAATAAAAGTAAAAATAAATAGCAGATTGATAGAGGTCTTTGAAATTTCCAAAGAATTTAAACAAGGCTCTTTTCTTTCATTAACACTATTCAAGATATACTTAAAATGGGCCTTGAAAACATGAAAAAAGAATGTGAAAGTATGGACATTTTTTACTGTGTTTTATAAATGACTAAATAATTCTAACCCAAAACAGTAATGATCTAGAATATATGACACAAAAAATCATAGAAAAATATAGGAAATAGGAGATGGACGTCAATACAAATTGTGTATAAGTGAAATACAAGAAGACCTAATTTTTAAAGATGGATAAAAAATTTGACATTGCAACATTTATAAATATCTGGGAATGCCGTTAACACAGGTTAGTATCCTAGATAAAGTCATATGAAATAGAAACATACAATCTAGAAGAGTTATAGTTAAATTAATCCCTTCACTACCAGTGTCACATATATGTGACGACCCGGTTTATGTGACGAGTGTTCATTATCAGTTTATGATAACTGTTTGTACCAAATAATTCCACAAACAGATGGGTTATGTTAAAAAACAATAAAATAGATACAGGATGTTATTGGTTTGCCGATAATTACATTTTTAATCATTTAGAACGTTATAAATACATCACAAAAAATTAATAACAATTTGGTATTATATTTAAATAATTAAACTTCTGAGCTGTGGTAGCGGATTTTCTCCTGAGGCCCTGGTAGCGAATGCGTTAAGTAGTATTCTCTGTGTATATGAATTTTCCACGATAAACAAAAGGTAATTCTAAAAAACAATTGTTAAGTGTTTAGGTACATATACGAGGTTGTTTGATAAGTCCGTGTAAAAATAAAAACTGCTTCATTTTTTTGAATAAATCGTTTTTATTTTTCAACATAGTCTCCTTTTAGGCTTATACACTTCATCCAACGCTGCTCTAGTTTGTTGATCCCTTCCGAATAATAGGATTTGTCCAAGTCTGTAAAATAGTCATTCGTTCCTGCAATCACCTCCTCGTTCGAATAAAATCTTTTTCCTGCGAGCCATTTCTTCATATTAGGGAACAAATAATAGTCCGATGGAGCCAAGTCTGGAGAATAGGAGGGATGTGAAACGATTTGGAACCCTATTTCCATTAGTTTTGCGGCCACAACTGCTGAGGTGTGAGCTGGTGCGTTGTCGTGATGAAAGAGGACTTTTTGTGGGCTAATCGGGGACGTTTTTCTTGCAACTCGGTTTTCAAACGATCCAATAACAATGAATAATATGCACCTGTAATGGTTTTACCCTTTTCCAAATAGTCGATAAAGATTATTCCTTGCGAATCCCAAAAGACAGTCGCCATAACCTTCCCGACCGAAGGAATTGTCTTCGCCTTTTTCGGAGCAGATTCCCCCTTGATAACCCATTGTTTAGACTGCTCTTTGGTCTCAGGAGTGTAGTGATGTATCCATGTTTCATCTACAGTGATGAAACGACGCTTAAAGTCCTGCGGATTTCGCTGAAACAGCTGCAAACCGTTCTTGCAACACTTCACACGACCTCGTTTTTGGTCGATCGTGAGCAATCGCGGCACCCACCTGGCGGATAGCTTTTTCATGTCCAAATGTTGGTGCAAAATATTATGTACCCGTTCACACGAGATGCCTACAGCACTAGTAATCTCACGTACTTTCACTCTTCTGTCATCCATCACCATATCATGGATTTTATCAATGATTTCTGAAGTGGTGACCTCAACAGGGCGTCCAGAACGTTCAGTGTCTCTTGTGCTCATATGGCCACTCCGAAAATTTTGAAACCACTTATAAACCGCACTAATCGAAGGTGCAGAGTCACCATAATGTTTATCAAGCTTCTGTTTAGTCTCCTGAGGCGTTTTGCCTTTAATGAAGTAGTGTTTAATCAACACGCGAAATTCTTTTTCGTCCATTATTTGACAATCACTCGATTTCCTTGATTCCAACGATTGTCAAACACAAAGGAATAGACCGATATGGCTGAAACTTGATGTGTGTTCTTCCAAGAGGTGCTACTAATTAAAAATAATCTCGATATGCACCAGTGGTGCCATCTTTCGGAATTTACACGGACTTATCAAACGACCTCGTAGTTCTGTTAGAAAAATTAAATTAAAAATTCTTTTTAAAACAGAAATGAATTTTTTAAAATGAGCAATGAAAAAATTGAAAAGAGAAGGGATTAAGACCATATGTATTAGAAAAATTTTGAGTCGTATCTACAATTATTGATTACAGTAAAACAAAACACCTGTTGTCATCTTTAACAAATAACTGAGGAGTGCTTGCCCAAACAAATTTCAAAATGGGTACCATAATTGATAGGAGAGATACAGACTGAAGAAAAGTTAGTTACAAGAAATGTATAAGAAGATAAGAGGAAAGGGCTTGAATGATGACCTATGGAAAGATATGGAACGATAATATTTGGGTGTCGAAGGATGTCATAGAACATTATAAACAAACATTATAATAATTATATATATATAAACCGAAAATTAATCTGCATAAACATAATACAAACGAAATCATATGCAATATAATGAAATTTTTTCCATGTGGAACGCAAATCTACTAATGGCGCAACACTTACCGTAACAACAAATTGTTTAACGTCGCCGCCTTTCTTGATCATGTTATTTGCAGCAAATGAGTGTGTCGACAACGGCTATTCTGTGTGCGAAGGACAGGAAATTTGACCGAAGGTTCAAACACTCCGCTAAAGGTTCAAATACGTTGTAGTCGTTACTAGAGACACAGCTTCAGGGCATGCAAAATACGTATGTACATGTGGGTGAAAGGGGTTTGTTGTGATCGTGGTGCATTGCTCGACTTGGGGATATAATATATATATATATATATATATATATATATATATATATAACGTATTTATTTATTTATTTATAGCTGAATATAAATGCACTGTGAAATTTCATAATTCATAAACAGATGTTGAATAAAATAATTTCTATATAGTAGTGCATAATATGTTTAAATGCAGAAATAGATTAGTTATAGTTAAAATAATATAATTAAATCATATGAATTTATTACATTAAAATGATAAATTAATATGTTATTACTATAAAAACTTGTAAAATAAATATTATTAAAAATATAAATTAATACAATGAATAAATTAATGAACAGGATATTTATATATTCATCATCATTATTGCTTTTACACAATTCAGTAACTCCAATCTCAAAATATTGATAATCTCCTTTATAAATACAAGTTATATGAAGTGGATTCCATTTGCCTTCCTCAATTTATATATTATGAGTTATTAATTATTAAAATTTAATAAATTTTAGTACATGATGTATCAGTCTTATTAAACAATTTTAATTCTATTATATAGGGTAGCCCAAATGAAACGAAAAATTAGTAAAAAATAGTGAATAATAGTAAGTAAATAAATGTATGTCTAAATCCTTCAATATTATTTTTGGCCACCTTATATAAATATAACACATGAAGCTATATAACTATTTAAATAATTTTTTTATTAAAAATAACTATAATTTATTTAACTTAAATATCTCTATTTCCGGTTTTTGAAAAAATAACATTGTTATGATGTATGTAATATTGTTTAATCATTATTTATTTTCAATTAGAATACCTATATAAATTTTAAGAATGATTCAAGATTTAAATAATATTTATTAGACATTTGATAACATAAAATATTTTTAGGAAACAATTATACAATAGAAACAAAATTTGTTATCAATAAAGAAGTTTTATAGAAATATTTAATAGAAAAGTAATTTTCAGAGAATACAGATAAATGAAGATGTAACAAAGAGAATTTTGAAGTTGTAATATATATATATATATATATATATATAAAGAGAGAGAGAGAGAAAAGAAATAATTTTAACGTATATGTTTATCTAATTGAATTGTAAAGAAGTTTATTAGAGTCATCCAATTTGTGTTGTATTAAAAAGAAACATGTGTATAGGGTGGTGTATAGGAAAACTTGTGTTTAGTTTTTTTTTAATAAAACACAAATCTAGGTGCCACATTAGAAAGACCTTATATTTTTTAATTAACAATCACTAAATAAAGAAATGTCACATATAAATCTGATATTAAAGACACTATTTCTTGAATGCCAACTTTTTTAATAAATAATAAAGAAATCGAAAGTTCAAATACTTTTTCTCAGAAAAAATATTTATATATTTTTTTATTAATTTTTTTCATATATAAATATACATATATATATATATATATATATATATATATATATATATATATGTATGTGTGTGTATGTGTGTGTGTATGTATTTATATGTATATGATTAAATGTACACATATGTTATAATTTATGTTTTATACATATTAAATTTAAAAATGTTTATTTTGTTTGATGGTTCCTATATATGTGAGATTAAAGACTTTCTTTACATCCCAGAATCTCAATACTCAACTCATTTAACATTGCAACCACGAATGTAACAATCTCTTGTCCAATGTATCCTCGAGCTACGTAGCTCTGCTCTTTGGTCGCTTCTCTGATCTGATGGTTTTCAAATGTCTGCACGTATTGTTAATTTGTTGATACAACTCACAAACACCATTGTGTACATATGTGTGTACTCAAGGAACATGTATATATATATATATATATATATATATAAGCATCGTCGTTGCTTACTTGATCTGGAAGCTCCTTTGTGACGTTGTTTACCTTCCATGAATGAGAAAAGTCGAGTTCACGTTTTAACAGAATATGTAGCCGAGTTAATTATTCACGAATGATTTCCTCGTAAGGTATTTCAATAACTCCAGTTAAATTTGAAGTGTATTCAAATATGCTATAGTTGAATATTGGCGAAATATTTTTTTAATATAGTTTTTGATTCATATTTATACTCATATATCAGACTGTATAAAGGTTTAATACTTAAATAAGTTTGAATTTATTATCAGATTTACATATTAGTTAAGTAGTGTAAAAATGCACATTTGATGAATTAATCGTCTATAATTAAAAATTAGAAAGATGGAAGTAGTATGTTAATTTAGTTGAACTGTTAATATGTTGACTTAATTATACAAAATATATTTATTTATGCAAAAAAATAATGTTTGTATAGTGCAAATTAACATAATAGACATATCTTAGACGATGTGCAAAAATGCGTACATCATGTTACAAAAATATAAAACCTTTTTAATATGCATAATTAATATAATTTAACATGTTTTAAAATAATTATTCATTTTTTTATCGCTTTAACATATATCTTCATAAAATTAATAATTATAAAAGTTATTATATTTAATATTTGCATACATACACACATACAATTATACACATTCAAATATATATACATGTATATGTGTGTGTATTTATGTGTATATAATATCCTGGAGTTATGAATTGACATGACAGTGAAAAAAAGTACAAAATGATTAGTTATAAAAAAATTATACTTTTTTTAAAAAATATGTAATTATTGTTTTAAAATTGTGGAAAATTCACTTTTATACAAATAAATTATCACCTCAACATCATAAGGTTTTGAAAATATGTTTAATTATAATTTATGTTAATTTTTTTAATTATAAACTAATGCTATATTTTGATAGCAGTATCATTATCATCAGATCAATGCATTGTAAAATCTTACTTTTTAAATATTATGTGGTGTTAAAGTGAAACTTAATTTGTGTGAAAGTATTATTAAATTTACAATAATTAAAAGTGGATTGATTAATAATGAACTTTGAATTCTCAATATACTTATTTTTTAAAAAAATAAACATTTTCTGGCAAAAAGAACATTTTTATTACTCTTATCAGTTATTTTATATGTTAGTTTATGAGTAACTTTTAAAAAAATTAATAATTTTTTTTTCTATATATTATTTTCCCCTATTTTTAATCAATTTATATTTTTGTCATTTTATTTTGCAAATTTTTATAAAGTTAAAATTTTGATGAAATATTTAGATAATATATTATTATAAATTATATATTTTTAATACAGAATTGTCCTGTAAAAATATATATTTTATTTTAGCAATGTTTTGATTTATTATGATACATACATTAATGCCTGTACATAGATAAATATTTTCAAAAAATAATTTTAGTTATCATCATTTCATAATTATTTAATATGACAATGTGATATATCGAATGATATGCGAAGAAAAAACCATCGTTTCAACATATACAAATTGAACGAAGTTGAATCTAGTGGCGATCATTAATTTGTCCAAGGAAAATTTTTGTCTCCAGTGGCGCCACTTCGATATCAATACAAAATACGATATATACAGGATACAGTCGACCGGATGGTGTCTTACAGTTGTATACACTTCCGTTATTGTATCCATTAATGGCATTGCAGACACGATCTGTTTAGATTGTATTGAAATAATTGGATTTTATAGAAAAAGAGCGAATCGAATTGTATTATATACTGATTATAATAATGTCTCACTCAGAGAAATACATATGAACACGTTTCCACTTGGTCACTTTCAGATAAAAACATCGATATAGTCGAGTCTTAAATTAGTCATTAATTTTACGACACAAACTTGTACAGTGAAGACTCATAGATATTGTTTGCTAGTTCTCTAATATATATATATATATATATATATATATATATATATATATATATAAGTTTGTGTCTATTTATAGATAGAACCAACTTAAAATTGACATGAAAATATGATAATAAATATTATGTTCATATTTTTCTAATATAAATAAAATAAGTTTAGTAAACATTTAAAAAATTATAAGAAGACATCTTGAGACGATAACTTATCAACGATATGTATTAACTGATTATTATTTAATCAAATTAAGGAATATTTCAAATATTACACAATTTGGTATTAGATTTAATTTTGTAGTTCTTCCAAAGAACTGTTTTTATACGTATATTTGATCCGTTTTTTTCAATAATATAAAATAATAAATATATCAATACTAAACAAAAATATAAAAATTACTTTAACAAATAACAGTGTTATGAAAATAATTACAAAAAATAAATAATCACTATATTCATTTTTTGAACATAATAAAAAAATATTATAAAATATTTAAAAATAATAATTATTCTCTTTAAAGTCAAATTAAATTAAAACAAATTATACATACATACACATATGTACAGATTCTACTTATAGAGAACAATCCTAGTTAGGAAGAAGAAATAATTTTTAAATATTTCTGTAGTAATCACATTTTGTTTATTTCAAATTAAAAGAATTTATTAATTTTATTAAAAAAGATTTTCTTCAAACAATTATCTGTTAAATAAACAAATACTTATTTGTCATTATTATCGAAAAACAATAAACTTAATAAACCGTTAAATGCGACTTAAACAAATCCAAATAGATGATGTTATAAATTTGACACATCTCTTTAAACATCTCGCGTACAATTTAATTCATTCATTATAAAAACAATCAATTCATTGAACATTCGATTAAAATCTGAAACTCGATCGAGTGTACACGACGAGACCTACCAACCTACCTACAGCCGTTCTACCTCGAAGGCATTTGAATTAATTAATAATTCAATGTTTTAATCGTTCTGGAAACAATTGATTGAATCGTAATCCCTCGAACGAGGGTTCGATTTTAATTTATTCTAAATTCTGTTAATTGATATTTCAGTATGAAATGTCTGTGAACGACAAGTGGAAATGATTTTTTTTTGACAGACGAATAAATGATTTTAATGGAATTAAACAAATCATAAATCAATTAATATTCGGTAATGTGGTTTAATTTTATCACAATATAATATAAATGTATGTTCATACATGTGGAAGTAAGCGAGTTTCTTTGTATGCTTATGTAAAATTAAAACTTATATTTAATTTTTGATTTGTAAAGAAGTTGCAATAATTTTCAGTTAAATATTATTCCTGCTTTTCTTTAGCTAATGTATATTAAATGTAATTATATGAGGTCATCTAAATGTGACGTTTAGTAAATGTATGTAAATGTAGACTCGTTTTTTGGATGACTCTATATAAATAAACTCATAATATAAATGTAATATTTAGTTTTATTTTTCAAATTTGGAACGTTATTTATTAATTTATATTAGATGATATAAACAGTAATCTTGGTGATTTTATTCTATCATTTATATTTATTTTTAATATAGGGTCATCCAGATATGACACCTAGATTTGCATTTTATTTAAAAGAAACATGTGTATAGTTTCTTTTTAATAAAACACAAATCTAGGCATCACATTTGGATGACTCTATACAATTAAATATATTTACAAAAATTTTTTTAATACCTAATAAGACATTTTATTTTAAAAATAATTTTTATCTATAGGATAGAAACACGATTAAATTTTTTATATTACTTTTTTTATTCTTATTTCGTCTCTAAATGTAATTTGATTAAAATTTCCTGTTAATTTCATTATGCATAAAAAATATTTAAAAAATTCAGTTATGAAAAATATAAATTGTTATTTATAAATTATTTGTTTTATAAATATTTACGTGAAAAATGAATTCTTTTATATTAATAATTCTTTTAATATGAAAAGTTCACAAATAGATGAAAATATAATTTTGATAATTATATATTGTTCACTCGTTCAATACTGTACTAAGTTATTAAACGCAAAACTGATCATCATACTTAACAATTTTATTTTCTAGAAAGATTTGGACTACAGGAATATCTCGCATAGTATCGGTTTCACTGATTTGCCTGACTATTTGAAAACGGACTAATTGAAACATTAACTAAATACAAAAAACGTTAATTGGTTCCAAATAATTTTTTTCCAGTTTTTCAGTAAATAACTGTTTTCGGTTCCACTGATTTGCCTGACTATTTGAAAACGGACTAATTGAAACATTAACAAAATACAAAAAACGTTAATTGGTTCCAAATAATTTTTTTTCCAGTTTTTCAGTAAATAAATCGAGGATAATATATTCAAATGTTTGTATATATCAACAAAACAAAATCAGGGGTTTATACATTCATTTTTAATACATTTTAAATTCATTTCCAATTAAAATTTAATTATCAGAAAATCGACTTTACTTTAGAGTTACGAATCGAAAACTAATAGAAAAAGAAAAAGACCACAAAACTAGAATTGCGCATGCACATAATTATTTTTTTGGAAATTTCAAACCGTTCTAACCGAAGCAGTACTATGCAAGGTATTCCTGTATATTTTTTTACCAAAAATTAAAGTATGTACCAATAAAAAGTCGAATATTCGAAGCTGTGAAAGTCATAAAAATGACCATGACGGAAGCGAATAAAAGATTAAAACATTGCATCATATCTCATTTTGATAGAGAAAAGAGATTATAAAGAAAGTTAAGTAAAATTATTTTTTAATGTGTTTCACTAGTTAAAGTTTTTTTTTACTAAATTGTTTATTCTTTTTATGAATAGTTGAGTAATATGTTTTTTAAATTAAAAATAAAAATTATACTTCTTTCTTTACTATCGAATATTTTAGTCAATACATAGAACTAAATTTAAAGTATAAAATGTATTATATATGCTTATTTCCTTTAATATTATATACTTGTGTAAATTATCAGCTCTTGTCTATCCACTACTAAAAAACTTTCTACTTTGATTGATCTAATGTCTTTTTTTTCTTGACGAATTTGTTCATGTCTGTCTCATCTATCAATGGGTTCGTTTTGAATATTCTTGCATATTTAGGTTCCTAACAATTTTACTCGTCCATAGATGTTTTTCTATTCTTGTTATATGACCAACATATTTCTATTTTAAATTTAACATTTTGGATATAACTTTTGTTCTCTTTTAGATCCACTTGGTTCTCTCTTTGTCTCTATCTGAGATATATATATATATATATATATATATATATATATATATATATATATATATATTTATATATATATATATATATATATATATATATATATATATATATATATATATATATATATGTATATATATTCATTTCAACTAAAATAATATTTTCACCTTATACTTTTTAAACTATACAAACATATTTCCTCTTTTGCTTTTCACTGAAAGAAAATTAGATTTGTTATTTAAATTAATTTTAATAACATTGTGACTACTGTGTACTTTCATTTAATTTTCAAAAGATTGTATCTTTGTTATATTTTCAACTACTGTATATTCTATAAAAAATAAAATAGGAGCAATAATGAAAATTATATAGCTATAAATACGAAATAATGATATTTCATTATAAAAATCTATAACAATTTTGTAACAAATAGAAACTTTATAATCGTAAAGTGTTAATATGTGTTGAAACGAACACGAATAATAAACGATGAGTAGTACATATATATCTTTACCATAACAATAAAATTCCTGAAAATCAAATGCAACATATCAGTGAACACTCTGATACACAAACCGAATAGAGAGATATGTGTTTTTCGCTGTCACTCAAGAAAACTCACTTTTTCTTTTCATCCATCATCATTCATTCATTCATTCCTTATATATATATATATATATATATATATATATATATATATATATATATATATATAAATGTATGGATGTGTTTCAATGTATGTATATTTCATACAATACCACCCTATACCGATCATCGAGATACGACTGACAAGCATCCTAAGATATATTTGTGATTTATACATATTTATGTCCTTTATATTTATTGCACACTATATATATATATATATATATATATATATATATATATATATATATATATATATAAATTTACCAACTTTAAGTATTAAGAAATATTTATTAAATATTTACTTTTAAAATTTATTAATTTTGATTAACGAGTATTAATTTCATTTAAAATCCTTACATGTTTTGAATTAAATATTTTATTCCTTGTTAATATAGTAATAAAATATTTGTGAATATTTGAAAGAACACAATTTTGCTAAAAAAAACTATTTTATATTGAAGTACCAAATTATAATTAGTATAGACTTTATATAGGTGGCTTAAATGAAACTAAAAAATGATAGTAAGCAAGTAAATGTATGTCTAAACTATTAGGCCTCATTTTTAAAATCCTTAAATATTTATAGTCGTTATAAATTACAAATAAATTTTTAAAATTATAATTTGTAGATGATTTTTATTAATTACTATCTTCTTTACTTAAGTTTGTTTGGTATGTTTTTTGTTTTTCTTTAATATAGGTGGTCCAAATTAGACTGAAGGATTTATACATATATTTACTTGCTCAATATCATTTACTATTCTTCGGTTTTATTTGGGTTATTAAATATATATATATATATATATATATATATATATATATATATATATATATATATATATATATACTGAAAATATTATTGCGATGGTAATGTCTTTGAAGACAATTTTCCAATAATATTTTCTCAATTTTAATATAAGACATGTTTAATGCATCCGCGCACCAATAATAACCACCTCTCCCTCGTACACCTCGTGTTTGAAAAGCGGTAACATCAGCGGAGAGGGTTGAATTCAATTATCCTACATCAATTATTCTCTTCTCGCAGCAACAAGCAGCCCACTAGCAGCATCATGTCCATATCTTGAATTAATAAAGGCTATTCCTTTGATAATATGTACCACCAGATCGGTAAGGCTGTGATGCGTGTAGCAAAAGCAGTAGCCAGTAGTGACTGGGCATCAAAAACACATACGGATATATCCGCCACCACAACCGAATCTACCTCTGAAACCATCCGACATACGTACGTACATACACCAATCTACACGTACCAACCAACATCATACCAATGATCTGATTCTGATTATGCTCGGATGCTCTCCGGTCAAGGTTTATTCCCATCTGCATGTGTATAATTACACGAAGTGTGCCTTTTATTCTCGAATATCTGTTCTTTTATATATACGTATATTTGTATTCTATATATATATATATATATATATATATATATATATATATATATATATATATATATTAAATAAAGTAAATACACTTGTAAAAATACGGTTTCTTATTATTCAGGTGAACTTTAAGTCATGACCGGATTTTTCTTTAATATTTCAAATAAAGTATATAAATACAAAAATATAAGTATTAAATTGGAAAAATTAATTTAATTTTTTATTTTTTTTTATAGAATCTAATATGAATATAAATATATTTCTCTATTATGAACAAAATATTTTTCTTCTATATTTTTTATGAAAATATTCTCTCTGAAATCTTTATACTTTTTTATTCTTTTATTATTAGGCCTTTTATATCACGTACGAATACTTATAACAGTTTTTACTAAAAATTTTTACGTGTTTAAATTAAAGAAAAACAAAGTCAATATTGATACAATTTTTAGGAATAAATGATATTAAAAATTATTTTTTATTAATTCTATGTTTTTTTAATTAGAATGAATTGTAACTCTAATGAATTTGTAAATCGGTCAATTTTTATTTAATAGTAAAAATAAAAATGATCACTGTTTGTTCTAAAATTGTGGTAAAATCACTTTCACACAAACTATTGTCTCAATACTATAAAATATTAAAAAAAGTATCCAATAATTATTTATTGATTATTTGCTCTATTTATAAGCTAAGGCACATTTACATAGCAATGCCATCATTATCAGAGTGCTGCTTTATAAAATCTAGATATTATTACGTAGCGTTCTGAAGATGATTGCATTTCCATAAAAATGCATATCAGTTTATATATATATATATATATATATATATATATATAAATATAAATATACATATATATATATATATATATGCTGCTATATAAAATATAGATATATATATATATATATATATATATATATATATATATATTATATATATATTTTTTTCTTACACTTTCCATATTAGGTAATATTAATTTGCCTGTAACGGCTTCCAAAAAAACCTTCCTGAATACGTCCTAAATTTCGAATTTATTTACGAATCTAGAAATATCTAAATTTTTACGAGAGCTATTTATTAGCCATATAATAAAATTTTGAATTTAAATAATGAGAATTTTTTCTGTCTTCATTAGCCAAAACGCCACAATTATGAAATGCTGACGCTAGAAACTCGTTTTTTGCCTTTTTTTCTTTAGCATTACCCAAGAATTACAATGTGAAAATGAAAATAGACCTTGTTAGTAGAAGTTTTATAAAAGTAGGAGTTTATCGAAGTTTTGTAGACACATACTCATTAGTAGAATATGTAACTTTCGAGATCTATTATTAATTTTGATTTCAATTTATGTTTATATATATGTAATTAATATTATGTAGAAATTTTTAAATAAACTAATTTTAAATATCTAATATAGTACATATTGAATTTATTTTTTAAATAAGTGAAATATGTAATAAAAAATGCGCTTTCAAATATATTAAATTTATTTTGTTTATATTTATCATAGTAGCATTATTGAAAATACAAAATAAAATAAGAAAATATAATTACTAAACCATTTTTAGGTTGGATTTTTTATATCAAGAGAATGAGGTAATTTATATTTGTCGTTACATAAATTCTTTAAAATATATAATAAATCTAATGTTCGAAATTTTCTACTCAATAAGGACAGTTGAACGGTATTCACAACAAAAACCATATTTTAGTGCAATAACTGTCAAATTCAATCATTTTTAACTGCCCATTTATTCTTAGAACCGAAATCACACCGTTTTCCATTTATATTCTTTCGTACCCTTTTTCTGCTATTGTTTTGCGTTCTTCAAATACTAAAAATTCCATCGTACGTATCGTAATAAAATCGAAATATATATATATATATATATATATATATATATATATATATATTTATGTATGTATATATAAATATATACATATTTCTGTCTAACTTTATAAAAATGTATTTCAACACAAGTGGAACACAGAACGTCGCACGATTCTGTAAACATTTTAAATGATAAACAAATGCATCTGTTCGTACGATAAGGCAAGCACATAGAGCCCGAAGGAAACGCGCTATAAGACTGATGCTAAATCATTTACAATATCTAAAACGGCAATTTAACCTATAGGTAGGACGTATCATGCGAAAATAAATGTCGTAAAGAAAACAACAAAAGTTTTTTTGCGGCGCTGTTATGCCTCAAAACAAGATATTATTAAATGATGAACGGTTATGTGAGGGGTCGAAGTAACTGCAGGTTGTTACTTATGGCGCCATTTCGCACATAGCAGATAAAGAAATATAGAAAGATGCTTATAATAACCGTAACGTATATATATTGTAATGGTTTATATTCAGAAACGTGGTTTTATTTTACTCGAAACGGAATATTTTTATCTTCATTTACGTGTCGTACAAATGAATACGTGAATTTTATGGATTTGATGAAATAAATGTGTATTGTACGTCATATAATTTCAATGAATATTATGATTATTTTTAAATATATATACATACAAATATATATATATATATATATAGGGTTTTCCAAAAAAAATATCAGAGCTTTGACAGCTGGTGGCAGCCATGTTTGAATTTCGTTAAGCTCATTTTGACATTTCAACTCAGTATAGTTTAGCAAATTATCATGAAACGTTTAACATTTCAAAAACGCTTAGAAATTTCAAAAACTTCAATAAAGTTATTGAAACAAAAATTTAATGAGTCCATTATTTCACTAAATGGATCCATCAATTGGCCATCAAGATTATGTGATCTAACTCGATTGGATTATATTCTGTGGTATTATGTAAAATCATTGGTTTATGCTGATAAACTACAGAAGCATTAAAAATAAATATTGAACCTTTTAACTCATAAAATTGGATTACAATTATGTGAAAAATAACTAAAAATTAAACTGAATGAATACACTATGTCATGCGAAGTTGTGGTGGTCATATGAGTGAAATTATATTTCATCATTAATGTCATACAATATACTTAAAAATTAAAAAAAATAACTAATTAGTAAAATACTTTTTGGTTTTATTTCCATTTAAACTTCTGAAGCACTTATTGGAAAACCTTATATTAACAAGTTTTGTTTACTTAAGAGTGTAAAAAAAATATTTAAGATATATATGTATATATAAATCAATCAAAAATTAACTATATCTATCAAATAAAAATTTATGTTTTAATCACTTAATTCTGTAAATAATTAACAGAATGTAATGTTCTGTTCTTACAGTAAAATAACTCAGACCAATAATTTACATTTTATATTAAACTTCTTTTCAAATAAATAAAATGTTATATTAAAGATTACTTTAAATTATTGTCGTTTCCAATTTGGTATATTCTTGGAATCAGAAACATGAAAAATGAAATAATCGTGTTTTAATTCAAAACAGTTACGATTCGTATAAAAAATTTAATTATTTATAAATTTATTAATAAAATAATTGTCATCGTACTAATTAAAATAATTTTTGAATAAATAATTGCTTATTAAATATTTGTATAAAATGGATGTGAAGGTATTTTTTTATCTTTTTATCAAATATGTATATATAAGATTTATAAAAAAAATTCTTTATGCATTAAAATAAAAATAAAAACGAAATTATAATGACTTCAAAGGAAACGATTCTGGTATAATTTTTATATGAATGTCTTTTCATAAGAATAGAACACGTTTGTGCATTATAATGTTATATTATTAATCACATATAGAGTTGAATTCAATAAACACTACATCATATATGCATCACAACAATGATCCGAACCCACGATATGTGCATTGAATCTATCCATATCGGGACAGGACGCAAACCCAACATCATAAAATGCAATAAATGTCACGCGAGATCGTTACTACCTAACTACATTCCAGTTTCCAACAATAAGCTCTTTCGTATTCGAACGCACATTTTTGATATTTATGATTTTTTGAAAAGTTAAAAATCTACCTGAGTCAGAATAAATGTATTCTATGTTAGGTGTATGATGATTATGATGATATGTCTATATGCCTATGTGTATATGTTTGCTCTTTTAAAAACAGTGGATATTATTGTTCTACGTATGGATACAAAGAGTGGTTACTTATAAACAAACTTTTTTTAAAAAATACCAACATTAACTTTTATTATAAATAAAATGATTTTTTTAAGACCATGTATTAAAATTTTAGTATTTTTTAAATCAAACACACAGTTTTATTTTAATAAAATTTATCAATATCGATTAATCGTTAATCGAATAATATTTATCTTAAATATTTATTTTTAAGAAATTAAAAAATGATCGATTTAATTTTTTTTAGAATATCTTATAGTTTTAAGGTGATAATTTATTCATGTGAAAACGAAAAGAAATGCTAAAGAACAATCTAAAAGTATTAAATATATTTCACGAGATACAGTAAAATTAAAAGGGAAAAATGAATGGAAAAAAGATTTTGGTGGTTTAAATCAGATAAAATAAATATATAAATCATTACAATTTAATCAGACATTCTTTATTATTAAATATTATATTTTTTTAACTATTTCTTTGATGTATATTTTAGTTATTATCTTTCTATATAAATAAAAGAGTTCCATCGCAAAATTAATGTCACTAATCTATTTTGATTATGAACGATTACCTCAGAAAATTACCGATTACAATTTTTGTTTAAATTTTTACATCACTCTACAATTGCAATCGTTAATCTTCGGAGGTAATCGTTTATATTTAGAATAGTGTGAGCATTAATGACATTAATTTTGTAATGGAACTATTTTACATATAGAGAGAGATAGATAAATTTCATTTTCGAACTATCTGGGAATTTTCCGAAAATTACTGAAGTACAAATTTTATGACATTAAAATTAAGAAAAAATATATTTTCAGGATGATTTTCTGACAAATCAAATTTTAATTACATTGGCGTTAGATTTGAATGCGCATCAAATCACTAATATATACTAAACATCGTCGACACAGAAGTATTAACATAGCTTTTTAAACTTTTTTTTTTAATAACTTATTAACATTGTTAAATTGACAAGCAAAAGGAGTAAAGGGAAAAGCCCATTGGTATTTTTAAAAAATAAATTTATTTTAAATTATATTACGCTTATTGGAATGTTATCAGAATTAAATAAAAAATATTGAGTTAGTTTAGGTTATACATTTTCTATTTTAATGGTTGGATATTCGTTTGTAAAGAGAATTAAGAATCAACTTTAAGTCAGCAGCAGCTGTGTATAGATTATATTATTTATGTTATACTTTGTATTAATATAATGATATGTTAATGGGCAACATCTTAACGATGTTACAAATCAAAACATGAAAATTGTACATATTATCTTTAATGTCCCATCTTACGATTATTTACTTGATACATATGATCGAATTTTTGTTTTTATGTATACATGAATATATGTTTAATTATACACACACACACACACACACACATATATATATATATATATATATATATATATATGTATGTATGTATGTATATGTATATTGTATATTAATTCTTCGTAATATTCTAAATTAAATTACGATTTTGTTTTTCGGATATTTATTTTTAAAGAAAAAATTACTAAATTTCTTCTGTGTATTTTAACACTTTTTGTAACGTTTCAATATTTTTAATTTAATTATTTCCAAAATGATATTAAAATGATAATTATATTTAACTTTAGTGTACATTTATAGAAAAAACATAGAAAAAATTATTATTTAAAATTTATTCCAGACAGTTTTTAATATATTTGCTAATTCATTTTTATTCATAGAAAGAAATGAAGTCTCAAATATATTAAATTTTATCTGGGAATTAATTTTTATTGAATATAATTGACATATGAGTCTATACGTTTGTAAGTTGATTTTGTGTACTGAATTACGATATTACATTTTTTATTAATTCTGTTTATTATTTTTAGTTGAAAAAAGGTATATTTTTGACTTATTAAAATGTTTGTGTTGGTATTTATTATTACTATCATCATCCTTTTTCTATCCATTAATGAATGAAGACGTTTCTCAAAACTTTCGATTTTGACCGATCTAATGTCTTTTTCTTCCAATCCAATTCGTAGAATTTTCTTATGTCTTTGTTCCATCTATCCATGAGTCTTTATCTGTACCTTTATATATATATATATATATATATATATATATATATATATTCAATTAATAATATTTTTTGTCCATCGGTGGTCTTCCCTCCTTGGTATATGTCCAGCCTATTCCTATTTAAAAATATTCACTTTTACTATAACGTCTATAACTTTTTTTCAATAATCTACTTATTTCTCTTTCTATTTCTAATGCTATTCCTTATATATATATATATATATATATATATATATATATATATATATATATAGATAGCTTCTTTCTATATTATCTGGAGCTACTACATTATTCTGAAATTCAAAACCTTTGTTTCAGTACTTTATGTAAAAACAGATAATTTGTATTGATTAAAAACATTTTTTTATATATAAAAAATAGCAAATTTTATAATATGTATTTTTTCCAAACTGACAAAATCTCAATTTTATTCTGTTCACATCTATAAATATTCATTTAGTGTTAATGTATTGTCTTAGATATACATATTAATCAATTTATTTTATCTCTTCTTTGTATACGAATTATTATTTGATCTAAAAAATCATTAAACATTACTTTTGTCTTGCTAAGGATTATCATAATATCAATTTTTTACTTGTTTTTCCCATTTTATTTTCAAGTTCATTTGGGCTTGTTTGGAAAATAATAATGTCTTAAAATTTGAAATAAATAAATATCTCTTTATTTACTTCGATTTGTTCAAATTCCTAATTTAGTATCTTAAATACTTCTTCTAACGTAGATATAAATAGTTTTAATTATTTAATATCGCTGACGTATTGACTGAGTAGAAGACTTTTTCATAATTTATAAATTCAAAGCAGGATGGTAATTTATTTCATTATATTGATTAATAACTTATTTTATTATTTGAATATAATTAATCATGTTGAAATTATTTCAAAAACTGCTTATTCTTGTGAGTATGAAAAATCTAGTTAACTTTATAACCATTTTGAAATAGTTTTGGTGAAAATTTTATGTATTGTTGGAAGTAGACCAATAGATCAGTAGTTTTTCAAGTCTTCTGGATTATTTTTTGTGAATAAAATTATATATATATATATATATATATATATGTATGTATATGAATATATATATATATATATATATATATATATATATATATATATATATATATATATATATATATATATATATATATATATATATATATATATATATATATATATATATATATATATATATATATATATATATTATATATATATATATATATATATATATATATTTTGTTGTTTACAACTCTTATTTATTGATAAAACTGTCATTATAAAATTTTATTATTATATTGTATATTGAATTTTTTTGTTGTCATTCGAACAGGTCTCACACTGAGATAATAAATGATTGGCAATACTAGCAGTAGTTTTGTGGTATTGTTTATTTTTGCAAATATCATTGGTTTTTCTTAAATGATCATTAATGTAGGTATATACATAACAGTTATGCTAATTATGAATATATACAATACATTATTTTAAATATATTGAAAGTCAGTCTTTATTACTGTATGATTCAGAATGTCATTTAATTATAAAATGTTATTTAATTGGAAATCATTAAAAATATCGAATTATATATTTAATTCTTTGTCAATAAGTTTCTAATTATATTTAATTATTGTTAAATATTTAATTAAATATATCTTATTTAATAATTTAATTTATACTAAAATGAAAAAAATATTTAATTGAAAATAAATAATTAGAAGAACTATTTAATTTTCATTTAACACAAAAAATATTTTTATGTTGAAAATTACAACTTGATTTCTTACTATAAATGAATCATCATCTCAACACCACAAAATTTTTAAAAAGTATTCAATAATCACCTATTGTTCACTTTATTCACTTAGAAACTGATGCGTATTTTGATGATCATGCTATTGTCAGATCCACTGTATCAAGGCAAATAGCAACAGATTTTTTTATTCGATGAAAAATAAGAGCTTGGAATATTTTTAATATTATATATTTATTTGTTAATGTATTTATTCTACATACTCTATTTAACAAAATTAATTTGTATTTCTCTTATATTTATATATTTTTCAGTTGTGGTAGTGAAATAAGTAGTCTTAAATTTTAGAATAAATAAGTATTTCTAGATATATAAAGGAGAAAAGAAGATGTATGGTAGAAATAACTCATAGAAAAAGAAAGAGAATTGAATGGATAAGAAAGAAAACAAAAGTTATTGATATTGTAGCAAAAGTGAGAAGTTTAAAATGGAAATGAACAGGTCATACAATAAAAAGATAATATAACTAATGGATAAGAGAAATGGATGATTATAATCTCATAGAAATAAAAAGGCCTAAAAAGGATTTATTAAAGAGATGCAACAGAAGAAACATAAGAAAAAATAAATAAATCGGTTGAAATAGAAAGTTTTAGGAAAAGCCTTCATCCAGAAGTGGATAGAAAGAATCAAATGATTATGATAATGATGACATCATTTTATCATCATCATCAATATCCTTCTGCACACTATTGGAAGAAGTTTTTTCTAAAATTTTCCAATTCGAGCGATCCAATACCTTTTTGTCTTCCAGTTTATTTCGACGAATTTTTCTATATTTCTGTTTCATATATAAATAAGTCTTTTCCTGGATCATCTTATATATTATAGGTACTTAATCAATAACTTCTCTTGTATATTAATCTATCAGTGGTCTATTCTTCTTGCTATATAATCCGCCTATTTCCATATCAATTTTCTCCCTCTTTCCATAATATTTGAAACTTTTTTTTTCTCATTCTAACTTTCTGTGTTTTTCCTAATATGTATTTTTTGCGTTGCATACACACACACACAAATATATATATATATATATATATATATATATATATATATGTAATTGCATTATGAATGATAATTAAATTTTTCGATTGTCAAGTATACAAAAAATATAAACTATAAAAATCAATTTCATCTTAGTACAATAACTAACATTATATAAACACTTCATTCTTGTTAATTTATGAATAATTCTTACGTACACTTAAAAAAATTCCCATGCAACTCTTTCATGACCCTTTGCAAATAAAAAAAAGAAAATTACAAAATAAATAATTTATTGAATGTCTGATTGCATCTGGCATGTCTACTCAAATATGCATAAATCCATCGTCATTCGCGCAACCCCCTTTTTTAATATAATCTTAACCCTTTCTTTCGAAGTTCGACATCGTTTTTCACAAACGGGTTACATTTGTTATGTATAAGGGTATTTTTTCTACTCAAGAACAGTACGAACGACTTATGTGTACTTTCCGTACGTAGAACGTAGCAGATTCTTGTAATACAGTCTAATTATTTACAAATGGTGCGCTGTATTAAAACGTGGATTGTTCAATATAGTATAGTAGAGTTTAAATACTTTTTATAAGTATTTTAATCAGATATTATTTTAAATGTTATCATATAATTTGGGTATAAAATAAAAAAAAATTATATGAAATTATCTTTACAAATTCTTAATTGTTTTTTTTTATTTTAATTGGATTTTTTTGATATTATTTTAAAATTTTACAACTATCACTTGTAAAAACTCGTTTTTTTTCAAATTACTATAGTAGATGTATTTTATTTTTAAAATATAAAAATACATTTAGAATTCTAATAATAGATATAAAATTTTTACACAGTTGAAAATGAATTAAGTTTATAAAAATATAAATAAAACAGTAGATTTTTCAAGTTAATCACTTTTTGTAAAATTGATTTATTTATACAAATTATTAAGCTTTAATTTTCCGAATATTTTTTCACTTTTAACAATAAATATATTCGATCATAAATTAAAGATGAATGAATCTTATTTATATATATATATATATTTATATATATATATATATATATATATATATATATATATATATATACGAGGTCAGACAATTAAGTAATGCGACCGATTTTTTTTCTCGGCCTGTGGTAACACTGCGAACCTGTAACTCCGCCACCGTAATAGCAGATCTCTACTCTCTCGATTGAGACCTTGACCACCCTCGTACGATCATTTCTTCGCCAGCTGTTTAGTGTTTTGTAACAACGCGCGAGTAGTGCATGTCACGAAAATGGAACAGAGAAATTTATTACTGGTTATTACTGGTGATGAAAGTTATTACTAAAAAAAAAAAAAAGTTATTACTGGTGATGAAAGTTGGTTCTTTCAATATGACCCCGAAACTAAACGACAAAGCCAACAGTGGCTGTCCCCTGGAGCACCAAGGCCAAAGAAGGCGAGAATGAGCAAGTCCAAAGTGAAAACCATGTTGATTTGCTTCTTCGACAGCAAAGGGGTGGTTCACAAAGAGTTCGTACCACCTGGACAAACCGTAAATCAAGTATTCTACCGCAATGTGCTCGAAAAATTACGAAAAAGGGTGCTCAGAGTGCGTCCAGAGATCGCGAAGACTTGGGTTCTGCATCACGACAATGCTCCCTGTCACAGTGCGTTCAGTGTCTCTCAGTTTTTGGCGTCTAAAGGCATCGCAACGTTACCACAACCGCCCTATTCACCGGACATGTCACCCTGCGACTTTTTCCTATTCCCCCATATGAAAAAATTCGTCAAAGGTCGACATTTTGACTCCGTTGAAGATATCCAAGAATCTGTGACGAGGGTACTCGGAGAGGTCCCACAAGAAGTGTTCCAGAATTGTTACGAAAACTGGAAAACTCGCTGGAATAAGTGTATAGATGCGGGAGGGGACTACTTTGAAGGGGATCGCAGCGATGTACCTTAATTTTTAAATATACTCGATTTTTGAATTTTGTCACATTACTTAATTGTCTGACCTCGTATATATATATATATATATATATATATATATATATATATATATATATTTAAAAAAAACTATAAATATATTTATACCACTAAAAGGATCTTTAGTGTATTTATTATAATTGTTAATATTAATAATAAAAAACAAAAATATTTTTTAATATAACTTTGAATTTCATTTAAATTTCAACAATGGAAATTTTTGCAGATCTTCAACATTTACACACAAATCAAGTACTCATCCTAAAAGTATAAAATTTTATTAAATTAATAATTATCTATTTTTCATTTCATTCACTAATGAGTATTTTAATGGATGTATCATCATCAAGAAAAATTAAATAATGAGTAATTTTTGTACACTTTTATAAAATATTGATGTGTTAGAATGAGTAATTTATATGTGCATAAGTGAATTATTTATATTGCTAATACATATGGATAATGATCGTATAGTTTTGAGATTTGTATATTTTCTAAAGTTAAAAAATATTATTAATATAATGAAAACTAGAATTACAAAGAAAACATGAATCATATAATGCCAATAATTTATTTTCAAATGAATTGATAATAGAAAATATATTTAAAATTAATTATAAAATGTTTTCTCAATATAATTCAAGCTAAAATTTTCATATTATTATCATCTTGTGTTATCTATTTAAATAATATTATACAACATACGTCTATGATAAAAGCTCATGTACACTCGAATTCAGCTATTCAATTTAATAATCGTCGTGTACACCAAGCGGGCAATGATTTATTCAATTTTTTACACGATAACTTTTTTTCTTTAATCACAACCGGACGACGAGTTAGCGGTGAAAGGGGTTTGAGATACCGTCGACGTTTCATAAGGAAAGGGGTAAGTGGTAACTTTTATGCGGATAAGGGTGTCCCACCTACTTCTAACATCCCTCCAGCCGCTGTCTTAAATAAACTTTGAAATTACTGCCATAATTCAATTTGTATCTGATCGTGTATTTTTTAATTATCCGTCTTGTGCTTCGACGCGTTCTTTCAGAATTAAAAAGACTGTACCAGTACTAACGTTTATACATACTTGGTATCAATAAATGATTGTTACAGCATCTCAAATTTATTTGTTCAAGTTGATTGCTTAATATATTTTTACTTTATCACGTTTTTTTAAATTTTCATTACATGATATACTCAATAAATGTCATATACTCAATAAATTTACAATTAGTATAAGTATTTAAAGATTTTCTTTATTGACAAAATAATTAATAAAATATATATTTTAAAAAACTATGATTATATTTTGATATTGTGACAAATTCACTTTAACACAAATGGATTATCACCATGATTTTATAGTACAGCTCTCTGACGATGATGACATATCCATCGAAATGAATATCAGTTTCTAAACAAATATAAATGGGCAATAACTTATAATTGTTCACTTTTATAATATTTTTATCTGTTGGGGTGATAATTCATTTATGCTATTATTTTACATAATTGATTATTGTTTATTATTTTTATATTATTCACTAATAGTAATTTTATATAAATATTTACTTATATAACATTACATTAGTAGAAGATTTATTCATTTCATTGAATAAAATACTTATCGACTAAAATAATAAATATATATTTTGATAAATTGAAAACGAATATTAAAGAAAAACATATAAATACATTTTTAATAATTTTTATATTTTTTATTTTCATATTTAAAATATTAATGTATTTTCATATTTAATATATATATATATGTATATATATATATATATATATATATATATATATATATATATATACAATATTTTTTAATAGTATTTTAAATGTTTTGTTCGATTTTAATATTCTTTAGTACATTTTATTTCAATTGTTCCAAGATATAAAATGTGATTATTTAAACATTTTATTAACAATTAATTAATTTACTCAATATATATTTATAATAAATTTAATATCGAATTAACAAATCTTAGAACAAATTTGAAATTAAAACTTGTAAGAAAATAAATTTGTATAAATATTTTTCATCTTGATAATCTAAAATTAAACTTTTTTAACAAAATTGGTTTGTGACGAATTATATTAGGTTGGCAAGTATCTCCCTTCCGCTTTTTTTTTTTTTTGTACATAGCTGCGAAATTCAAAAGACCAGAAGGCGGAAGGGAGATATTTGCCAACCTAAATTATTAAATGTATAATATTTATAATTAGAATTCGAAACATTTTAAAATATTACATTATTCTAAACAAAGCTGAATTGAATATACTATATTTTTTTATTATGAACTTTGTATGAATTGATATTTTTTGGAGTTTTTTTAATTTTTCATAATAGTTTTTAATATATGTATTAATTTTTATTATTCGTTTCTTAAAAAAAATTATCGCGTAATTAACTACCATTAATTATGTAATGTGTTTTTATTAATATTTATTTTATTGAAATAAAAGTATTTTCTTTTATTAGAAAAAAATAATGTTATTAACAAATATGTAATTAATTTACATAAATGTAATGTAATTTTAATCAAATATTAATTATAAATATTTTCTCAATTTCTTCTTGATTTACCAATTTTTTTACTACAAATTTTCATTTTAGTTCTTTTTTATTAATTTTTATCATAAATTTGGTTTTTATTTATAATACTAATGCATTTAATTGAATATAGTGAATGTTTTATTATTTTTAATAAAAATTAGATATTTTATTTATTAATAAAATGATAAATGATAAAGGTTTATTTATGTCATCATTATTATCATCATCAATCTCTTTCTATCCACTAATGTATGAAAACCTCTTTCAAAATTTTTCACTTCGACTGATTCAGTATCTTTTTTCCATTCCACTTTTACAAATATATATATATATATATATATATATATATATATATATATATATATATATATATATACAATAGTAAATTAAAAAAGATATAAATTATTGAAAACTAATTAATTAATTTCATCAATGAGTAAATTTATTAATAATAAAATTTGAATGTGTATTTAATAACTTCTTAAATACTTTTTTATTTGTTACTTTTTTTATCTATGAGTTTTATATAAAAAATAGAAAGATATTCATATATTTTGTATTTTTCTTAGACACTTATTTTTTTAAAAAAAGTATATTAATTAAAAATTTTGAAAATTAATGAAAAATTTTTAAATAAATATATAAAATTGAAATATATTTTATTTATATCAATTTTACATTTTACACTTAAAATAGAACATTAAATATGGACATTTATCAATGTTCCAATCTCTTAAATGATAACTTTCGTTTTTTCATGTTTAAGAAATATTAAAACTCTACATAAATATTAAATAATTTTAATGATCTACAAATTCATATTCATTATGAAATAAAAAAAAATATTTTTTTTAAAATAAACTTTATCAAATATTAATGAAATAATTCTTAAATAATTCATTTTTACTTCTATATAATTGTGATATACAAAAATCATCTATGACGTAATAACAATAGACAGTATTATATTTACTATGACGTTAAATGAGTGCGTACTGAACTTGAGTAAAAGACGCAGCCGTAATGTATTTACACTTTTTATCGTGGCATAATTTGATTTTTCCGTGGTTAATGTGGCTTGAGGGATGTTTAATTTTTCTGCTTCAACCCCTTTTTTGTTTGCACAAGTGATAAATATTTGTAATTGACGTTGATGGTTTTCGTCCTTCGTTACAAGAATCTCGCAAGAAATGAGCCGAGATGTGGGCGTAGCCGCGATATATTTTTCATTAAAGTTTTACATATCTATGTTTTACATTTATTGTTGTATTGATGTGAGTCGTAAATTATTTGTAATGAATTTGTTGCCAGACACTGAATGTACTTGTCAGCAAGAACTGGATTCAATTTATTTACATTGAATACAGTCTACATGAATAATACAATATGGATATATATATATATATATATATATATATATATATATATATATATATATATATATATATATGTATTTATCCGTATTTAATTCTTATTCATTTTATTATTTCAAGAATAATAAGTCATATCTGATGTTTCATTTTATCATGTTCTACAACTTGTCTTGGAATTATATCTTGTATTTATCAAATTATAAGATTATTAATAAAAATTTACATTTATTATAAAAGTGCTTGACTTTAAAAGTATTTATAACAGTTCATAGACTAAAGTTGCAATTTTCAGTACATATTTTTTTTCTTTAAATTAGAAAGATATTTTTGTAAATAATAAATCATTATTGTTATAAAACATGAGCATCTATAATAATTTAAGGGTTTTATAACATATCTTTTTTTTGTGGAAAAAATTAAATAGTTCTCTCTCTCTCTCTCTATATATATATAATTGTTGTCATTAATAGTTTTTAAAAATAGTTCTTAAAAACTAAAATAAATAAAGTTCTCCAGAAAACAAAAAAAATATAGAAAGATGTATATTGAGAATAATATGCATAAATAGAAAGATATCAAGTGAATCAGAAAAAAAAGATTCGATCGTGATAATAGAAGTGAAGAGTTTAAAATAGAAAAGGGTTGATTATATAGCAGAAAAAATGGCCATTCATGAACAAACGAAATTAAGAGTTGGGAATCTAGAGATATAAATATTCCAGAAAAATTCCCTATGGGTAGTTGAGATAGAGACATAAGAAAAATTATAAAAATTACTGGAAAAGAAGGATATTAAATCGGTTATAGTAGAAAAATTTGAGAGTTTTTTATCTGGTAGGGAATAAAAAGCGGCTGATAATGACTAATACTATATATATATATAGTTGTCTGAAAAGTCTGAAACCAGATACATACATGTTATTTATCACAGGTGAACAATTGATTTAACTTTGGATGACAAGCATAAAGCAGAGAAATTTTCTCTTCGTAGTAATCATAAATAGACTCAAATACAAATGAGAGACAAGTTCAATCCTAGATATTCTAGAGAGAATTCAATAAATTAATTACGTTGTGTAATATTGAATTCAATTCAGGATATCTGATATAAAAGTCATCTGTCTCTTATGTTTGAATCTACCCCTGATGATTACTTATAAGAAATATTCCCACCTTATCATTCAGTGTTATTAATATTTTTTATCTGTAAAAAATAAAATATTTTTGTTACTAGTTGCAAACTTTTCGGATACTTAGTATACACAGACACGCGTGCACACACACATACAAAAATAATTAGATTTATGTCAGTTTTTATTCAACTCTCCTTTTTTATTTTTTATCATTTATCATTTTCTCTTTCCTCTTTTCACACACACACACACAAATATATATATATATATATATATATATATATATGTGTGTGTGTGTGTGTGTGTGTGTGTGTTTGTGTATGTAAACGTTTCTTTTTTAAATCATTTAAAAAAATGTCAACTTAGAAAATCGTTAAAGCTTTCTAGTTAATTAGTATTCCTTGTATTTTTCGATTTTTTTTAAATTATAAAATATATAATTATAAAAAAATTAAGTGTTCTAAGACTTTAAAAAAATAGAGTTTAATTTTAAAGTATATTTTGGATTATATAAGTAAAGATATTGAATTCGAATAATCTAAAATCAGAATCATACTAAACTTATAGTACAATGTATTTTATTTTGTTACTGAACGTTTAACTTCGTTTTAACGAATAAGATTTAAAAAACATAACAGGTAATATATAGGTGAATTAAATGAGACTGAAGGATAGTAAAGAATAGTAAACTATAGTAAAGAAGTAAATGTATGTTTAAACCCTGTAGTCTCATTTGATCCATCCTATATATAAATGTGATGCATAGACAATTTAGTACCTGTTTGTTATCTGTGTATTCATAATAAACAGATATTGAATATTTAAAAAATTGAAATAAGTAAATGTACATAAATTATTCAAATTTTATTTATAAATATTATTTATGGTTATTTATATCTAGTTTTTGTGATAAAAATTGTTGCAGTTATTAATTAAGTTATAATTTATAATGTATATTTTTAAAATATCTCTTTGTTAAATATGGTCATGAAATATAAATAGATACTATTTTATTTTCGAATTTTAATTTTGAATTACAAATCATACTTCTTATTAAAATATGTAGAAAATTTCCATTGAATGCAATAATTCATAACTATAAATGTTAATATTATTCAACTACTTATTTTTTTAATTCTCTAATTAATATAGCTTTAAAAACCTTTAGATAACATCTTGTTTAATTTTAATTTTTAAAAAGTATTTTAAAGTTCATATATTAATTTATATAAATAAATAATAATATTTTGTTTGATTACAATAAAGTGTTGTAAACTTTTTATATAACTCTTGTCTAACAACTTTTTAATTGTATTAAATTATTTTTTTTTCAAGAAATATTAATTGATTTTGGTTTTGAAAGAGGAATTAATTAAAATGTATGAAAAATTCTAAGAAAATTATTATTGTTCAGTATACGTTCATATATATATATATATATATATATATATATATATATATATATATATATATATATATATATATTTATTTGTGTGTGTGTGTGTAAAGAGAAAAGGGGAAAGAAAGAATGATAAATGATAAAATCTTAAAAAAGGACAGTGGAAGAACTGAAATAAATCTAGTTATTTTTTCATATATAATTTTAAGATAAAATTGTACATTAATGTGAACATTCAAACAAAAATACGATGTAATCAATCGGAAGAATTGTGTTTTCGTCTCAGTAACAAAACGAGATCTCAAGAGAAATAAATTAATTCCCGTCGTTCAAGTAGTGCTGTTCATCGGCGTTGTTAAAAAACTAAAAGGGTTGATATCTTTTGGAAATGTGTAAAAGGAGGGAATAAATTAACATGGAAAAGAATGGTGGTAGAAACTGTTCAACTTTTAATATTTCCTTTAAGATAAGATATATAAATTAGCGAAGAGTTAACCGTAGTTGACTTTTATGGTTTTTCGCTGGTGCGAAAAGAAATTCTCGTGTACCTAGATGCAATTTATTCAGTTGACTTATCGTTAGATATCGCCACAGAGCGCGGGTTATTACGGCTTATTGTTTACTTTTATAATTAAATCTCGAAAGAATTATGATTTACTAAAATAACTTTTATCAACGTTCGTATATACATATATCTTTTATACATACATTTATATTTATATATGTGTGGTTATTTTAAAATTTTACTTATTTTTGATAAAACCTAATATAGTAAATCGCTGATACGAAATGATTTATACTAAATTTACAAGCAAGGTAAATAGTAAAATTATTAAATTGAAAAAAATTATTAGTAATTTGAAAGAAAATAAGAATTATTGTAGTAATATATATATATATATATATATATATATATAAACAATAAAAAAAATATCACTATGATACAAAAATAAAACGAAAATATATCATAAAAAAATTAAACTCTTTTTTTTTTATTTTTGACTTTGTTCAAAGATGTTTAATGAGTCTGCATTTGACAAAAAATCATTATTTGACAATATAAAAGAAAAAAACAAATACAAATGAAAAATTTTTATTTTAAAATCAAATATATTTGTTAATAAAAATATTTTTATTTTTATGTCTATTTTATATTTTCAGAATCATATAGTTCTAGACACTTCTATTTGTATTTTTTAGTAAATATATTGTGAATATTATAAAAAAATGCATTATAATTTTTCGAAAACAGTTGCAAAAGTAAATAGGAGCAAGATGTATCCTGAAAGAAAATAAAAACAATATTTTTTTTAAAAAAAAATTTGAGGAAACATTTGGTTTCAAATTACCAAGACTATCAGTAGATTAGAATCAATAATTTAATCCATAATTGATAGATTTAATAAAAAAAATAGGATGCACAATCTGAGCCTAGGAAATTAACTGATAAAATTATTTGATAGGAAAGAACGGAACTTTTTTCAAATAGTTAATCAAAATATTTAAATTAGTGCATGGAAAATATCATCGCAATTAAACCAATATTTATATAACATTCTTCAAAGATTGTTAAAGAAAGAATTGTATAAAATACTAGTTGCATGAAAAATCGACATATTTCGAAAATAAGTAGATAGAAAAGACTTGAATTAGTTAAGGAGTAAAAAAAATATAATTTTCTGATATGATATATTAATTATCAATAAAATCAAATGTAATATTTTTGAATCAGATAGAAAAATTTTAGTTTAAAAAAGAAGAGACAAAAATGTTACCAAAAAACATATAAGTAATTATGAAGTATAGGGGTAGTGGGTTGATGGTGGGAAGGTGTATGGAAGCGAATGTAACCGAAAATTTACATATGAGTATTATTAAAAATATTGTGAAACAATATTCTTATCTGAAATTTTCTTAAAGAAAATGTAAAAATAATTCAGTGAGAGTTTGGAGTTAACTAATTAATTCTATTTTCATACAACGATCCTAAACATACGATGTATATAAATAGACGAAGAATCGCTTTAAACACGCTGCATGCTTTGATTACTCTCTCACAATCACCTGATCTTAATCCCATTGAGAGTATTTGAAGTTAATTAGAAAAAATAATCAGGAAGTATTTGATCAGCAATAAAAGTTAGATTAAAATGTTATCATAATAGACAAATATTTATAGATTCACCGTCCCATAGAATTGTTGCCGTTATTAAACCAAAATAATATTCTTGCGTGCATTAATTTATTGACTACTAATCATTTCAGTAGAAGTTACTTAGTCATACGAATACTTTTATGACAAATTTTCTTGTGTTAATATAAGTGTTTATTTTTTTGTAAATATCGTTAAAATAAATAATTTGAAATTTTATTACATAGAGTTCATTATTATATTTAAATAAAGTCATAAATATAAAATTCTTAATTTTTTATTATATTTTTGTAATTTTATAATCTGTTCTTTTCGCGTTTTCAAACACGTTTTAATTATATATGTATAAAATTTTATAAAATATTGTATAGTAATAAATCAACATAGATGTATTGTGACGCTAAAGCAAGTTTTTTTTATTTTAATTATGTATTTTCTTATTGTACATAAAACCAGTTGCAGCGATAATGAAATAAGAGAATTAAATATTCTTCCTCAGATTTTTAATTAAGAACGGAAAACATATTTTTAATAAAGAGATACTTTGTACGATTCATCGTATAAATAAAAATAGAAATAATCCTTTAACTTTATCATTAACTCTCTTCCTAGTCTTAATTACAAATCTTATAGCACATAAAATTGATAGATTTATTTTTACAGGGGAATGAATTTGAAAAAAAAGAACACTTGGGGTAAGAGGGTGGCGTTCAGATATATACAGTCGCTATTTTCCTTTTCTTTTTTTTCTTGTATTCAAGCTGTTTGTGTGTATGTGTGTATATGTTTTTTATCGCCATTCAATCCAACCCTTTTTTAATCTAAAGTAATCAGAAGTTGAGTTTTTCTTTTGTTACGCGTCAATTGTTCCCCGAGTTAATTTTTCCGTTTTGTTAGTTTTTTGTTTTATGTTCTTTTGTGTTTTGATGAAACCACTTTTGATTATTGTGTGTATATAAAATATATAGTTTATATTTTCTTTTCTTTATTATGCTTTGAAAACTCTAATTTAATTATTTATTTTCATTACGTTTTTATTTACCCGTGAATTTTTTCCTCCATATATTTCTTTTTCCAGTTTCAGCCATATAAATTAATAATCAAGAGAGTATTGTTTTTCTATATAAATTACGAAAAGTGCTAATTAAAAATCAATAATAAATTATAAAAGAACGGTCATGTAACTGGGATATTTTATTTTTATATCAAAATAATTTGTATTTCAGTTATGTGAATAAACTGAGATATTAATTAAATCATGATAAAAATGTATATTCATTTGCATTCTGTATTTTTAATGTTTTTAATATTTTTTTGTAATAAATTATATTCGATTGACCATAAATATGAAACAAATTTTCGAATTATATTTTAAACAGTTTTGATATTAGTTTTTGCTCAACGAGAAACTGTTAAATTTTCATAATAATAAATAATTAAATACCAAATAAATCTACATTAGTAATAATATTATAAAAGGTGGTCAAAATGAAACCAAAAGTTTGAATATGCATTTTACTTGGATACTTTACTACCATTCAGTCTTATTTGAACCACTCTATATTATAAAGTATCGAATATCACAACAGGTAATTTTAATTTATAAGAAAATGCACCTCACTGGGTTTTAGAAATATTGATCAAATATTTCTAACATTAACTCAATTTTAAACATAGTATGGGGAACTATTAAATAATTTTAAATTATTTATATTATAATTGATAAAGGTGTCTAGAATATAATTTCATTATTATTAATTTTTTTTTCAAAAATATATACTCGTATGTACGTAGTGATTTATATTTATTTATTCTAGTTATTTTTTATAAATTAACTATTCTTTAATTCCACAACATTTTATAGAATTGTTTAGTAATCACTAATTTTTTTAAAAAAACGTAATTCATTAGCTACAACATCATCTTAAAATTTCAGAATTACATATTTTGAAACATAATAACACATTAATCCAAATGTGTAATAAAAAATGAATAAAGAAATAATTATTGAGCATTTGTATAAAATTTTGAGTAATGCAGTTATTTAATTGTAAATAATGAATTAGTTGTAATGCTGAATTAGTCGTAATTTTTTTTATTTTCATATAAAATTAGAAATTGAATGCACATTTTGTAAATATTTTTATTCAAATTGTAATATTACATTTTTTATAAATTTTAACTTTTAAATGTTGGTTGTATTTTAGCTTGATTGAAAATAATTTAGAAATATTTCATGAAAAAGAATTTAAATATATAAATAATTTTTTTTATAACTTGAATTATTAAAATTATCAAAAATAAAATAGAAGAATTGTAAAAATAATTTCTATACAATTTTTAAAATATGATTTTTCAATTTTACAAAAATATTCGGATACTTTATAAAAACTATTAAAATTTTGAAGTTCAGTTTTCATTTTTTTAAAAACAATTTTATTTGTAAAAAATGATTATTTTTATGTGTTCAGTTGTATTTTTTGAGTCCTATTAATTGTATTATTATTTATATTTTTGGTAACTAATAATTACAACATTTGTTCCATTTTATTTAATCTAAATCACTTTAATCCAAATTACTTTAAGATGGTATAAATGTTAACAGCATAATGGCCAAGTATATTAACAATGAATAAGTAAAATCTTCTGAAAAACATACTCACAAAAATATGAAATTCAAGCATATATTATACGTTTTTCATTGTTATAGATACAAGTTTATTAATTGTAATAATAACTATATCTAATATTTTTTTCTTATAATTATAAAGTTAGTAATTAAATATAAAACTATATATTTCTTTAAAATAACTTTTAATGAAATGTAAATAAAATAATTTTGATAATGAACTTATATTACATAAATAAAAGATATTTGTTCTTAGCATGTTTTCCTTACTGTAAGGAAATGTAAATTTCAATGAATATTTAAAATATTTTACTGACTTTTTCTTCCAATTTAATTTTCCTAACTTCATAACTTGTGTATTGTATATAGAATATTGTAAATTAAAATTTTGAATAGTTTTTAAATATTAAACAAATATTTAAAAAATGATTTTCATTGTATATATATATATATATATATATATTTATTTATTTATTTATTTATTTATTTATATATATATATATATATATATATATAATATTAGAAAACAAAGAATGTTGTCATTTTTAAGATTAAAATAAAAACGTTTTTATTTTTTACCTAAAATAACTAACAAAATTGTTTTCGTTATAATGCATTATACTTTTTCTATCTATTTATTGTAAATAATCATTGTGAGGGTTTGACTAACTTGTAAATATTCACAATGAATAATTCCTCTTGAAGTATTAAACACAAAAAAAGAAATTTTTTTGGAGTCAATTTTTCTTTAGGTAGAAAAAAGTAATTTGATAATAGCCAATGATAACTACGTTTATATTTGGAATAAAAAACATATTTTTTCTCATAGGTCAAAATTTCATTCAAAAAATTGTGATATTTTAGTAATCGATTAAGAGATACACAAATTTTAAGACATTATAATTTGTTACAGGAAATGAAAGCACGCAGTATTCATTTACTTAATTTTCTCTACTTCTCTATTTTATTCAAATAATTTCATATTGTTTTACCATTGAACTCTTCAGTAATCTATTGATATACTAATTTGAATTTGTTTCAATTATTGTCTGTAATTAATCAATATTTGTATTTGATGATCTGCCTGATCTGGTTTCATCTTCTAATAATTTATTTTCGAAACATTTTTTTAAACCATAAGTGAGTCATTTTATAATTGCTCCTTTTTCAAATATGATACAATTTTTTCTTGTAACTTCAGCAGAGTTAGGACCAAATTTGAATTAGTAAACATGCACGTATTACATTATTTTGTACAGACATTTTTAAGGGTTCAAATTAAATTTTAAATTAAAATGAACACATCGAGATACAATAAACAAATCAAACAAAGTATGTACTTTGTTATTCAATTAATGTCCTAAGTATAATGAGTCATGTGATGCATAAGCAATTTTTTAAATTATGAAACACGCAACAACGACATACCTTTCTTGGTCATCTAATATATACAATTATTTTTTTTATTAAAAATCATCTTTTAGTAGATGTACTTGAAAATATCTTATTTATATTATTTGAAATTCTAAAATAAGTATTTAACCGTTATCATTGAAATCAAGAAATTTATTACTTTCATATTATAAAAAACATTTTAATTAAATAAATTTAAAAATATTATATGCAAATAAATCTATTATTTATAGTGTTACTATATATATACATATATATATATATATATATATATATATATATATATGTATGTATGTATGTATGTATGTATGTATGTATATGCATATAATGTAAGTTAAGGTGACATTTAAAATGAAAATGTTTATTCACAAATCGTAAGAATGATTCTGAAGAAGAGGAGAAAAACGCAGAAACGAAAATAAAAAACACATATTTTAATTAAAAAATATCACAATTCTATCCAATCAAAAATTAATTTATCAATGAAAACAAAGAAATAATAACGTTTCATGTTTGAAAAAGGGTTACGATGTTGGTAAAATAAAATAAAAAAATGAATAAAACGACAGCCTGCATAAAATTTTTCCCGTTCTCTTGCGAATCACAAAGTCAAACAAATTAAAAACACAAGTTACTCTTTTCATTAGGAGAGTAATGTGAAAGAAATAATATTCTTTATCGAAATCATTCGTTGGATTTTTAATTAATTTTTTCCAGTGCCGTTGCAAAGTCATAAAAATACACGCCGTCGTTTCTGACTCGAATGTGCTGTTGCTCCGGAAAAAAATATATATTCAATTAGACTCCGTGCCTCTCTCTGATATCGTTTCGAATCGTTCATTGCTTGTGTAAAAGTTATGCGTTTCTAATGAATCGACTAATTTAATTATAGGCCCGTTTTTGATATATTACTTCGATAATTTTTTTCATCACCATTGTCATGCTTTTTATTGCATTTATTATGATTTCATTTGCGGGCATTTATTTTGTTCATTCGTCTATTGTGTACTTAGTTTTCGTTTCAATTTTTAATTTGTGAGTATCATTTATTGAACATTTTCATTATATATATATGTATATATATATATATATATATATATATATATATATATATTAAAAATAAATTATTTGAAATAAAAAAGTGATAAAATTTTGCTTGGTACATTTTTAATCGAATTGAACATTAACTATATCTTTGTATAATATTAGTTGTCATTCTTAAGAAAAAATGAATAAATATTAGCTATACAAATACGATATCGTTTTTATAAATATGGTAAATTTATTTATTATTTAATTTAATTAATTAATTAATTTAATAAAATTTTTCAATTTAGTTTCTCTTACTTTTTTACTATACTTATCAAACGACCTCGTATATGTTTGAATAAAAAAATATTTCTAATTAATTGAATAAAAAATATATTTTTATCATAATATTTACAGACAATTTTAATTTTATATAAAAGTACATTTCATAGTTAAATATATACAATGTCAAAATTATATTTAAAATTTATTCCAGAATAAAATGTTTCATACGATATTAACACATTGTATGCGGGCAACGTCTCGATGACGTCTTTTGCGCTCTAGTAATAGTATGTGAAAGACATCGTCGAAACGTTTCCCGCATACAATGTGTTAATTTAACATTGTTATTGACAGTTATGGTCATGTTTTTTAACTTAAAAATGATTATATACTCAAAAATGAAAAAAATTAATATATATATATATATATATATATATATATATATATATATATATATTAGGTAGCATAAACGAGACTGAAGGAAAGTAAAAAATAGAAAATGATAGTAAGCAAGTAAATGTACGAGGTCAGACAATTAAGTAATGCGACCGATTTTTTTTCTCGGCCTGTGGTAACACTGCGAACCTGTAACTCCGTCACCGTAATAGCAGATCCCTACTCTCTCGATTAAGACCTTGACCACCCTCGTACGATCATTTCTTCGCCAGCTGTTTAGTGTTTTGTAACAACGCGCGAGTAGTGCATGTCACGAAAATGGAACAGAGAAATTTATTACTGGTTATTACTGGTGATGAAAGTTATTACTAAAAAAAAAAAAGTTATTACTGGTGATGAAAGTTGGTTCTTTCAATATGACCCCGAAACTAAACGACAAAGCCAACAGTGGCTGTCCCCTGGAGCACCAAGGCCAAAGAAGGCGAGAATGAGCAAGTCCAAAGTGAAAACCATGTTGATTTGCTTCTTCGACAGCAAAGGGGTGATTCACAAAGAGTTCGTACCACCTGGACAAACCGTAAATCAAGTATTCTACCGCAATGTGCTCGAAAAATTACGAAAAAGGGTGCTCAGAGTGCGTCCAGAGATCGCGAAGACTTGGGTTCTGCATCACGATAATGCTCCCTGTCACAGTGCGTTCAGTGTCTCTCAGTTTTTGGCGTCTAAAGGCATCGCAACGTTACCACAACCGCCCTATTCACCGGACATGTCACCCTGCGACTTTTTCCTATTCCCCCATATGAAAAAAATCGTCAAAGGTAGACATTTTGACTCCGTTGAAGATATCCAAGAATCTGTGACGAGGGTATTCGGAGAGGTCTCACAAGAAGTGTTCCAGAATTGTTACGAAAACTGGAAAACTCGCTGGAATAAGTGTATAGATGCGGGAGGGGACTACTTTGAAGGGGATCGCAGCAATGTACCTTAATTTTTAAATATACTCGATTTTTGAATTTTGTCACATTACTTAATTGTCTGACCTCGTATGTCTAAACCCTTCAATCTCATTTTGTTCACCTAAATATGTAATCAATATTTATCATAAAAAAATCTTTTCATATCCATTGCTCAATAAAGGTCTTTTCAACACTTTTCACTTTGACCGATTCAATACCTTCCAGTCCATTTTGAAAAGTTTTCTTAGGGCTCTGATAATTTTGGAAAGTTTGGGATCTTGAATTACCACGTTGATCGTATTTAAGTATTTGCGAATATTTTTTACTGTAGCCTGGATTATTTTATAAACTTTCTCTGCATGTCTAGACTTATTAATATTTAAAGAATATTGTAGTACTTATCCTTAGAAACTCCTTTATACTTTCTTACTACTTTGAGGAAGAGAGGTAGGAATTCAGAGAAGAATATATATATATATATTAATTTTCAGCAATTACTATTTGTAATTGTCATCGCTAGTCATACAGAATATTGTATTTGATCCCTAGTCAGAGAAATAGAGTAAGCGGTACTTTTAGCCCAAATGAAAGCAACCTACCTAAAGAAGTAAATCCTGTATGAAAAATCCTGATCAACTCTTCTGCTCATTATAGTGAGTATGATTAAGTACTAGTGAATGGTTATATTCTCACTTAGAAATAGTCTATTAAAGGATAGCCCAAATAAAACTGAAAGATTTAGATTTACATTTACTTACTTACTATTATTTACTATTTTTTATTATCTTTTAGTCTCATTTGAAACACTTTATTAAGCTGATTCATTAATGATGATATTATAATCATATTTATATATATATATATATATATATATATATATATATAAAATTTATATAACAGTATAAAAGAGATATACGAGGGTCGTTTGAAAAGTTTGGTAAAAAAGTGAGAAAAACTGAATTGAAAAATTTAATTAATTAAGTTAAACAATAAATAAATTTACCATACTTATCAAACGACCCTCGTTTGTTTTAAAATTTTTTTAGACACTTTAAAAAAATATTCAGATTGCTTAACTGAGTTGGAAAAAATATATAATAATTAAGGTAAAAGATAAATAGTTCAAATACTTTTAATTTTTCTTATTTTATTATTATAGGTGAAGATATTTTGAAGAAAATAATATATTTTTTAATACTCAACCTAAAATTAGAAAAAATCTTTCACGATAAACAAAATTTCTATCTAATTTATTTCTTTGTCCTGAAAAAATCAAAGAACACTAGCATTTGTAAGTCTCAGATAATTAGTGAGAATTGATCATTAATTTAAGGAATTAACAAAAATATAAAAATGAAATCATGTAAATTTAACAGAAGATTTTAACTTTAAATCCAGAAATAATTTTGGTTTTAAAACAAAATAATATTGAAGTAAACTTGCCAAATTATCAAGAGAATTTAATTACAATATGTAAAAATAAAATAAAAATTATATTTATAACAAAAATTTTAAAAAAATTTAAAGTAAGTAATGATGAAATAGATTTATATAAAATATTTTAGTCTGGCATACATTTGATATAGTTCGTTTACAAAAAAAATAAACTTGTTATATTTTTTATAATTAAATACTAAAAATATCTTTAGGACTTATCTTCTTAACTATCATTAATATCTATCTATATATATTATATATATATATATATATATATATATATATATATATATATATATATTAATGAATTTAATTAAATAACACGTGTGATCAAAACGTATTGGAAAAGTATTGATAAGTTTACGGTCACATAAAATATAACTATTTCCTTTCTATTGTTCGATCCAGTGAAAGAAACGAAACTGAATATATCTGTTCAGAATTTCAGTTACGTTGAACAGCAGGATATTATATACCACACAGTAGCAATACAGAAGTTTTAATATTCGATTCTAATGATTCCATCAGTACATACAATTTGATTGAAATTGACTTTGGATTTGATTAAGATTTCGATTATTATCTACTCGCAATGAACACCAAAGGCTGCCGATTGTCTTCAATAGCATTCAATGTCTGCAGAGTCGTAATTGGTGTTCTTATGAAATGTAATAAGATTGATTTAATTATTAAAGTTTTTGTTTGTCGAATTACAAATGAATATATCTGATATTCGCATCTGTGAATATTTTGTTTTTGATATTTTTTATGTAATTTTTTTTTGTGAAGCTGTCTATAATGGTAAATCGGATATTTTATATTATTTTCGATTAGTATACAATTTTTAATATTATATCTCTTCATAAACAATTACATTTATATATTTTTTAATTATAAATAACTCTGGTATTATTTTAAAAATGATTAAAGTTTAATTAAACTATTTATTTTAATTTTAATAATGATTTATATTTTTATAATTATTTTATTGTAAACATTCTTTATTCGATGTCAAAAATTCGAAAATTTTTTATTTATTAAATAATTATATATATATATATATATATATATATATATATAAAAATCAAATTTAGTTTAAAATAAAAACATTAATCTGTTACAAGCGTTTCATAATAAATTTTCTGTTGGAAAAAATGATAGGTTTATTTATTTAAAATTCACTTTGAATATTTTAAAATACAAATTATATATTAGAATAGTAATAATTTTTAATTATTTAACCGTTTTAGTGCCAAAGAGCGCGATCGCGCTTGTTTTACATGCATTTAGTTAAATTTGGCACTAAAAGGGTTAATATAAATAATAGATTTTAAAATTATTTTTTTTTTATAAATTTTTAATAAATTACTCAACAAAAGTCGAAAGATATAAGGGACTAATATCGATTCTATTTTTATAAAAGTTAAGAATAAAAAATAATTGATTTATATATATATATATATATATATATATATATATATATATTTGTAATTATATTGAAAGAAAAGAAAATTATTTCTGAACAGCTGATCAAGTTAAATGTACTAGATATATTTCATGTCCATTGGTGGTCCATAGCTACTTATATCAGGTTCGATTGACGACTATGGGGGTATTAGTCGGAATCTGTATGATCTCGTGCTGAGAACCAAGTGTCCCCCTCAGTGATTTCTGATTATCCGCGCCGTCGCATTATTGTCTAATATTCAACCTTGCCAGTGGGAAATTATAGCATCTGATTTTTATATATCTGTCACGACCAGTTCGCCTCTACATAAAAACAATCCATCTGGATTTATATATATATATATATATATATATATATATATATATATATATATATATATATATATATAAGCGTATAACAATAGCAAATTAAATTATAGTTTTGATAAATTTCTCTGTATTTCTATCTCATTTTTATTTATCAAACAACGGATTAGTATCAATTGTAGAACTTGTATATATTTCAGTAGCTTTACAGTTACGATTTATGTTTTTGTCATTGATCAGTTTATTCAGCCTCTTTGTCAGTATGTCATTAATCATAATATATATATATATATATATATATATATATATATATATATATATATATATATAAAGTATCCGTTAGAGAAACAATTTATCTATATATTATATTTTAAATTAGTTTTTGAAAATTCCTAACGATTACAAATGTTCTAAAAAGTGAATTTTTATTTAATACAATTTTTTTATAATGAAACCGAACAGTAAGATATTTTCAAGAGATATATATATATATATATATATATATATATATATATATATATATATATATATAAATAGATTTTAAAAATATATACGCAATATTCGTAAGTTTATTAAAATTTACAAAAAATTATAAAGTTATTTTTGTGTGAATATAAAATAAATAAAAAAGTACTTCAAATTTATAGTAATAAACAAAAAAACTATTTTGCAATGCGAAAAAAAAATTAATTTTATAGCAGATAATTAATTCTTCAAGAAAACATACATAAGTTCGGATTAGAAGTCGTAGCGTGGTGGTTAGTAGTTAAACGTATAAGCCTGTAAAATATGAGTGGGATTTGTAATTTCTTATCGGTACTGCATTTAATTTATTAATCACCCTATTTTTAATACAAAATTTCTAATTTAGAATTGAATCAATTAAATTGAATTTTTCACTATGTTTTTTCCTTGGAACAAGTTTTATATACTTCAAAAAGTGTATTAATATTAAAACAAGTATAATTTATTATATTCATATATATATATATATATATATATATATATATATATATATATATATATATATACACCTTTTTTATTAGAAAATAATAGATTTTAGATCAATAATTTATTAAATGTATTATTAATTATTAAATACTAAAAGCATCACATATTTTCAATAGCAAAAATATGATAGTGTGTGTTTGAGAGAGAGAGAGAGAGAGAGAATAAGATGTTATATGATGATGATTTTATGTTTCCTCAAAGTTAAATTTAAAAAAGTATTTTGTCTCTTATAGGTTATTATTGTTTATTAAATGTTTTTAATTTTGCTATTTAAAAATATGTAAAGAAATATTTTATTTTATTTTTCTATTGAGTATCATTAATATTTATTTATTGAGTATCACTAATATTTGTTATAATTCAGATATATTTATATGTTGAGAAATCAAACAAAAATAATGTGAAAGTTCACAACTAAACTAGTATTTTTAATAAATTATTATCTAATTAATTTGTGTCATTTATTATTAATATTTTTTAATAAATGAGGATTACAACATTATAAATAAATATAAATAATAAAATCGTACACAAGTACAAGGTAATTCTACCTTAATTGAAATATATAACTTATATTAAAATTATTGTCATTTAAATAATATTGATTTAATATTGATTTTAATATTGATTCAAAATTTATTACTCATATAATTTTTTATACATCTACACACCCACACATACATACACACATATATATTTATATATATATATACGAGGGTAGTTTGATAAGAATGATAAAAAAGTAAGAAAAACTTATTTAAAAAATGTAATTAAATTAAACAATAAATAAATTTACTATACTTATCAAACGACCCTCGTATGTGTGTGTGTATGTGAAAGGCTAAATAGTTAATTACAATTTGTTGAAGTCGTTATGATTTTTCAATAATCGTCGATGAACTTAAAACAATAATTGTGGAATTAGACATGGCAAGTTAAAAAATATTGTATGTGATGAACTATAGCAAAGCAAAAGTTGTATAAAATTAATTCGTATGTAACAGGATAAAAGAAGTAGAAATAAATTGATTTAAAAAATAAGTCATTAATAAAATATTAATATATATAATTGTAATAACCAATAAAATAAAAATGAAATATGAATTAGAAACAAATTCTTATAATAAGAAGTCGACTATTTCTTTATATGTAAACAAAACAGTTTTTGATTAATATACTTTATTTGTTATTACTTATATTAATATAACATGAGACTTAAATACTAGAATAATACTGTGACTTTAGACGAAAATATAAGAATTAAATAAAGATATAAAAATAATTTAAGTTGGGGAAATGAATATATTGCAATTAGTAAAGTGGTACACAAGACATTATAGAATAAAAATTGACATCAGAGAAACACTCAATTTATTAGCAGTTGAAAATAAAATTGGACTATACCAAATCAAATATTAGGTTGGCAAGTATCTCCCTTCCGCCTTCTGGTCTTTTGAATTTCGCAGCTATGTACAAAAAAAAAAAAGCGAAAGGGAGATACTTGCCAACCTAATATAATAGAATGAACACCAGAATGAATAACAGTCGTCTATCCAAATAATTGTTACAACTTGAGACAATAGCGTAGTGTGGGGCATCATATAAGAAAATGGGCTGTATAACTGAAAAAATTAAATGTCTTATTTATGAAATTGACAACGATTATTTCATACAAATCAGAGAAATACTAAAAAAAATATATTAATAATATGTAAATATTAAAAAAATATAAAAATATATATGGTCATCCAAATGTGACACCTAGATTTGTGTTTTATTAAAAAAACATGTGTATAGGATGGTGTATTGTGAAACATGTGTATAGATTCTTTTGCTTCTTTTTAATAGAACACAAATCTAGGCTTCGCATTTTGATGACCATATATATTTTTATATTTTTAATATTTACATATTTTTAATATATTTTTTTTAGTATTTCTCTGATTATAAAATATATAAAATAAACTAGTTGATTATAAAGAAAACCAAAGTTACAGATGTTTTTAACTAGAGTAAAAATTTTTAAATGAGAATAGTCAGCTATATAGCAAGAGAAGATCTATATTGGATAACATAAATTACTAATGTTGAACTCAGAGACTCAAAAATGCACAAAAAGATATTCACGGATATATGGGATAGAACCATGAGAAAATTGGTTGATCTGGAGTGGAAAAAAATATTTGATCGCTGGAAGTAGAAAGTTTCGAAAGGTATTCATTAGTGAATTTAATTATCATTCATTAGTGGATTAAAAGAGGTTTAGGATGGCGATTATATATATATATATATATATATATATATATATATATATATATATATATTAGGTTGGCAAATATCTCCCTTCCGCCTTCTGGTCTTTTGAATTTCGCAGCTATGTACAAAAAAAAAAAAAAAAAAAAAAGCGGAAGGGAGATATATATATATATATATATATATATATATATATATATATATATATATATATATATATATATGTGTGTGTGTGTGTGTGTGTATGTATATATGTGTATACATTATATTAAATATTATTTTTCAAACGAAAAGTTTGTTGATCTGGTGTGAAAGAGAAAGGTTTGATCGCAGGAAGTAGAAAATTTTGAGAGACCTTCATTTATCAATAAATTAGAAGATGAAGAGGTTGATGATGACAGTAATATATATATATATATATATATATATATATATATATACGAGGATTGTTTGATAAGTATGGTAAATTTTAAAATTAATGAAAAATTTAAAAATTTATTAAATTTAAATTTTTTTAAATTTTATGATAATTTTTTTATTATACTTATCAAACGACCTTTGTATAATATTATTTTTTAATAAAAATTATTGTATATTAATTATCAAAATATAAAATGTACAATATAGGAAATTAAATAAATACATATGATTTATTTAGAAAACATTTACATATTTTATTATTTAAACAATAAAATATAAAAATAGACCCAATCTAAATTAACAATTGAAAATAATATTTATTGAATGCAAATGATATCAATACAAACAACATAAATCAGCTAGTTTCATAATAGTTTGAAGGACAACTTAAAATTTCAAACGTAAATCATCGCTGACTAAAAACAGAACGACAAGTTGTCTTATATGTCAATCCTTTTAAATATCATAATTGTTTGAATTGATGACAATTTATTGCAATATATTAAGTAAATGACATTTTAAGATTATCGTAATACGAAATAAATGCAAATCTGTTTTTCAATGGAACGTGAACTAATGATTTAAATAAATAGAGTAATAAATTTATATGAATTGGAATAAATTTCAAATAAAAGAAATCGAATAAATCAATATTATATATATATATATATATATATATATATATATATATATATGTTTCTGTATGTGTGTATATGTAGAAACATTGATGGATATTCGTTATATCTAAGTATTTGATATACGCATCCTGGCCACGAAACAAACAAACGTACAGTCCTCTCCCTGAACTAATCACAAAATATGCCAGCCGCGCTATAAAAAGTCAAACTCTCGATGGCAATGTATTGATCCCCTTTGTGCTATGCCGCCAATTATTTTAATTTGATTTGACGATGCCATTTCCTTTCGGTATACAGTGTGTCTGCTTACCCAGGTATTCGACTTGGCGTTTGATCTATTCCTCACCTTGATACAACAGACGTCACATAATTCATTTCTAATGTATATATAATTCGCTTTTTATTGTGAGAATCGTACACTTTTCGTTTCATCCTTACCTATTCGATTTGCTTTTTATTATAAATGGACGTAATTTTTTATGGAATCCACGTATATGTGTACACATGTATATATATATATATATATATATATATAATATTAGAACGACGTGTTGAACTCTTAATACGTATAAAACTGTAAACACTATTCGTTTTATTGGAGTATGAATTAATCTTCTTGATCAATTTGAATACAGTTTAATAAATCAATCATTTTTTAATAACACTTGATTACAACTATATGAAATATAAAAATATGATAATTCATTTACACGAAGGACTATAGAATTTAAATTTGCTTTTCTTTGTCATTTAATTATTGAACTGTTATTTAGCAGTTTTTTTAATGAATCTATTATTCAATTTTAATACAGTTAAACTTTTTATATAAATATTCTTTGATTCAAGTTCTTTTTAAAAACATCTTACTGTTATCTTTTGTAAAAAATATTACTTAATAACAAATAAAAATTAAATACATTTTGTATCTTTAACAAATATTTTATTTCTTCTTCTAACATTATTAAATCGTTAATGACACAGCAAAATATAAAAATTATTGTACATTGTCAAATATCAGTTTATCATTTCACAAATTTGTTTTTTTCGAAAAATCAAAGTTTAAAATGTTTTCGTTAAATATATAGGGTTTTCCAAAAAACTATTCAGAAGTTTAAATGGAAATGAAACAAAAAGTACTTAATTAATTAATTATTTATTTTTAAATATATTCTATGGTATTAATGATGGAATACAATTTCACTCATATGAACACCACGACTTCGCTTGACATAAGACATTTGTTTAGTGCAATTTTAGTCACTCTTTTAATTGTAGTCCAATTTCATGAATTACACGTTCAGTTTTTATTTTTAATGCTTCTGTTGTTTGTTGTTTTTTAGAAAAATTAATGATTTCACATAACCCCATAAAAAAGAATTCCATAGAGTTAGATAACATGCTCTTGATGGCTACTTGATGGGTCATTTTCATGAAATAATGGACTCATTAAATTTTTTATTTCAATAAGTCTATATTGAAGTTTTTACAATTTCTAAATCATGTTGATGTATTAAAGGTTCCATAATAATTTTCTAAAGTATACTGAGTTGAAATGTCAAAATAAGCTTAAAAAAATCATATACGGCTACCACCAACTGCCAAAGTTCTGACATTCTTATTAGAAAATCCTATATTTAGGATAATATTTACTTGTAAAAGTTCTTGTAAAATAACGAATGGTTAATAATATTTAACTATTTAACTTTTTATAAATTAAATTTAGATTTTACAGATAATTAATCAATTTAAAATCTATTATATGAGTAATTATATTTTTATTCGTTTTTCTTTTACTGTTTTTCATTAAGTTACTACTTTTTATTTTCCTTTTAAGTCCTAATGTTTTATTTGAATTCTAATTGTATTTTAATCCTAAATTTTAAAACTTAATCCATTTTTTAAGAAATTGTGTATAAAATCAAAAATAAAATTCTAAATGTTCATGACCAGTAAGAAAATGTTTTAGTTGATACTCTGATTAAACACAGCGAAAAAGTCTCATTGAAGATATCAAAAAAGTCTCACTACTTACTATAAATTTTTCATTTTGTGAAACGACCAAAAATGTTCAAGTGTAACTACCTTAGAATAAGTGTTCTAGTACTTTTGACTTATACACAGTCAAAGTATCAAATATATGTTCAAAAAATCAGTAAACATTATCTAGCCCTCAAATAAATTACTTATTCTGATAACATAAAATTTCATAAAAAATATTCAATAATCACTTCTTGTACATTTTATTTACTAGGATTTATTTCAATGATCATAGAAACTTTATTATAAGCCTGGCTTATAAAATGCATGTAGTTTTACAATTTAATTTTACAATACTACGCTCTGGTGATGATTTCGAAATACGTATCATTAACTAAAGTGAACTATAAATGATTATTGACACATTTATAAAATGATTAATTATTTAAGTAGTTATTTTTTTTGTGCAAAAATTTATTTTTGATTTAAAATGTTATTAAAATATATGTTAGTTAATATAAATATATAAATAAAATTAAATAGAGTATAAATCAAATATAGAATAGATAAAACAATGAGGTCTAAAATATATAAAAAAATAATGTCAATCTAATATCCCTGCTAACAAATGACGTTTGTCACAATATAATTGAACACGAATAAATAATCCTTCACCAATTAGTTAAACAAAATAAAATATTATATGTAAATGTACAAGTTAATGTGAGTCATTTATAGTTGTCAATATATTTTTTTCAAACATTATTAGAACTAGTTTTTTTCTCTATATATAAATTAAAAGAGATTCTTTTAAGAATTACAATACGAAAACATGTGTAGGTAGAAGAGAATATCAAACTGAGACGAAAAAACTACCTTTATTAAAATTTAAATATTTTAACTATACGATTTATACGACGTTCGTTCTATCATCGCCATCGATATATTATGAATTTTATTATATGTTCTTATTGGGTGTGGAACACCCAAGAATATGCTGTGTCTGCCTTATTATTTATTTTTGTCAGGAGTGAGATAGAGTTTTCTAGACACAAAACGGTTGTTTCCACTCTGATCATACATTTCTCTAACACTTTTATTTTAATATGCTTTTAACACTTATACTTGTTAGAACGTTTACAGATTGTTTATGTACGAGAGTTAATTAAATACTTGTACTTTTAAAATAATGTCACTATTATTTAAAGAAGTTAACAGTTTTTTTTTAAAAAAAAAACCTCAACTACTCATTCAAATTAATAGCTTAGTCATTGGTTTAGTGCGTTTAATTCTTGCAAATAATTATATTAAATTCGTTTTTCTTACTAAAATTTCACTGAAAATTTAAAATATATTAGTGGTAATTACTTATAATTAATAAAACAGTTAGGTAATTAAATATCCACTTGTGATTTCAATAAATAAGTCAATAATGAAAACATAATTTTTAATTAAAATATTTAATAAATTTATAAATCTTATTTTTTTGCATTTAAAAAAAATAATTATTGAAAATTCAATAATAATTATACTTAAGGTTCATACAAAAATGAATTTATTTGCAATGATCAACTATAGTTGTGATTTATTTTTAGTGTTTTGTTAGTTTTTAACTATTATATTTAATTTAAATTAATATTTGATATACCAATTTATTAAATAATAGTAATGATATGTTCTATTATACAGGGTAGCATAAATAAGACTTAAAAATAATACAGGATATAAGTAAATAAATGTATGTCTAAACTCTTCAGTCTCATTTGAGTCACCCTATCTAGAGTAACATGTTATTTTGAAATTAAATTATTAATTATACAAATTCTTTTTTCAATTTTAAATCAAGTGCAAAAGTAGATTGGTATTAAGGTATTAGATTTCAGTTATTATTAAGGATGAATATATATTTATTAAAAATTAAAAAATTATCAATATTCTTTCTATAATCTTAATTTTTAATTTTATATTATATGAATTAAAAACAAATATTATTAAGGATTTGTCGTTAATGCTATTTCACTTATTCAGAAATAAATCACTTATTTAACTCACCCTATTCTATAAAATTTTGTAATAGTGGTCAATAAATTATTAAAATTTTTATTAGCAATTTTTAATGATTGAAGAAATGATTTATTTATATAAAAAAATTATATTTATTTAATTTTAAAAGTTAATTGATGGATTTTTATAGAAAAACCAGTGCAATAATTGTCTTATTTGATAAAATAATCTATCCTAAATTTTATCAAATTTATCTTGGTTTGTTATATGTTTCACAATATTGAAAATACTATTTTTATATGTATTAAATATATTTCTTTTTATAAGGATGATTAAATTTTATACATTATTATAGACGATACATAATTACTGTTATAGTTTTTATATACTATTGTAGGGTGGCCTAAATGAATATGAAGGATAGTAAAGAATAGTAAATGATAATATGCAGGTAAATGTATGTGTATACGAGAGTCAATTGATAAGTATGGTAAATTTATTTATTGTTTAATTTAATTAATAAATTAATTAAATTAAAATTTTCAATTTAGTTGTTCTTATTTTTTACCATACTTATCAAGCGACCCTCGTATATAAACTACTCTATACAAGTATCATTAGTTTTCGAAGAATTATTTCTCATTTTTTTAATACTTATTTCTTATTCTTTATAATTAAAAAATATTTCATTTTTCACAATATGTTATCGAAACAAACGAAATCGAATTTATTATCAGTTAAGTATTTACAGAAATTATTGTTTAGCTTTTTAATATAGCTGAAGATTAAATACATCTATTTTTTTAAGTGACTAAAATATATTTGTTATTATTATACTATAAATATGATGATTTTATTAATAAATATTGAATAATCTATAATTTATTATATATATTTATATTATAATACCAAATTTATTTACTATGATAGTAGAAAAGCTTAAGACTCTAAATTTGATGAAATAAAAGTACTAGAGAAATACTTAGTTTCCTACGATTGGAGTTTCTTTGAATATTTTTTTTATTTTTTATGGTGAAATATTAAGAAAAATAAAATTAAAACATCATATTTTATGATTAATAGCATTTATCGTAAAAGTTCATTCATTAGAAAAAACTTCTAATATATACCATCATCGACCTTTCTCTATCTACTCTTGGATAAAGACCTCGTTTAAAAATTTCTATTCTAATTAAACCAGTTCTTTTCTCTTTCATTCAAAAACAACAAATTTCCTAATATTTATATTCTATCAGTTTATGGATCCTTTCTTTAACCTTTTTATATTTTTGGATTTCCAATCAATAACTTATTTTTTCATCAGTGATCTTCTTGCTTCATTATACGAGTATGATCGACCTATTTCCATTTTAAACTTTTTTTCTCTTATTATAATGTCCTTGAATTTGATTTCTTTCAAATTTATTTATTATTTCTCTTTATTTCTACGAATTGCTTCTAATAAAGATTTTGTCATGAATCTTAGTAGTGATTATATCTGCTGAATTATTGTTAAATTTAATTTTAATTATCATTTTATAAGTGATAACAGGTAGAATGCTTAAATCAAACATTTTTTTCTTTAAATATAGATGAACACTTGATAATATGAGAATTTCTTTCGAATTAATACCATCCCTTTTTCGTTTTTCTGTTCACTTTATCTATAAATACTTCTTTTGGATTAATAAATTGTCCCAAATACACATAGTTTTTGCCTTTTTCTCTAATTGTATTTTTTTAAATTCATAAATTCATTTTATATTACTTTTATTTTACTACTGATCATCATAAGACTAAATTTTGAATTTCTTTCCATAATTCTTCAATTCTTTTTTTAATTTTATATGAGTTTATTGACAAAGTAGTGATATCAGAAATACCCAAGCAACTAAGTATTCCTCCAGTACTTTTTTGCTATCAGATTCTCGATTTATTTTCAATTAGTATCTTTAACACTTCTTCTATCATTGTAAATAATTTTGGTGGTACAATATTTATATATATATATATATATATATATATATATATATATATATATATATATATTAATATTGTAACACCAAAATTATTAATATTTTTATATTAGGTTGTGTAATATGAAATATCGAATTTCTCATTAGTCACAAGTTGATCATTTAAGTGATTAGTTATATGTTTAAAAGTTATAAGTTCTTTTGTGCCCTTTTAAATTTCATACAGTCCTCAGTAAGTCATTGTTATTTTTTTAAAATTTTTGGTTAATTGTAATTTTTGAAGAAATTTTGTATAAATGTGTCGACCAAGGAATTATATACGAGTTCAAATTGGGAAATAGCGCGGCACGTGCCACTCGCAATTTCAACTGTATTTGGCGATGGTACCGTTAATGAACGAATCGTACAGAGATGGTTTGAAAAATTCCGTTGTAGAGAAAAGGACTTAAAGAATAAGCCTTGCTGAAAACTACCTGTCCTTGTTGATGATGTCGTTCTTCGAGCGCTAGTGGAAGCTGATCCCTCTCAAACATTGTCTTCCTACGCAGAAGAACTTAGGATGTGGTGCAAAACCATCAAAAACCATTTCAAGAACATGGGAAAAATTAAAAAGCTCGACAATTAAAAAATCAATTTTTATTTCTCATTAAATGATCCAATATTTCGTATTATAAGACCAAATATATATATATATATATATATATATATATATATATATATATATATATATATATATATATAATATTGATGAGGTATGTAATAACATTAAAAAAAAGAATTTAATAATTTATTTAAAAATGTCAACTTTTATTACCATTAAATATAAAAAAAGTATTTTTAACAGAGATTTATTCGTTGAACATATTTGATTATATATTTTTCGATTGCAGTGATTTAGACAAGAAAAAACATGCCCATTACACAATTCTTCGATAGAAACACAATATTTCCACTCGGTTCGATTATTTATTATGTAATAAACATTAATGTTTACGATTCCTCTTTCAACTCCAGCATCCTTTTACCGTAACTCATATACAAAGAAGCGCACATACATACACGTATATGAGTGAGTATTATTAATAAAATATCAATTTACAAAATTCAAATCGATAATGTACAATAAATATCAAAAACACAATACGGTCATATTTTACAAGTCTGATAATACGATTATGTGTATAATTTTATGAGGTGAGTCAGTGCGGTAAGGTTGGGCCCGGCCGAGGTGGTCATGTGACAACGGAGCGTCGCCAAGGCACACTTGATTATAAGTTATGAGACATAATTTGACCCGTTTGCTCTATTGTTCGGTTTTCACTTGATCGTAACTTTCCTTTGTTATGTTTTCGGACCCACATGGATATATATATATATATATATATATATATATATATATATATATATATATATATGTGTGTGTGTGTGTGTGTGTGTGTGTGTTAATTGTCATAGTTGTATATATTTTATTCGTGTTGTATTCAATTAAATACCACAAAGAAATAACTAAGTGAATTTTATTAATCGATCATTTTTAAGAAACGTTTATCAAAAAAAATGTTTTTTTAATTGTATTCGTTATTATCAAAAATCGACTTTACTCTAGAGTTACAAATCGAAAACTAATAGAAAAAGAAAACACCACAAAGCGATAATATGCTTATAATATGCGTATAATATGTACATGCGCATTTTTTTTTGGGGGTGGGGGCGAATTCAAACCGTACTATAGTAAAATCATACTAATCGAAGCCGCACTATGCGAGACATTTCTGTATATATAAAAAATCTCTGACGATGATGGCATCGTCATCGAAATGCACATTAGCTCATTATTGTTACAAAATAAAAAAATGAACAATAAATGATTATTGAACATTTTATAACATATTGTGATTTTGGGGGTAAAAATTAATTTGTGTTAAAGTAAATTTGCCACACTTATAAAACAAACATTAACATAATCAAAATGTTTTATATACTACACTATAACACACTTGTTCTATTTTTATAATTTTTTTTTTAATTCTATTTCAAAAATTATTTTGGATACTTGTCAAACCAGCTTTGAACATATTCAGTAAACTTGTAATTTTTGTAGATTTTTTTCTAAAAACTCCTTTAGTGATCCAAACAAAAATAGAATAATCAAAAAGAATAAAATAATCAGAAAGAACAATAGCGATGAATGTCTAAGAAATGGAACTAATTGTGGTAAAACTGTTATATAAAAAATACAATTATTTTAACAGATAGTTTTCAAATAAGATAATCAATTAAATTTATAAATGGGTAAATTAAATACACACACACACACACATACATATATATATATATATATATATATATATATATATATATATTCATTTAACTTTTTCAATAACCTTTAAAAAAAATTAAAATATTTCTTAGACACTATTTTACAAAGAATTCAGAAATATAAAACTGTTTAATTAATAGAATCAATTTAATTCGAAAATATAAAATTTGAACACATATACATACATTCCTATACAGTACACATTATGTCTCACACCCTTTTATCGCCAAAATTCCCTACCTAAAAAAATTAGTTTTATATATGTATATTAGGTTGGCAAATATCTCCCTTTAGCATTTTTTTTTTTTTGTACATAGCTAATCAAAAAGAAATTCAAAAGACCAGAAGGCGGAATTGTGGACTGTTATATAAAAAATTAAACATTTTAACAGATAGTTTTCCAATTAATATACATATATATATATATATATATATATATATATATATATATATATATATTTATTAAAATTATTACTTTTATTCAAAATAAAAACTTTATAAAATATAAATTATTTTCAAATTGATATTACCCAATTATTTATATAATTAATCAACAGATACAAGCAAGTTCATTTTCAAATTTTTACATATATATATAAATATATATATATATATATATATATATATATATATATATATAAATATATATATCCGATTAACTTGTTCAACAAACTTCAATATTCTTTTAAAAAACAGCTATTAAAATATTTCTTCTCCAAAGTAATAATTTATCCTGCATTTCTCAATTTAAATGCACCTGCAATTCGAAGTATTTCCACAAAATGTCAAAGCCAGAAATAATAGATTCTTGTCTATTTTTATTATCTACAAAATATTTTAGCACGTATTCGACATCTTTTTCTGGAATTTAAATATATACTCCTATACTGGTCTTATTACGAATAGGGGTTATATTCAGATACTTTTTTTCTATTTTAAAGACATATGGTTTCTATTATATAAGGAATTAAAATAAACTGAATATACATCTTGGATAAAAAAATATTCAAATGTATGACTTGACTAATTAAGTTTACTTTCTCTTTTTTATTAGAAAGTAGTTCTAAATACAATAGTAATTTTTATTGTTTTTTAATTGTACATAAATATACATTTAATTCCCGGAAAAAGTAATTAGTAATTGATATAGTAAATTAAGAAAGATTGGGTGGTATATTCAATTGAATAAAAATAATAAATTTAAATAATATAGAAAATTATTATTGAAATTTGTAAAAATTATAAGTATTAGCTGTAATAACCAAATTATTTTTTTAAATAATATTTTTTTAAAAATATCAAATTGATTATCACTTTTCGAGTATTCAATGAAAATACCATTTTATGATAAATAAATTATCAAAAATTAAAACGTTCTTTATATTATTTGTATGGTATTAGGTTAAATTAAATATCTCATTAATCTCTTATATTTTATAACATTGATTATTTTAAATTTGAGTAGATATTTGGTTAATAACAATCTCCATAGAACTAGTATAGCATTTATCATCGATCAGACTGAAATCTCGATCATATTTTTTTTTTAATCCATCATTAAACCGTTTGTTCGTTTACAGTACCATCACTATGTACATTGAAAATATTTTTTGTTGTTTGTACCATGATTTTCTCCTTACAGAAATAAAAAAGAATAATTTATTGAAAAGACATCTTTTTATTACTTATTTTCAAAATAAGATCATTTCAAAAAATTGTAACCAAATATAGAGTGACTTAAATGAAAATGAAGTATAATAAGGATAATATATAATAGTAAGGAAGTAAATGTATACTTAAACTCTTCAATTTCATTTAGACCACCTTATATATTGATTTTTTAAAACCACGCGTCCAAGTGTCAGCTATTAGAATAGGTTTGTATTTTATAGGTTAGGAAAAATATAAAAATACAATTTACTGCCAAAATCCGATATTACTTTTTAACCAATCCTATAATACTTAAATGATATTGAAAATTATTCTAAATATTCGTGAATTTTGTAATTATATTGGAAGTAATAAATAGAAAATAATCAGTACAAATATTTTATAAATAAACTTACATTAGTATTCATGTATTGCTTTTTTTAAAAAAAAACGAAACAAATTCGTTATGTGACTACATAAAATTCTAAATCCATGTGTATCAATACGGGGGGACTGGTAGACGTATCATAAAGGATTTATTCGATTTATCGTCAGGGCCGATCGAAGAGTTTAAACCGTGTTTTACACAAGAAGCGTTTGTTGTGCCCACGGCCGATGTCACATCCAATACAACAGGTAGTAAAGTGACACTCAGGTCTCAACTAAGTCGACCTGATGTTGCTGCCGATCCGCAGTCCGAGCCACATTTTTCGATGCATTTTTTTATTCAACTCTTCAAATATCTTTCCATGTTTATTTCATAAGACCTTGAATGTATTGGAATCCCATTAGATGTATGTTTATTATTACTATTATTATTATTATTCGTTTTTTTCTGTTTGTTTAGTATGCAAATGATTTTCAAGATCATATTTTATTATTGTATTTAGACAACGTATTTGAATGAGAAATATTTGTCTATTATTTAACTTTGAAAAAAATGTAAATTTTATTTTTATTAAAAATATACAATGACATGTATGGGTTATTTATGAAATAAGTCGAATAGTCAACTTATTGAGATGATAACTGATGTGTTATAAGTGTGATTCGTAGATTAAGAGATATGTCATTATTTATTAAGACATTGTTTTTTAATAGTTTCTCAACAAACTTAAAATTATAATAAAAACCAAAATGAATATTTTTTCAATAATAAAACATTTTTATCTATGGAATAAATAAAATCAATATTTCTGAAAATTATTATTTGTTATAAATAATTTAGTAAGATAAATTAATACAAATTTTTGTTTGAAATATTTTTTATTTATATTTATTTTTTAAACATATAGTAACATAATAATTTGCTTCCATAAATACAGAAATAAGAATTTTTTTAAAAATAAATGTTAATAAGAATTCAAAAGTAGAATTATATCTTATTATTTTTTTTTAAAAAAATGATAGTTATATTAATTACTACCAAAAATTATTTCATTTTCTAAAAAAATATTTAATTTATTTATTTAAATTAATTCTAATATCAACTAAAGTGTTCTATTGGAAAATTTTATTACTATGATGTTTACCATTTTTTAGATAGCTGATTTATTTTATTATAAAAAAATATTATTTTTAAAGGAAAAGAACTATTTTATACTTTTTTTAAAAAATACATAAATAATTCATTTTTATCTTAAAAAATAATATGTTTGGAGAATATAAATGTGACTGCGAGTATGAAAAATGTGATTAATAGATTAGAATATTTTAGCTCAACTTATTCTATTTCTATAATTTTTTCTATAGAAAATACGGTCTAGTATTATTGATTTATTTTTTCTGATTGAAATTTATGTTGATTTTATGATTATAATTGTTGAATTACATATAATAAGTATTAGTATTAATTATTTTAATACTTTGTAGTACATTAATATTTTTGGAATTCACTTAAAACGTGATATAAATGTATATACGTATTCTCATTATTATCCTCAGTACTATAACTCTTAGAAACTTGGCCTTTCTAACAACGTTAGTCTAGTAGAGATTTTTTATTTATATATATATATATATTAAAATATAAACAATCTACCTCTCCTTATTTACTGCTAAATGAAGGCCTTTCCCAAAACTTTCTATTTCCATTGATTCAACACCTTTTTCTTTCATTTTATATCGACAAATTTTCTCATATTTTTATCTCATATAAGTATAAATTTTTTCCAGTGATTTTTTATATTTCTGGTTTTCCAATCAATAATTTCTTTTGTTCACTGATAATATTTTCTTCTTATTGTATAATCATCTCATTTCTATTTTAAATTTTTCACTTTTGTTGAAGTATCTTTATTATTTTTTGGCTTTTGTTTAGGTATTAGTCTCAGCATTTATTTTTCCATGTTCGTCTTTATTGTATGGAGTTGTTGAAATATTCGAGTAATTAAGATCCATATTTCACTATTATAAATGATAACAGATATAATATATTGATCATAAACTCTTCTCTTTAAATATTGGAAATGTAGTTACCCCAAATAAAATTTGAGGATTTAAATATACATTTACTTGCTTATTATTAATTGCTATTCTTTACTATCCTTCAGTCTCATTTGGACCACCATACATTTAATTTCACAATATAGGTACTTATTTAGAATTAAAATATAGAATTTTTATTTTTTTTGTTCACCTCATTTAAAAGTGTTTATTTTTTCACTTATGAATCCCCATATATATATTTCCAAAGTTATTGAATTGATTAATAAATATATTATTCCCTTACACTGGACTATTATATAAAAAGGTTTAATAATTACTTATTGTTTTCTTTTTACACGCTGTTCATGCCATCATATAAAAATGTCTTAATACTGATCTTTAAAGATGGTTGAATTAGAATCGAAATACTAATTAATAAAAAAATATGAAAAACGAAAAATTATTACACACGTTTATAAAATATTTTAATATAGATTTCATTTAAATTAGCATAATAACTATTTGAATTATAAGCTAATACCTATATTTAATAATTCTAAAATAGATTTTTTTAATAATTTTTTTATTATTTTATATGTAAAAAAATTGTTTTCTTGCTGTATCCTTTTTTATTTTCTTTTTGTATTTTGCCATTTATTTTTATCATAGCTCTTGGTTTTTATACTATTTATATATTATTTTTCTATTTTTATAATCAAAATTAAAAATCCCTTATAATATTTAAAAGTATGTTCCAGTTTACATCATTCCAAAACTTTTTTAGGTCTATTAATGCAATACATATGTACATACATACACACACACATACATATATATATATATATATATATATATATATATATCGGTTTCTCAACATAGAACATCTTTTCTATGATCTGTTTTAATCCTTATATCGTTTCTCGTATTCTAGTTTCTTTAAATCTGTACTAGTCTTCTGCTATATTCTGTTTTATTTCGTTGTTAATCCTATTGTATATTATTCATGCTAATATTATATTTTTGATAAGTGTGAAAAGTGGTTAAGTGCAGGGTGCTGTTTGTAATTTATAATTATAATAAACTGCTTGACCCGGTTTCAACATAAATTTTTCCAAACATAAAATATCTTTTGAATGGGATGTATAGCGTCATTCAAATGTGATGCCTAGATTTGTGTTTTATTAAAAAGAAAAATGTATATAGGAAAACATGTGTATAGTTTCTTTTTAATAAAATTAAAAATAGGTGTCGTATTTGGATGACCCTATATAGTGTTAAGATATTATATGGAATTTTGCCTAAACATAATAAAAAATATTTTTCAAACGAAAACATACGTCTTAATTTATTTTATCTCAAATTTATTGTATTAAGGTATCATGTCTTGGAATTTTATATATATATATATATATATATATATATATATATATATATATACATCTTCAAGTCTACGTATGTGTGTTCATATTTGTGTACATAACCATGTGAAATATGTGCGTGAATTAAAAAAAAACACACATTACAACGTATATAATAATCGCAAACATGTAAGAAACCAGATAATGTGTAATATAATAGACACGTTTCTTGTGACTCAACGTGTCCGTAAGCCATTATCGTTAATCTGACAAACCGAATGATATCTTCATCAATCTGACAAATCAACACACACACCGCAACTTAAAATATTCATAAAGCGATCGTAAAAAAAAGAGTTCAACGACGAGTTGACAAAGAGACGGCATCACAATTATGATCAGTGTCAGACGAGACGTCACCCAGTAAAACAGTAAGCTACTGACCGCGAAGTAATAAAACAATGTAACCCAACCCGAAACTATGTCCATTTTTTTATCATAACCAACAACAAATAGTTTGTCACACACTAGTTAGTTATTATGAAGAAGCTGTTAGTCGGACTGTTTCTGGCATTGGCGTCACTGCCAAGATGTGGAAAGTGCATGTAAATGTATGATTAAATCATATATTTAACTCTTTTGTTCATAAAGTTGATTAAAATAAGTCAAACATTGTAAACACGTACATACATTACAAATAAATTCTTATTTATAGACGTCTATTTCATAAACAATTTTTCAGTATGAAAAATTTGCTTTTTGTATTTTTACACTTTTTATAATCAAAAAATATTAATTAATTGTTGAAAAAGATTAGTATATTTTTAATATTTGTTATTTTATTATTGTGAATATATATATATATATATATATATATATATATATATATATATATATATATATATATATATATGTGTGTGTGTGTGTGTGTGTGTGTCTGAAAACTTTAGAAATAATAGTGAAAATTCTAGATGAAGGGATGAAATTACTATTTCTTAGTAGTTATAAGAAATGAGTTCAGAAAGAAGTGATAGACGAGTTTAATTCCAGAGATCTTATAAGAAATCTAAAAATAGATATCAAATCACCTTATTGGATTTCTTTTATGATTTTTTTTGCATAAAATTTATCCGATATTTCGTTTTCATTATTCAAAACCATTAAAAAAGTCTATTTTAATTTTTAAATAAATAATAATCCCATTTTTCATTTGTGAAAAAGAATATTTATGGCCCTCCAAATGTAGATTTGTGTTTGACTAAAAAGAAAACAAAAGAAACTATACATATATTTCTTTTCAAAAAAACATAAATCTAGGCGTCACATTTGGATGATTCTATATTTTGTTATTATTCCAGAATTTCTAAATATTATCTATATATATGAGGGTCGTTTGATAAGTATGGTAAAAAAGTAAGAAAAACTAAATTGAAAAATTTAATTTCATTAATTAATTAATTAAATTAAATAATAAATAAATTTACCATATTTATCAAATGACCCTCGTAATTTCAAGTCGAAGTAAAGACATACTTGTGAAAAGTTAAAATCAACTATATAATTCGTAATACAATAATAATATTTTATTAAGGAAAAGGAATTATTTTTTTTTTAGATTTTTTAAAAATTATTTCTATATTATTAACAAATATTCTTACTCAAATAACAGATTTTCTTGTTTTGTATTTTTGGCAAAATAAATAATACTATATTTACTTAAAAAATCTATCTCACTTCAATTAATTATTGTTTAAAATTTAAATTACATTCATTTCAATAGTTCAATTTCTTTCAACCTTATAACATTTTGTAATTTTTGAATTATAAGTTTATATAGTAATTTTTTATATTTATTTAAAGTATGTAACTATATAATGAATATATTATTTTATTTTATTTATATTATCCAATTTATGTATTTATAAATAACATATTTCGTTATTTTTGTCAAAATATTAGTACAATATATTTTTAATACTTCAAAATGAAAAACTTTACTACTTTGAAATAAATGTTATTGTTGAAGTCAAAAATTCAGAGTAAATAATTAATATTTTATATTAATTTCATTTTATATAGATTATTTGATCTTCATTATCATCACCAATATTTTTCTATCCACAATTGCATAAAAAATTTTCCCAAATTTTTTCACTTCCTGCGATTTAATACATTTATCTTTTATTCTACTTTAACAAATTTTCCTGTTTCTAGCCCATGTATCTATATATTTCTTCTTAATGCTGTTTAGATATTTGAATTCTCACTCTACATTTTTTATTGTCAATTGATATCTCTTCTTGCTATATGATCAACCCATTTTAAATATTTTATTTTTTAGTTTGAGTGACGAGTGTTTGAATGATTTAGAAATGAGTGAATTAGAAAGAAAACTAAAGTTTCGTTGACTTTTTTCTCACTCACTCATTTATCTTTCTATATTTACGTAATACACACACACACACACACACACACACACACACATATATATATATATATATATGGTCTAAATGAAACTGAAGAATAGTAAATGATAGTAAGCAAGTAAAAATATGTCTAAATCTTTCAATCTTATTTAGACCATTCTATATACAGTATATATATATATATATATATATATATATATATATATATATATATATATATATATATATATATATGTATTTGTGTTTGTATGTAACTAAGTCATAATAATTACTAAAGTTTTTATATTTCACTTTATTATTTAAAATTTAATTATTTTTATAAAATAAAAATTTAGTCAATTATATAATAACTTTAAATTATTTTCCCCCATAAACCCATTTTTACAATAAAATACCAGAACTTATTATTGTATTTATTGTTTTAGAACTGTGGTTGATTCACTTTACACAAATGAATTTTAACCCCAACACCACAGTAATTTAAAATGTTCAAAAATCACTTATTGTTCACTTATTATTTATAATTATATAATCTATAATTATATCGGTTGATGCATTTCGATGGCAACGCCATCATCGTCAGAGCCTTTCTGTTGATATAGCCTTTATTATTGTATATTACTATTAGATTTAATGATCTTCATATAAAAATATCAATTTAACTGAAAGTGTAATTATTGTTTTGAGCTCAAACTAAAGTTCTGTTAAGCAATTCTATATTATTAAATTTAACAAGATTTAATTTATAATTATATCCAGTAAATTTTGACAGTCACTAGAGCTACCATTATATAATTCTTATAAGTTTTTTTTATATTATCCAAGTTATGCCATCAAAAATGTCAAATATTTGTATATAGTAAATACAGTATCTATAATATATATTTAAAAACTTAAGTTTTACTATATTTGATGAACATCATTACAAGGCATATATATATATATATATATATATATATATATATATATATATATATATATATAGTATAATTGGTAGCATTAATATTTGTAGAATATGATCTTAAATGACACTGTCGACAGGGCATATATTCGAATTAATTAAAGCGCGCCACTGTCCCAGAACCCAATTTTATTGCCACAGAACGTATCATCCATTTCCCATTTCCAAGAATCACAACAAACTCCCCGACTACAATATTTATTTCACAAATTTATGCTTCTAAGATCGAATCACAAAACAAATGTATACCTGCAATTATTTTTGTGATGAATGAACGTACCTTCTGACAGCTATACTTATACAAACCAGTATGCCACTAGAATACATTATGAATATATATATATATATATATATATATATATATATATATATATATATATATATATATATATATTTATATAAAATATACGTTAACTTGTTTCAAAGTCAACCTTATGTTGCTTACGCGTAATGTTAATTGGAAGTTCTTTTGAAGTATGATTACTTGCCGACACATGATACTGACAGTACCGCAACGATGACAGCTTTATAATTTTATGATTTTTTAACAAATTTTATAAGAATATTTGTATACATATTTTTTGTGTTTTTCTTGTTTTTATAAATATGTGATTATACAATTCGATATTATCTCTAGTGATCACCGAATGAATATAAATTTCTATAAATAGAATATAATAAAATTAAACGTTTATAATGTTTGTTAATTAATTTAAATAATTAAATATGAATAATGATAATGACTAATGATTAACACCATCGCAACGGTATTATAATAAAATGGCAACTATGAATGTTTCGTTGACCTATCAACTATAATCATATTATTACATGACATAGTCACATCAACGAACACTGTTGTTCAATGGTAGCGCGTGGGAATACTGTCGTCTAAGATAAAGAGTCATATCTTCATAGATATTTGTTTGAATTATCAGTACAAAATATAAATATTTAATTAAATATTTAAAAAGTATTCAGTTTTTTAACCACAAAACCCTTAAGAAATTTAAAAATATTGCACAATTTTTAAAACATATTTATAGGAAAACACTTAAATCAATAGCAAAATTTGCAATAATGAATAATAATTTTTTCATTATTAATCCTTCTTTCAGTTTTTTCCCCAAAAAATTAAATGAAAAAATTTTAACATAAAAGAATTGATTTTTCTTTTAAGTACAACTATCTCTATGAAATATAGAATGTTTTTTAAGCATGATAGAACTTTAAATTGAATCCCTATCGAAAGTTCTTTCTAACCTAAAATAACATTTTTATATATATATATATATATATATATATATATATATATATATATATATATATATGTGTGTGTGTGTGTGTGTGTGTGTGTGTGTGTGTGTGTGATTAAAGTGTTTTTGAGGTTAGATAGAACTTTCGATATTTAAAATTCTATCATGCTTAAAAAACACCTATATACCTATATAAAACTTTATCTAAATATTTTTTTATATTATAATTGGTAATTTCCCTAAAAAGGAGAAATTAAATTTAAGTAAATTTCTTCAAAATAAAAATATTTTATTTCCAAATAATTTAAATATACTAGTATATTTTCTTTTGATTCAGTTTGCTTCTGATCTATAAATTGAATGAACGTTTCTTTTGTCTTTCTGTGATTCATCACACATTTTTTGACTTTGCTCTGTTTAATTTTTGGATTTTTTTTTAGAGTTCGTGTTGAAAAATAATAATGTCTTTAGAAAATCTTAGATGATCAAGTATTTTTCTTTTTGATTAATTTCTTTGTATCTTCAATTTATAATCCCAAATAAATTTTCTAATACCGCTGTATACAATTTTGATGATAACAAATCACTTTCATTCTTTATTCATAATTTATTTGTTTCTTCATGTACTTTCATAAAAAATGTAGTATTTCTATAAAGTGGCCCAAATAAAACTGAAGGATTTAGACATACATTTATTTACCTATTATCATTTACTATTATTTACTATACTTTAGTTTTATTTGAGCCATTCTATATAAGTATTTCTTGAAAGTTCAATACATTTTTTTTTTTGATTTTTCAATTGATTTAATATCGCTTATTTGTTATATGAATCGAAAGCTTTTCAATAATCTAATATATATATGTATATATATATATATATATATAATATCAGTGGCGTACTAGCTTACATCAAAGCCTATCATACAATTTCCAGTTGGAGAAATTCGCAGGCGAGGCTCTTAACCAATATGAAAGAAACTTGTCTAAGAGAACAAACCTTGAATAAAAAAATCCTAACTGTCCTACCTAGATAATATGGTGAACATATGTATGTCCAAGTATCAGTAAATAGTGATGTTCAATAAAAACTTCTTCCAGTAGTGTTTTTCTTTTGTCTATTTAATCGCTTTAGTTATTTTTTTACAAAGAATTATTAATTGATGGATTTTTTTTCTTTTATAGAAAATTAGCAGAAAGTTTGAATTTGATCTATTTTCAGTGCTTCTAGTAAATATTTAGTTCTTTAAATAATTTTGAATGAAATGTATAAAATATTTGTTTCAATTTAATTTTTTAAAATTTCAATAACAATAGATTTTTTAAGTAAATTTTATGATTTATTTCAGTTTTTTAGAACATACCTGTGAAAAAATCCTATAATTATTTTTTTTGTTAATTTTGTCATTTCAGTTATTCTTTTAAATAAAATTATAAATCGAGAAATTTTAAAAAAATTGGTTGATTTGTAATCAGGAAGACAGTTGTTTTATAGGCATTTTATAAATTTGATAAGCATTCAATAAAAATTTCGTTCAGTAGTGGGTTTACATAAACTGATATGATGGTGATTATTATTATTACGATATATATATATATATATATATATATATATATATATATATATATATATAATAATTTCATGAAACATACTTGATTTACTATTTTAAAACTGTGGATTTTAAAATTGAAATTTTCTAACATAATTCTGTAACGATGATATCAATAAATAATTATTTAACACTCTTAAATATCTTGTGGTGTTGGGGGTGATAATATATTAGAATGAAATACTTGATTTAGTTTAAAAAAATATTTACTGTTTAAAAATATTTATAATAAAAACATGAAAGTTATAAAATCACAAATATTAAATTGTAAATTATTTAGAGTTGTATTATGATAATTGTAAAATGTTAACTTTATCATTTGAAATGTTTAATTGTAAAAGTTATCATACTACAAATACACATAATATATATATATATATATATATATATATATATATATATATATTTATTTATTTATATAAAGTGTTGATTAATATCAAAATATTTCGGCATTAAAAAATAATTCAGGATTAAAAAATCTGCACCGAAATCATGAACCGTGCATATAAATAAAGATCAGTTAAATTCATACAATTCAAAAATTCTGACCAAATAACATTTATAAATGTTACTTTAATTATAATTAAGTGAATCGCGTACATAAAATAAATATCTATAAACCAGCAGATGCACACAAGTAACAGTACGACTTGTAATACGTTTATTTATAATTTTACTGAACATAGTCGAACGAATAGTTCGAATAAATGGGCACTAATTAAAATACGTACAATCATAAATTATTGTACAAAAATTCAATATTCATACATAACGACGGTGAAATATGTTTGTTAGAGTTGACGCTTATAGCACAACATGCTATTAAAATCATCTTAAATTTTGAGTAAGTCATCACTTAAATTGTATCGTTTGAAATTTGTACTCGTGTACTTGAATGAAATTAAATTTAGACTATTTGCTTTCTAATATATTCTCTTAAATAGGTTAGTCATTTTGATTTTATATGTAGTAATTAAAAAAGATTAAAATTTAGTCTAAATTTTTATTTTAATAATATAATATTAAGACTAAATAATAATTATTTTACTTTGAAAAACATATGTCATTTCATTTGATAATGTAGATTTTTAACGATGGTATAGCTTTTATTATCAATAATTTTATATTTTTATTGCATTTATAAAGTTAATAGAAATATTTTTAAGTATATAACATATTATTTTCTTTTATAATTTTTTTGGCAAATTATAAATTTTGTAATTTACGTTATTTATTTATTAATTATAAGTAGTAATCTGAATATATGCAAATCTTAATGTGAATATTTTATTTTTTAATACAAATATTTTCAAATTTCTAATTTAATTTTGTTAAAATAGAAAATTGAGTATAAAAATATCAACCATTTTTTTACAAAAGAAATAATTGTTTACTTGTTTTCACTTATTTATTTTGTAAATTTAATTATCAATCACGTTTTAATTCCCTCAAGATTATTACCTAAAATACAAGCAGTTGGAACTAATGTGCATTAAATTCAGATCAGTTTAATTTATTTTATTAAACAAATTCTACTTATATAATCAAAAATTAATTTAATAATGTATAATCTCTATATTTATAAAAAGTATATGTGTATAACACTCATTTTTTTGAATAATAAAATTAGATAAAAAATATTAACAGTACAAAAAATATATTTGTTTTTAATACCCATATTGATGTACTTTTAATATTTTTTGTATTAATTTTTAATACTTCAGAATTAATAAAATATTACACCAATCTGTTTGTTATGAAACTATGACAAATCCACTTCAACACAAATGAATTTGCACCCCAAACACTACAATATGTTATAAATTGTTAATAATCATTTATTGTTCACTTTGTTGTTTATAATAATAATGGATAAATTTGCATTTTGATGACGATACTATTATTTCCAGAGCCTTTTTGTTATGTAAAAAAGTCACTATAACATATTGTGGTCTTTGGGGTGAAAATTCATTTGTGTAAAATTGAAAATAATCTTTATTGTATTATATCATACTTTTCTTAGCTGATTTTAAAAGCCTTTATTGAGGTATATGGTGTTTTAAAATTATTGAAATGAAGAGTATTCTAAATGTTAGCATTTCAAAAAGATTTAACTTTCACCAATTTTTTTTAATTTAATTTTCTACATTTGAAAATTTCTGCATTGAAAAAATTTAATTTTCGATTCAAATTTTTCTACACCGAATAAATTATAAAATCTTTATACAAATATCCTGAAATCTCAATTTTTTATTTACTTTTCAAATTCTCTCTTTTTTAAAATTCTCTCTTCTGATATTTTCTATATATTTATAAAAAAAGATAGATTCTTTGATTCTCTTAGTAATGAAATTTTAATAATTTGATTATTATAATAAATAAAATTTTGTACTATTTAAGACATTAATTAATATATCTAAATTTATATGTCACGATATCAAATTATAATTTTTATATTTGAGTATGAATTTTCTTGTTAAATACTTCTATAAATCTCTCTAGGAATAGATAAATTATTGATTTAATTATCTATGTATCTTATTAGTTAAGAAAATTAGTAGTAATTATATTTGTTTAGATTTTCGACATAGCTGGTCTAAATAATTTTTTATAACTGCACAAATATCATTCTTTTCTACCGAAACCAAACAATTAAACTAGGGATAGTGATGAAATTATTTAATGTTATCTTTTTTATTATAGTATTATTTCGAAAATAATTATTATTTGATTCTTTAACATATTTTTTTAATTAAAACCAATGTTGACGTAAATTATTTTCAGTCTTGTATCAGTATTAATATTGTTTTGTCCAAAGCAAGAATATTTACTAACTTTCTAATCTAGTTTCATATTTGTTTTAAAAAAACAGTTATCTTAAACAGGATGTGATTTTTTACCACTCAATACAATATTGGTTAGAAAGAGGCTAAAAATGTTATCCATAGTATATCAAAGACTTATCCCATTATAAAGATCAATGAGGAATAGTGTATAGGTCCAGATGATCTTGATTTTCCACTTAACCTCATTTATTTAATCCAAAATTATTAATAACAACTCCTTTTTATATAAGAAAGAGATTGTTTTTCTAATTTAGGTAGGCTTATTTGGAGTTTTTTTTAATATAATGAATATAAAAAAATGGTAATATGTTATGAGTTTCATTTTTGACTAGCAATTTAAATCATTGAATACTAAATATTAATGTATTCTATAATATGGAATAAAATAAATTAATAAACTTTTATTTCGAAAAAAATTAAAAAAACATTTATTCATTTTTAAATATTCTGTTCTTTATATATAATAGTAGTGAAAACATACAAAAATATCAGTTCTAAATATCTGTTTACATATTTCATAGTACATATTTTCACTTAAAATTTATTACATACCTCACATATGTTGTAATAACGTTATGCAAATATGTAATTTAAAAATTTAAAGGTAACTGTCTGTATGATTTATACAAACGACAAAATTAGTTCACAAAGTGTACAATAAATTATTAAAAAAATAATTATTCAACTAATTTATAACCGGAACTTACTAATTGCGTCATCTGAATTGTATTATTATATTTATTTCTATGTTGAAAAAACCTTCTACTGTATTAAATTAATTATAAACTAATCTTGAAAAAATTAAAATGCATACTTTCAAACACTTTAAAGATAAAATTTCCTTTTGCAAAATCTACAGCTATTTAATAATAATAATAATATGTAAGCACAGATAAATATTATACTATTATTATTGTTTACATTGATATGAATCTTGACAATCAGGAAGTTCTGAAAAAAAATTAGATTTAATTTCAATAAAAGAATATAATTTCTGTATCTATTGTTCCATACTCAAGGCCAGTAAATAAATATGAAAATAAAATGCATTAATCATAAAATTTTAACGTGATTTATTTTACAACTTAACTAAACATACACACAATTTTACATGCTTGAACAATATTCTGAATCCGTTTTAGATTTTTTAACGATGTTTTTAAAAACGTATACATAAAACATTAAATATTATAAATCGTGTTTAATACTTCCGTTAAATATAATGCAAAAAATTTATATATATAAAAGTATGTGTGTGTACGAATTAAGACAAATATTAGTATAGGAAGAAATCGTTATTAATCAAATACAGCAGTAAAGAAAAAAAATATTTAGACATGAACGTAAGCCAATTATACGCGGTCATAACTAAAATTCTATGGAGATATACTGTAACAGGTGCATATTTCCATAATAACTGAATTTTAAACAAATCACTCCTGCATGACTGTGAGGTCGAATGGACATTACCTTACATGTCACAAATACATTTCTACTACACTTGTATTTATAACTAGTCAGATTTAGAGTGATATTTCGCTTCAACGATCTAAACCAGTGGCAAACAAATTCTTATATAAATTAGAATTTAACAATTGTTTAAATCAATTTTATGCTTATGTTGTAAATATTCAATTTAACACAAATGAACCATTACCTTAACACTACAAGATATAAAAATATTTAATAATCACTTATTGTTTACTTTACTAGTACGTTTCGAAAATAATACACATTTCGATGGTAATGTTATTATTGTCAGATTGCTCTGTTGTAAAATCTAGATCAGATTTTACAATAATTTTACAACTATTTTAAATAAGATATCAGGGTCATAGAAATATGCATCAAGTTCTACAAATAAAATGTATAATAAGTGATTATTGAATATTTTTATCATATCTTGTAGTATCAAGATTATGATTCATTTGTGTCTGAATAAATTTGCCATGATATCAAAATAAATAGTAATAAATATAAAATTTCTGCATTTTAAAATTGTTTAAATTTTTAACTGCTAAATACATGTTTAACTCTTATTAGTATTTTTATCCTTTGTTCATAATTATCCGTTAAGTATATTAGTAATAAAAAATATTTCTGAAATTTTAAATATTCATTAAGTCATTAGATCCTACAATCTTTGTTTAAAATTAATAATAATAATTATATATATATATATATATATATATATATATATATATAATATATATATATATATTGTATAAATATGACTATTTTGCCATTCACAATTTTTTCCCCAATGTTTTTGGTTGTAGTAGTGTTTTTCATTTAAGTTTCTACTACTTAATGCCTTTTCAATAAATTGCTTCTCTAATCTTTGCAATTTTTCACTTTTCCGTTTATCTAGTAGTTCCTATTCTATAGCAGCTATCGATAGTTTTTCATTTCTCATCTTTTTACATACTCGATCTAAATCAGTTCCATCTTCTCTATTTCATCAATATTAGGTAATTAAAATTCCCTTTTTTTCTTTTATTTTATTATATTTTTCGTCTAAAAATCCTGTATGATTTTTCTAGCACATCTATTTTTACTGCATTCACTTCTATTCAATCTACTTGAGCCATTCTTCGTTTATATTTTATTTTACATAATTGTTATTAAAGTAATTAAAAATAAGGAATTAAAAATGATTTATTTATCTAAATTATATTTTATATTTGTTACTGAAATTATAATTGTGGAATTATTTGGTATCTTTTAACATTACTTTAAAAGATTAGGTACTTTAAAATCATTAGAAACAATGCGAATACTTAAAATGATAGTTAATATTAAATTAAAACACTTTTAATAAGGAAACGATAATTATTAACTGATATAGATAAAAATCATTTATAGATTTCTAAGACATAATACTTTATTAAAAAATATTTCTCGAAAAAAATTTATTTTAAATAAAACCTGAGAACTTCAGGAATCATTTCTTATAAATGCTAATGAAAGAAAGAAATATCAGAGGATGTAGAAAAACAATAACAAATGGAAAAGATAATATTTCAATGACAACGGAAAGCGAATGAATAAATTCTCCCTGAAAATAAAAAATGAATTCTTTGAAAAAAAATAACTGCTGTTAATACTAATTATTTTTCTTATTTTTTTTCAATTACATTACTTTTCATTTTTATATAAAAAATCAGTAGAACGTTTGAATTTGACCTATTTTCGGTGTTTCCAGTAAATATTGCACTATTTAAATAACTTTGAATGAGACACATAAGATATCTGTAAATTTAAATTTTATTTTTTAAAAATTTCGTTAGTAGAGTAATTTTTAGGTCAATTTTATGATTTACTTTAGTTATTTAAAACATACTTGTAAGAAAAGTCCGATAATTATTTTTCATTTATCTATTTTTTCATATCAGTTACTTTTTACAAAGAATTATTAACTGAAGGAAAATTAATTTTTGTTTTTATAGAAAATCAGCAGAAAGTTTGAATTTGATCTATTTTCAGTACTTCTAGTAAATATTTAGTCATGTAAATAATTTTTAATGAAACGTATAAAATATTTGTTTTAATTTGATTTTTCAAATTTCATTAGGAGAACAGATTTTTTAGATAATTTTTATGATTTACTTCAGTTATTTAAAACGTACCTGTAATAAAAGTCATATAATTATTTTTTCTTCTATCTATTTTATCATTTCATTTATTCTTTTGCATGAAATGAGAGAAAATTTTACAAAAAAATTACAAATTTGAGAAAAAATTACAAAAAATTTTGGGTGATTTGTAATCAGGAAGACAATTATTTTATAAGAATTTTATAAATGTAAAATGAATTCACTTTAACCTTGAATTAGTGCCTGTGTTTTTAAAAAAATATTTATATTTTTTAGACCTTACTTTAAATATCTATAAAATTGATTTTTTTTTGTATATTATTCACATAAATTGCATTTTTTAATACATTAAACAATTAAATTCATTGATAAAATATTATAAATAGTACTTTATTTAGTATTGTATTTCAATATCTATATATGGGTGTTCAATATATTGTCATAAATTACGAATTTATCTAAGTTCTTTAAAAAAGGTAACTAACATCTAACATGTTTCAAATATGTATTGAGTTTTTAATTTTTTTATACAAAATTACAATTTTAATTCTAGTTCTTTTAAACATGACTCAGTTAAAAACTCATTACTTTTAACAACATAATATATAATTTAATGTATTCAATTATTACTCAATGTTCACTTTATTCTTAATGTTTATTCCATACAGGGATAAAAATATTAATATGTAAGCCACTTGTTAATAACTACTCTTTATTCACATCAGTAGATACTTATTCTGATATATTAGTTTATTTATTATAATCAATGGAATATATTGACTTTGACTGAGTTTAAAATAAATTAACATGCACTCCATTCTTTTGCATGTGACACGTGACCTGGAATTTTTAAGCTCTAGTTCTGGAATCAACGCAACAACAATGTATACAAGGAAAATAATAATGCTTATAATACAAGCGTATTGCTATGCTTCTCTATTTAATTCAGTGTCCATGGATGCACATTAAATTACGTCACACAAAATGTCATATAATGCAAATCGGTACGTGCTTTGGCAGCAATAAAGTAGTAGATCATATGAAGTATGGAATTGTATATATATATATATATATATATATATATATATATATATATATATATATATATATATATATATATATAGTACATAAATATATATGCAATGGAAGAATGATTGCATGACCTAGTTTTATTTTCAAAACTATTATTTTCTATATTTTCTTAAAAATTCCCTAGATTTTTTAAAAAGATAAATATATTTATTATTGTTACTTTTTTAAATATTAAATTAATTTGATAAAATATACAAAATGATAATGATATATAAGCTGTTATAAAGTATTTATTTGTAAAATAAATGATTCGAATTTAAATTTTTGTTGACATTCACTTATATTTTTTTCTTATATAAAATAAAAAAATTTGTAGTATTTTTTTATATATCGTCTTATTATAAAATATAATTATATATATATATATATATATATATATATATATATAATATTCAAAGCTTAAACACAGCTAGACAAAAGCCTTAATGAATGTTATTAACTCTTTTTAAATGTTTTCCTAAGACTTTTTCATTTTTCCTATCTTCAGCTAATCTCATCTAACCCTTATATATACTATACTTTCCAATTTCATTCCTCTATTTTAATAACCCTTTTTAATCTTTTGATATCCATTCCATAAGGATCTTCTATCACTTATTGTTTTCCTTTTTTGTTATATGTTGTACTAAATCCTATTGCACTATTTTTTTTATTTTAATATATACTTTTGTTTCTACTCGTATGCATTTATAGATTTGGAATTCTTGATTTACGTTTTGAAATTTCTAATCTTAATTTTTCTATGCTTCGTTGGTCTCTCAATAGTTTTTGGTTCGTTTTTGCATTTAGTGTATAAATTTTTAAACAGTTAATAGAGATAAGTAGCATACTTATATTGATTGTATACTTTCAGTTTCAATCTCAATGATACATACGTTGCCTTTAATTATATTGTTCATCTTTTTATGCTACCCAAATTATCTAATTTATGGCCATTGGTCATTATATAATATAATTTTTCATTAAAATTTTGTTTTATCAACCTGTTCCAATCATTGCATCTTTAAAAGTATGTCTTAAAAAGGTTATGTATTAAACATGGTTTTGGTTTTATTCATATTTATTTTATGCTACTTTTTCTGCTCTGCTTTGAAAATATTTAAAGTAACATTTCAAGTTCTCTTGGTTCTATATATACATACATACACACACACACAAATATATATATATATATATATATATATATATATATCTTATGAGAGAGAAATAATCATACAATTATATATAGTTTTTATATTATTTTCATTAATAAATAATATTATATATATGTATATCTATAAAAAAATAACACAACTTTATTAGAACTGTTTTAAATGTCTACTTCAGAATAAAAGCAATAGGTATTAATTTTGTTACTAAATAATAACTTGTAGAACTGGCTGGCTTTATAAATAATTACCAAGTAAAACTCGTTTTAATTATTCGGTTTTAAATTTCATTTTTTAATTACTCAAGAATTGTAAGAAAAAATATTTTACTTTTTTAAAAAGTGTTTGTAATAAATGTCAAAAAAGAGTGCACAGATATATTTTTAGTGCATAAAATCTTAAGTATTTCACAAGTTTATTAAAATTATGTATATTAAATTCTTAACTTTCTTTGCTGTTTTGTTATTTGTGTTAATATTTTATGTAGAAATTTTTGTATGCAGTTTTATTAATTGTATTAAATACTTGAATATATTTTAATAAAAGATATTACAAGTCCTAGCGTCTCTATGAATGATTAAAATTTTATGAATTTGTGTTTTATTATAATTGAATTGAATTTTTCAATACAATATAATTGTTTTAAAAATCTAATTAATATTACAGGTTTAAACTATTGAATATATGTATATTTTTTTGTAAAAAATAATTCACTGATTTGTTTATCAAACTAATAATATTTTCTATTTCAATATTTCAATGAAATACACTTGATAATTTATTTATTTTATTTTAATTTAAAATAGAAAAGAATTATTCTAGTTATGAATTGCATTTTAATTATATATATATATATATATATATATATATATATATATATATAAATATAATATTGAATACTATTTTTTATAAATTTTTTAAAACTTTCCATGTGATTGCAGTATTAAAATTCAACATTCCAACGAGGATCATTTGATAAGTATGGTAAAAAGTATAAAACTAAATTTAAAAAATTGTTTAAATTGATTAATTAATTAAATTAAAAAATAAATAAATTTTCTTTTCTATTTTTATCAAACGATTTTTGAAATATATCTTTCTGTTTTAAGTCATTTTCAAACTTTTGAAAGTTTAATTGAGATATTTTACTATCATAAATGAGAACAAGTAAAATACATTAATCAAATATTTTTATTTGACATAGAAATATTAGATTTCATAATTAGTAATTATTTTATATTTATAATTTTTAAATTCTAAAACATCAGAGAATATCTATTTTAGAAAAGTATAATAAATATATTATTTATCAAATTTTTTCATAACTTACTATTTTATAATTCAATTTACATAATTTTTGTCTTACTGATATTCATTATAAAACCATTTTTTTCTCACTTTATTTAATTATCCTATTTTTTTTACTAACTTGTACAAATATAATAAAATCGTCAGTACGTAGCGATGATAAATCCATTTACTTAATCATTCATTCACTATTAATTCCTTATTAAATGTTTTAAATATTTCTTTTAATATAGTTGAAACTAGCTTAGTTGATGTCGTATCGTCCTGTCTTACTCCTTTCATAACTTCAAAATTTCCCATTTTTCACGTATTTGTATGAAGGATGTAACATTTATATTTTTTCCTAAAAATTCAAAAAATTTTTTTTAATTTATAAATCACAGATAGAAAGATATCTGATTTTATTGCATAAACTGATGTCTTCCTTTATTACTTAAATCAGATCCATTGTGCTACAATAAATTCATTTTGAATTTCTGTTTATTTTCACGGTTGTAGAAAGTCTAGTTAATTTTATATATATTTTGAAATAATTTTGATAAAAATGTTATATATATGTTAATAGTCTAAGTTTTTTCATTTTAAATGATCGATTGTTTTGTGTAAATTTGACAAATTTTAGTTAATTATGAATTATTTAAAATTAATTGTCTTTATAACTACATATAAAATCTTAAAATCGTTAATCTCAATGAAACATTCACTAGAAACCTCAAATAATAAAATATGCTTAATAATTGTACAATTCATTTTATATTATTTCTTTAAAAACTAACATATAACGATAGTATGTTTTCAGTAATTGCAATGATTTAACGGTTTTCAAGTAAATTCACTTATATTTAAACCGCATCGACCTCGTATTAACCTAAAGATAAAACGATTAAACTAAACTGACCGCAATAAATTTTGATTAAAATGATACATAATATACAAATAATATCATCTAAAGTAATATATTAGCAAGTACAATGACTCCCCAGCACTTAAACGCCAAAAAGAACGCTCTTAAATCTTACAAGTGCCAAATATCAACACCCAACAGTACTTGATGGCAAACGCACCGCGATGCAATTCGTATAGAATATAAACTCATATTTTGATCCTAATTTACGATTAATACTAACGCCTGACAGTTCATACTGTCCGCTAGAGCATGCGGTCGCTAAATAAAATATTCGTCGATTTATGATCAAACGTTCGTGCCAGAATATGCATTGCAGTGGCCCCGATTTGTACTTTTTATTCATTTACATGGCTGAAAGGGAAAAAAAGACTTAATTCGTACGCACTTCCCTTTCACTTTACACATATTTCGGGAATGACAGTGCGCTGATTTACGGTATTTTAGTTGTCGGCTGTCCACTCGATAATTTATTTGCGGTGATAGTTGCAATGTCAAGCAGCTGAAATGGTGAAATGGTATTTTAATTTTATTTTAAGTCAAAATTTCCGGTTTAGAATGAGTAAATACATGTATTTATCAAATAATTTATATTTAATTGTAAAAAAACACGTCAAATTTGAACAGAAAAATACGTGCGATTAACGAAAACATTGAAAAATGATAGTTTGAAAAATATAGACTATTATACATTTATATATAGATATTCTTTATCAAAATTATTTATCAATTATAAATAAAATGATTACTAACTGAAATCTTTTTTCAACCGTATAAATAAGCAATTAAATTCAATAAATGAATTTACATGTAGCACATTGATCTGATTTAAGTAATAAAGGAAGACATCAGTTTATGCAATGAATATCAGATATCTTTCTGTCTCTGATTTATAAATTAAGAAAAATATTTATTGAATTTTTAGGAAAAATATACAAATGTTACATCCTTCATACAAATACGTGAAAGATGTTGACTAGAATGAGACTGAAGAATAATAAAGAACAATAAATGATAGTAAGCAAGTGAATACATGTCCAAACTCTTCAGTCGCATTTGGGCTATATGTATATATTATATATTCAGATTATTTAATATAGTCATTATTTGAAATAAAATATAATATCTGTTAATTTTTTGCTGCATTTTGATAGTGGAAAAGAACTCAATATCTACCAGTAAAAAATTAATTTATTTCCATTCCATTTTTTTGTAACATTTTTTCATACCAGAATTATATTTACTCAAAACATTTATCAGTAAATACATGTATGTTGTCTAGAGGAACAAATGTAAACACAAATGTGTTCTCTCTCTCTCTCTCTCTCTCTCTCTCTCTATATATATATATATATATATATATATATATATATATATAGGGGAGTGGGGGATATAACTTAAAAGCAAACAAAAATTATACATATTGTAATAAGAGTAAAAAATTTTAAACAGATTATTGACGAACAAAAGAAATTATTGATTGATAACTCAGAAATATAAAAAAGTTTAAGAAAAATGGATAGAGATATAATAAAAGTCGTAATAGGCCGGAAAAAGTCATTAGACCGATAGAATTAAAAAGTTTTGAAAGAGACCTTCATTCAGGAATAGATAAAGAGAGATTTGTGATAATGATGATGTATAATACTTATTTGTAGGTTTCGAAAGATCAATTAATATTTATTAGTTTAGTTTTTGTCTAAAGACTACTTTGTGCTGATTTTGTAGCAAATAGTCTTATTTTAAGACCAATACGTATTATTTCTGATGAAAATTTGAATACTAGATAGTTTATTTGAATTGTAAAGGAATTATAAATATTTTTTCTCATTAATGAAAATACTATTTTATTTATACTCTAATATAAATTAGTAATTTGATAATTGGTATAAATTTAATATATCAGTTTCAATAAATAAAAGTTAGTATACAGTTACCATTTTCTAAAATATATAAATTAAATAAACAAATTCTGAATGAATTTAAAATAACATTTTAACAAAATAAATGTGGCTTTTAAAATTAGAGTACTAGTATTAATACATAGGACTAGTATTAGGACTAGTATTATTCATACTTAATATTATATTAATTTCTAATATATCTTTATTAGAAGATTATGTTAGGAAATTTAGTATAAATATTTTTTTAAAAAAATATATTAAAAATTAAATTCCTAAAGGAGTTATAATGGAATTTTTTTTATTAAATATCCATATAATTTTAGATCATATAAATGAGATATCAATTTTAATAATATTTTACTTTATAATTTATTGATTTGGTAATAATATAAATTAGGAATAAATATTTTTGTTGTTATTTTATATATATTAATTATTTTCATGAATAGTAATTTTATTTTATTCATCTAATATTTTAATTTTATTTAATAAATTGGAAATATTTTTTTAACTATTTCTTATTAAGTTATAAATTTTAATTTCATATCCAGAACTTTTGACACAAATATTTTTCAAAAAAGTTAAATTCTAAATATAATCGAATGCAGAAACCGGAGTACATATATATATATATATATATATATATATATATATATATATAAATTCTACAGCTGAAACACTATTGTAACAGCAAATGTTTGATCATATTTGTAAACATGCTCAGGTAGATTTTACACACAAAATTACTTGTGTAAATTCACCTGCTGCATATATGCATCAAGCATAGTAGAATTTATTCAAATTTAAAAGGAAAGGACGATTCAATATATATATATATATATATATATATATATATATAAACTTTTTTTTATTATGATTTTTAATGAAATCTACTTTTCAGATTAAAATACATCTATGTAATTATCATTAGAAAAAAATAATTATTGTGTGCTTTATCTGATATGAAATATAATGTTAACAAATGTTTCGCGTTGTTTGAAAAGGAGACAATATTACAGTATGATACAATATTGATAAAGAATTTTATTTGTCTGGTTTTTATGGCTTAATGTATTTGGATGCGGTGTTTATGTAGGAGATTACAGTGACTATAAAATATATTCATATACATACGTACACATAGATTGGAGGAAGCCGAAAATTTTTAATACCGACTTGTGAATTGATCCTTTGTTATAGAAATTCGTTCTGACTGTGATATATGCTCAGGCATACTAACATATACTCACACTTAACTCAAATATATATATATATATATATATATATATATATATATATATATATTTATTTGTTAATATCTTGTAAATGGAACACTTTTGAAAAAGAACCCATTTTATTTTTGTGTTAAATAATTTATTTTATTAATGAAAATATATGATTAATAATTTTAGTTCATAAATAAAGTGATTTACATTTTAATGTGAAACTCTTCTCATCTATATTATGAGTTACCAAAGACAAATTCGTTATTTAAAAAAATACAAAACAGAAACTATTCTAATCACTCGATATGGAAGAAATTTAGTTAAAGTTTGACTATATGTATTAGTTAATTCCTTAAATTCAAAATTCCAACTAGACTGACTTCAAAACTTTCGGGATTTGAAACGAAATTCCAAGCGGGTTAGCTATAAGAGTTAATTTGTTTGAGTCTTAATTTCTAAATATTTAAGTACTCAAGTTTTGTAAACAATTTAAAAATATAGACTAGGTTCAGCAATGCAATATTTAGTTCAAATATAATAAAGTAAAATGTTTGTTCATATTTCGATGAAATACAATAAATTTGAAAAATGCTTTATGTTTATAAATAACTGGTATTACACTGTTATAATTTATTTAAAATTTCTTTATTAATAATTTAGTTATTTTAATTTATTGATTATTCAACAATTAGAAAAATTTCAACTAAATAATAAAATTAATAATTATAAGTGCATTACTTTTAAATATTTTTTTATCATTTTCATGTAAACAAATTATCATCCTAAGTCTACAAAACGTTGTAAAAATATTCAATAAATACTTATTGTCCACTTTATTTGTTTATAAGCTGATGTACATTTCGATCACGATGCTGTTATTGTCGGAGAACTGCATTATTAAAATTGCATTTTCATCGAAATATGTATCACCTTATAACTATTAAACACTTTTACAATATATTTTGGAATTGTGGTGATAATTCATTTGTGTGAAAGTAAATTTGCTTTAGTTCGAAAACACATAGTGATATTTTTTATTTTATGAATGTATTTGGATGAGATGTCATGTAAATCGACAATATTGTATAGAAATACAAACTCAAGGTAAATGTTTTTATATAATTGAGTCAGCTAAACACTATAAAAACATATAAAAGTGTTTAATAATAATTTATAATTATATTATACGCTAATGTGAATTTTAATTGTCATGTTACCAACATCAAAGAACTACATCATTCCATCTTATTGTGCAAATTGGCTTCAATATAAAAAATATATTTGTTAACCATCAAAATGAATAATATTTTATAAATTAATATTAACGATTAATATCGTATTTTATTGTTATTATTTTTTTTATAAATTAAATTATTTGAATTTGGTATTCAATATTGAACATAAATTATTATTTTTAATAGTATTTAAAAAAATAACTAAATTTTTATAATTTTTGAAATTGTAGTTGAATATTACGATGTGGAAACAGAATCTTTATTGTAGTATATATATATATATATATATATATATATATATATATATATATATATCACGTACATGTTTTTTGTAGATATAAAGTAATGTTTAATACATTTTAATTGACGAACATGTGGAATTAATATTAAAACAATTTAGTTACTACAAAACGATGGGATTGCCCTGTATAGTGACTCATAGACAACATAGTTCGAGGTAGACAATAAATTTGTAAATCAAATTGAAACGAAAGTTTACGCATACACGTCTTAGACAGTACAAATATGGTCATTTTAATATCAGAACACGTAAAACCAATCGTGGGAATTGAACTGCACCGATGTGTTTCTTTGTGTCGTTCAGCTTGCCGAAAATCGCGTCCAGATATTCAGTCCACGACGACGGCCGAACACAAAAAAAAATACCGCCGCGGCCACAATAAAACATGCCGAAAATGAAATGAACAGAAACGCGAGATACGTTGAACAAATAATAAAATCGAATTGTAAATACACACAAATACGGACATTTCATCGGCTAGAACCAGTACACCGCCCGCCTCGGCAAAAGATATATCTACAATTTTCATATCGGCTTAAAAATCTCGCCGCGTTTGTGATCTCTGTTTGGCCGAAGCTCGGGGTCTCTGGATTGCACTACACAGGATTGCAGTCGGGTATTATATCAATGATAATGTGCCTTTGACGTCGTGCCGACAGAACTTGTATTATGCCAGATACAAATAGAGCCGTGGACACGCCTTCGTATCTGCACTGCATGCCTTCCATCATCGTTCGCTATTGTACAATACATGTTTCGAACACTTGTAATGAATCAATGATGTATCAATTCTTGTCTCGTTTCGCACCAATTGATCAATAAATTAGTTTCAATATAGCTACATTTATAAATGTCATTGTTAAGGACATTTAATAACCTTTGTAAGAACTCAATATATTTTTTGCTTTAAATTAAATCATTTTAATAATATCTTAAAATTATTTTCACTGTCATACTTAAAATTCGAACATCAAAATACCATTTAAAAAAAATAAATGCATTAACGTAAATTGTTAACGTACATAAAAATTATAACAAGAGTATTTTTTTTAATAATTATTTAATTATATATATATATATATATATAGAGAGAGAGAGAGAGAGAGAGAGAGAGAGAGGGAGGGGAGAGGGAAGAGTAATATAAAGAGATATAGATTTTAATAACATTAAAAAATGTCAATAACTAATTATTATACAGTAATAATCAGTAAACCCTATTTTTTTTAAAAAAAATTACTTATTTAATTAATTTGTTATTAAATTTGAATTTATTTATATGATTGAAAAAATATTTTAATATTATTATAATTAAAACAAGTACTAATAATCGTGTCTATTACATTTTTTAACAATTTAAAGAATTCAACACAAATGAATTTTAACCCCAACACCACAATGATTTAAAGTGACGAGCATCGATTGATGCATTTCTATATCATCGTCAGAGCCTTTCTTTCAAAATCTCAGATTTTAACAGAAAGGATGTTAAAATCTGAGCTGTTAAAAATGTACATATATATTTTCAACTAAATATAATAATTAATATATTTTTTACTTAAAAGAGTTACTAATATTTTTTTTATTTTTATTTTACCTGTGATTATTCTAATTATATTCATTATCAAAGTTTATATAAAGTGGCTTCAACGAGACTAAAAAGTTTAAACATTAATTTACTTTCTTACTTATTATTTACTATCTTTTACTATCCTTCAGTGTCATTTGAGTCACCCTATATTATTTCACTGTTAAATGAAAACCTTATCAAATATTAGTGACTCTTCTTAAATATTTTTCTAAGATCCTTCCATTGTTTGTCGTCAGTGACTAATCTCATTCAACCCTCATTTCACTATACGAGGGTCGTTTGATAAGTATTGTAAAAAAGTAAGAAGAACTAAATTGAAAAATTTAAATTAATTAATTAAATTAAACAACGTATTTCATAATTTCATTTCTTTATATTTAAAAGAGTCTCTTCTTTGATCTATTTTTTTTAAATCACCATCCCATAAAAATTTTCGTCCATATATAGTTTTTTTTTACTATTTATTCTGGAATATTTATAATAATTTAGGAATACAAAATGAATAAAAATCTATATTTTTAGATAATTTATTGAAGAGATTTAAGTTGTTTTACTTTCATTTTACCTATTTTACTTTTTTGTATTAAAAATTAGTATCTATATTTAGTTTTATAAAAAATATCTTTATTATTCAATGACAATTTATTTTTTCATTAAGTAAATTTACAATAATTGTTTATTTCTATGTAATTTATAAAAATTAAACATTTTTATTATTTTATTGTAAATTTATTTAATGACTTTTGAAACTATGAAAAATTTACATTAAAAATAAATAAATTTCCTAGCCCCAACAAAACGAAATATAAATATATATTTATATTATTCAAAATATGTATTTTAAAGATTTTAGAATTTGAGATAAAAATGTATAATGAACTCGTTTCTCATGTTCAAAACGAACTAAATTGAATGGAAGTAAAAAAATGCATTGAATAAAAATTATCACCTCCCACGTTATTCACTATAATATATACAGACGTGAACAAATTATAAAGAAATTTATCACTGTCCCACTACATTTATTACATACAACTCATACAAAATACTATTTATAGACAAATATGTACACATGAACAATTTTCATGTCATTAATAATTTAAACACAGTATAAATATATAATTCACGCAGACTTGTAAACCTTATTCCCACCGAACGGAAACCGATTAATTCATATGGAATGAAGCGGCGGACAATGTTTGAAAAATAGGTATATTAAATCCTCACGAACGACGGTGGAATCCTTAAAAAAATCGGTCACGTCGACACATTAAGCTGTCACCGAAGTCAACGATTGACATCTTAATTTAAATATTCAGCCGCTCGCTCTGTTAGGCACGCCGGGGCGGGATTGCGCCACCGAAACGTCGACAAACAATAAAATTCTGAACACACGTTTTAAGCTAAAATCGGACATCTGACACGAATACTGATTCGCCGAACGCTGTTTTTGTCTTAGATGGTTTGTCACCTGGCCGAAATGATCTCGCTGTATGCGGTAACGTTTTTCGATGCATTGTCGTCGTTAGGACGAGCCCAGAAAACGAATTTTATTTATGATATGAAGCACATTACATACTTATAAATATATATATATATATATATATATATATATGTGTGTGTGTGTGTGTGTGTGTGTGTATAATACTGAAGGATTTAGATATACATTTATTTATTTACTAATTTTTAATATCTTTCAGTCTCATTTGGGACACACAAAAGAATAAATAAGAAGTTTCAGATATCATATTTTTATATATACATTAGAATTATTTTATCAAGAAATATTTACATCATTATATTGCATTATGAATTTTTTTTATAAATAATATATTAAGAAAATAAAATAATAATATATGTATTTCTAGTTTCCATACTGTAGTCAATTTATTTTAACACACATGGATTAGTTACTCCAATACCACAAGATTTTATTTGTATAATAATCATTTTTTTGATTATTTTATTCACTGATTGATATTGAGATAATCAGATTATCATTGTCACAACTGTATAATGATGTTAATGACATAGCCATTGAAAAGCATACCAGTAAAAAAAGTAAGTTATTTGTAAATACTTATAAAATATTTGGATGAATGATTTAATTATATTAAAGTATATTTTTAATTTAAAATTATGAAAATTCGAATAAAAAATATGAAGAATAACTAAAGTAAAATTAAATTAATGTATATAAATTACATTTTGAAAATAACTAGAATAAAATTAACAATTAAATATTAAATATGATATTTTTGATGTATTTTGTTTTTGATAATTTATTACAGAAATGGAAAAATATTTTGTACTTAAATTATTTTTTAAATAATATTTACTTGTAAAATTATAATTTTTTTAAAAAAATAATAATTCATTTAATTTTGATTTAGTTTTTTATTCATATAATTTTATATTATGTTTTAATATCTAAATGAATATGTTAATGCAGTTTTCAAATATTAATTGAAATTACAATATTTTTGTAAAAAATATTTAATTTTTTTAGTGTAATATTTTGTTATATATATACACACACACGCATATATATATATATATATATATATATATATATATAAATATATGGTGTACTGAAACTCTAGTGTTAATACTAAAATAATATCTCTTTAGGAAAATATCTAAAAAATTCTCGATGACGATAATGTTTGTAATTTTATATATACTACTAATATTTAAATTATGTTTGATTTGATACAAATGATTAATTTACCTTTATATAAAATCTACCTAGATTTTATAACGTTGAGCTCTGACGATAAATGGTATGGCCTTCGAAATACACATCAACAAATAGAGTAAACTATAATTAATTGTTGAACATTTTTATACAATATTGTACTGATTAGGGTGTGATCCATTTATGTTAAAATTAATTTGCTACAATATAAAAATGAATAGCAATTATGTAGTTTGTTTTTTATTTCGATTTCCAGCCATTATATACATTATGAATATTATTAAAAGTATATTTATAATTACATATCATATCAAAAATGACTTTCAAGTTAAAAGATTTACAAAAAATTGCAAGTCTTTACCACAAATAAATAACACATCACAAATAAATTTAGAAATGAATCTGTTTACAATAAAATCTATCCTGTCCAACGAACGACTATAATCGAAAATAATAAATTTTGTTACTATAGAAAATCGAAAATAATGAGAACACATCCTGTATATTGAAAATCTCGTGTACAATTTTTTTAGATAAAAAACGTTTCACTACATTCAAACGACATACGATTAATATGAAGAATATTATTCAATGCTTCCAGCAATTTATATAAAACTGGTTGATTAAATCAAAAAAATAATATAATACATCATATTAAATACAGTGACTAGACGATATTTTATATCTGTGACAAAATCAATCGATATTATCGTCAAATTAGCGTTGGCGTAAAACCAGTTGAGTTTTATGAATGAAAAAGAGAGTCATCTAAAGTAAACGCTTATCTTAGAATAAAATTAAAAATGTAGCATTCCCACTTTGTAGGAATTATAATAATGTAATCTGTTTATTTTTATGTTTTTCTAGGTAATTATTGAAGTTATTAAAGTTAAATACTTATTTTTTCAAGTGATATTATTAACATTATATTTTTTTATTAGGATAAGGTAATATGCTATTAATGAGAATTCTCAAATTTATTCTAAAAATCGTTTAAATTGATAGTAAAGATTCAAGTTTTTAAAAGGCAAGGTTTGAAAATTTAATTCTATTTTTTTTATTTTAAATTGTTTAAAAAATATGATAGTATATTTCTTAATTTGAGGAATAAGATTTGACAGGGAGTTTGAAATACAAATTAATTTATAAATATATGTTAATTAATTAAATATTTTCATAAAATTGCTAGTGTACATTTAAATTGAAATTTTGATTTGTAACTTTTATTATTTTATTTAAAATATGATTAAATTTTAAAGGAATAATAAACTTATACTCTTTATTATCCCATTCAAGCATTCTTTGAAATATATCTTATTTATTTAAGATAGATATTAATTTTTCAAACACTGTATTTCATTGTTTATCAAAATATATTTAATGTCATATTTAATTAATGTGTAAAATTTCTTCAGAATGATTCATAAATATATAAATAAGTAACAATGTATTAATTATATTGTTTCTGATTTTAAATTAAATTACTATTACAATTAATTTAATTTTTAATAAGTTAAATGTAATTTATAATTTAATAAATCAATAAATCTACTTTAAGTTAATTTTACAAGTTCTCATCCACGTAACAATGTATACGAGAACAATACAAAGAGTAATGACTGCTATATCGCAGGGTCAAAATCATTGTCTGGTTATTCTATAGTATTATAGAACAATACTGTCTTCTTTGAAAAGAATAAAATTATTTATAAAATAGTTAAATCATACAATTACAATGACCCGGTTAATGAATGCACTATATATATATATATATATATATATATATATATATATACAGGGTGACCCAAATGAGCCTGAAGATTGTAAAATATAAATAATTTTTTTAACTAATATATTTTTTTAAATTTTGTTAGAATTTTTTTTAGAGCTATGTATGAAATATTATATGAAATATCACATCATTCAAATGGCCCTCATTTTCTTATTAACAACTATTGTTTTTTTCCAGAACATTTTCTATTATTAAATACAAGGTTTAGAGCTCTAAATTTCTTATTCATCAGAAATGTTGTTCTTGAGTAGATGAAATGTTTGGAGTTTGTTGACATACACTCGACTTTAGGCTTTCTAATCTTATTAATGAGGAGGCCAAACGAAATCAGAATTTCTCGAATGAGTCGTTCACCGAAAAGTTCAAAATAAACTTTATTGTTGCACATTCTGTGTACGTAGTGGCTCCATTCTGCTGGAACTATACGTCATGACTATTTTGGACTGCCGGATATAAAAAAAAATATCAATCATGTTCTTATAGAGAGTTCTAAAGATGGTTTTGATTGACGTTCCTCATTTTCAAAAAAATATGAGCTAATAACTCTATCAACGATTATACTGTACCAATTAGTGCATCTGAGAATATGCAATTGATGTTAATTCAATGCTTTGGGATTCTCAGTGCCTTAGAATCAGCAATTTTGCTCATTTACAAAGCCATTTAAATCAAAATAAACTTCATTGTTCATTATAAGGTTGTTTAAAAAATTGGAATTTTCTCTGGATATCTGTATAAAACGAATTATATATTGTAGATGTTGTTGATGGTGTAAAAACTCTTAATTGGATGAAACAACATCTACTAGAAACAGATAGATCATTCTTTATACTCTGACCTATAGTCTTTAGTAGTGATTTAGTGCCTACAGAACGATGAACACCTATTGACAGACATTTAACGATTGATCCCTTCTCCCAAAACCAGAAGATTATGTTTCTAATCTTGTTATCTCTACAAGTTGTTCTTATATTAAAATGCTGACGGTATTTTTGTGTAGTTAAAATAATAGACTAGAATAAATAAAAATTAATGATTTTTATTCGTTGTTGCACATCATAAATAATCATTGTAAATATCAAAATTATATTTTATAACTTGCAAAAAAAGAATATAAATAAAAACAAAAAAAATATGAATTTTTCAAACCCTTCAGTCTCATTTGGATCTTTCTGTATATAAAAGGTAAAATATTTTATATTAATATTTAGATAAAAATTATTGAGATTATTTGATTTTCCTAACTTTTTTTTATTTTTATAATTAAACACTTAATTTATATTTTCTATTTTCTTATAAGGAAAATATATTGTAATATTTGATTTTAGAGTTTAAAAAATAAACATATCAAATATGAATTTTAAACATGTAAATGCGAATTAATTAGAATTTTAAATTTGATTTCCGACAAATACTGATCTTTTCCAGTTTGTTAGTTCATATTAAATAAAGCAAGTATTAAAACAGTACATATTTCAAATTCTTAACTTTATTTAAAATTATCACTTGAATGTTAAAAATGTTTTAAAATCTCACATTTATTATTTCCTTTGTAAATATATTCAGTAGTTTAAAATTATCAAAAATATGTTAATTATTATATTATAGTATATTTATTTGGTTTCTACATAATTTTTCATTATAAAAAATTAATAAATTCTAAAATGCTGTATTACAAAAGTATATAAATCCAGGTACATTTGAAATAAGACGACTTATTTCACGAAATGAAATACACGTACAATATCCATGTTGTTAGATATTTGTTGAAAAAATATAAAGATATACGATGTTATTGGAATATATTTTATACGCAAGACGAGATACAAATAAGTAAAACAATACTTTTGAAGAATATATTAAATTAAGTAAAAGAGCACGGCCGGCTGAAATAATACAAGAATATAAATTTGAATTTCTAATAAACAAAATGTATTGTTGAAGATCGTATCTCGTTGATATGATTTAATGTAAATTAATTATACCACGCCAATTAGTCAAAATTATACGATTTATGTTATTTAGTTCTAATTAAAGACATTTACAAACAATCATTTCCAAACTTATTAGTGTTAGTGTGTGCATATTTTTTCTATATAATTGTTTTTTTGCTGATTACGATGATTGAACTTGAAGGAAACTTAACTATAATGAATATTTTAATTTACACAGAATATATTTATGACAACAACATGGTATATATATATATATATATATATATATATATATATATATATATATATAAATCTTATAAATATTTTAATATTAATATAAACACAAATATTTATTCAAATTAAAAATCACATTTTTAATTCAACATTTTTTTTCACTAAGAAATTAATTTATATAATTTACATAATATATATTTATATATACAATTTGTTATTAAATTTAGTATATTTACAGAGAAATTAAGGATCACTAAACTAAATAATTTTCCAACATAGATAATTGCAAAAAAATGTAAATACTACAAACTATTAAATTGCATTAATCGAAATATTAATGCACTTTAATTAATTAATAGATAATAATCATTTACTGAGTATTATAATGAAATATCTGTTGCATTTTGTGTATTATCTTTATTTGTGAAAGTCGATCGAGTCTCAATATAGAATTTTAAGTGGTTTAATAATTCCTTTCGTGTAAATTTCCAAATAAAAAAAATATGTAACAATTAATCGACTTTTAGAAATAAATTAAGTACTCAATTATCACAAAGAAAAAATAAATTATGAGATATAACAGATATGAGATATAATTAAAGTACTAAAGTATGTATTTGAAGAAATGAAAGTAGATGGAACGATACTGGCAATTTTTGATTTGCTGACAACATTAATATTTTCTCAACAACCCCAAATAACTTGGAAACAATAATAAACAATTATACGATGTTATAGTGATTTATAGTTAGATATTAGATCGAAAATTAGGGAAATATGGGCATCATTTGGAAAAATAAATAATATAATGAAGAGTAAAGTACCATTGATCTTGAAAAGAAAAGTATATAGGCTTTATGTACTGCTTCCTTGTATTTATGTACCTCTCTCTCTCTCTCTCTCTCTCTATATATATATATATATAGAGAGAGAGAGAGAGAGAGAGAAATATATATTATCTATTTGAATAAATAAAAGTTATTAGACTTAAAAATTTAAAGTGTAAAGTTATATAAATTATTAGTTATATAAGTTTTAGATAAGGGCATATTTTTTATTAATTAATTTTTAATAAAATTATTTCAAAAGAATTATATTATATTCTAGATCAGGGCTGTCCAACCTCTAGGAACCCAAGGCCCGCAATACAAAAATAAAAATTATCCGCGGGCTGCACCCAAAATAAAAAACATTTATTACTGTTTAACTACGTTTTATTGAAATATTAGACAATATTAACAAAATTGTGTATTTCAATGAGAATTTTGCGGTAACTCTGATTCCTTTACTAATGTAGCTATATCAATTTCAATGTTTGTAGTAGCCAAACGCAGTAAATTTGATAACGATTTGTCCGTCATGGAACTTCTATATTTAGATTTTATAAATTTCATTGTTGAAAAGGTACTTTCACAAAGATAAGTACTGCCGAGCATTGACCCTATTCTAAGACCAAAGTCTCGCAATTTAGGATACTTTCCTTCTGGTAATAATTTAAAAAAATCTCCTCCTGTTTCATATTTGTTACTAAACAAGGGATCTGTTTGAAAATCACACAACTCTAACTGCAAATCGGATTTTACGTTTGTAATATTAATAGTTAAAGTTTGACTAAAAAGTAAAATATCTTGTTCCAAATTTCCAAAATCGAAATATCGTTCTTCAAATTCCTTGATTTTTCCTTCATTTTCAATTTTTCTTTTCTTCTCAGACATGGTTTTCTAAAAATAAATAATAAAAAATATTGTCGGCATTCATAATGTCCATAAAATGAAAAATATTACATATGGTTTTTTATGAAATTTAATTTGCAAAAAAAATATTTTTCTTAGTTAAAAGTGCAAGCAGTATATTATTTTTTATTTAATTTCTTACTATATAAATATTAATAAAATTACAAATACTTGAATTGAATTTACATTTACACAATGAAAAAACACAATTATAATTGACAACTGGAATTAAATATATGTATTATGGAAAAATGCTTCGCGGGCCGCGGTTTGGACAGCTCTGTTCTAGATAATTGAGATAATGTATTTCTTTTTCATTTTTTAATTCTGAGTTATAAAATTTTATTTTATTTATTGTATATACAGTTTATACTATTTGTCAAATTCTTAAAATAGTTTTTTTTTCAAGTAATGATAATGTTGTCTGTATGAATAATTGTAAAATATTTTTTTTATATTTATTGCAAATTTTATAAACATATATATATATATATATATATATATATATATATATATATATATATATTTATACACACATCCATACATATATATACACATATATGTGTGTGACAGAAAAGTATAGAGGAATCTGTTGTGTAATTTTGAAAGACTTATCGACATAGTGACTTGTTCTTTTCTAAGAAACAAAACCTTACAACATTTTTGCGGTCTAGTGGTAAATCATTGACAGATACGTCGCATAGTGTTCTACAGGTGTCCTAGATCGATAGTTAGATAATACGTTGTGTACAGTTAGGTTTTTGTGAATAAATTGCTGCAAACATTGTCATTTTTCGGTAAATTTACTTAGGCGATGTTTGTACAAATTTGTGTAAAGATTTATCTTCTTCAAGATTTGTTTCATACCGTGTAAATTTATAGTTGAATTCTTTCGAGCGTGATTTGTGGATTGTCTAAAAATGTTTAACTGACTTCTGTTTACGAAACTGGTTTGCTGATATTTTTTTTTATACGTAATACTTTTTTATGAAAAATTCAATGTGATCTTTTAAAAAATATCTTGATATATAAATGTATATGTCTAATGTGTTCAGGATTTAGAAATATTCGTATAACATGTTTTATATAATTAAGTTTAATAATGATTTCGGTGAAAATGTTTTCACAGAAAATAAATCTTTTTTTAATTTCAGTATTGGAATCCGTTTTTATATTTCTTCGATATAAAATAAATAAACTTGTTTTGTATGATTTATATACATACATACATATATATATATATATATATATATATATATATATATATATATATATATATATATATATATATAATAACATTCATAGACAAGGCAAAAAGTAATAACACACAATTTTATAGTTTGTTGACTTATAAAATTCTCTGAAAACTATAAATTGCAGATGTAAAGATTCATTAAATTAGGCAAATATTTCTTACAATAAAAAATTATTGTATATAATACATGAACAAATTTTTCAAAAATTTTTATTATATTTTCTAAAGTATTTGTATTTAATAATTTATCAGTTAAAAACAAATTTTAAATTTTACATGAAATTATTCCTCAATTTTCATTCTAATAATTTTCTGTTTTTTTTTAAAAAAAATAATTATACTATTTTCAATCACATTTATTATTAATTATTAAATTTCCTTTAAGAATATATAAATATTAACCTTCAAATGTTAATCTTAATAAAATAAACTGGAGAGAAAAAATAAATCTTTTAATTTAGTTTTTTTTTTTAAAAAAAAACACTGATTTTTATATTTTCATTTTTGCACACACACACACACATAAATATAAATATATATATATATATATATATATATATATATATATATATAGAGAGAGAGAGAGAGAGAGAGAGAGAGAAAGAGAGAGTGAGTAGCCCAAATGAATTTGAAAAATAACTTAATTTAATTAATTTCATTTACTATCTTTCAAATTCATTTAGGTCTCTTTCTCTTCCCCCTCTTCTATATATGTATGTATACATTTCCTTTATATGCTTTCGAACGTCTGTTTTGAGGCTCTTTTTATTTCTTTGAATCTATAAATATACCATCAGTTGGGTGATTATCACAGCTGTGTTTCAAGTTTTTCCTGTCAGAATTCAGTTCTTTATTTAGGAAATCCAGTTTTTAAGTACTAGGCACTCTTCTTTATATTCCTTGTTTTATTACTGTCATAGAATAACAGCATGCATCCGGCCACAATTGTGAGGCACATAGGTAGGCATATAGGAGGTACTGTGTAAAAAGAGGTAGTTACTCTTCTACTGTGGTGTATCTTAAGATTTATTGTTCACACCTATTAGGATCAGTGAAAAATACCATATCTATCAGCAGCCTCTATTTCTTTACTGCTGGATGAAGGCTTCTCCCAAACCTTTTCACTCCAAACAATTCAATACCATTATTTTTCTTTCTACTCCAATGAATTTTCTTATGTCTTTTTCCATATATAGGATCAACCAATAGTGTTCTATCAAAAGAAACTACACATATGTTTCCCTATACACATGTTTCTTTTTAATAAAACACAAATCTAGACGTCATATTTGGATTACCCCATATCTATGGATCTTTGTTTGGATCTTTTTTATTTCTAGGTTTCCAATCCATAATTACACCTTTCCATTGGTAATATTCTATTCTTGTTATATGAGGGATCTTTTTTTATTTTAAATTTCTCATTTTTGTAATAACGTTCATAACTTTGGTTTTCTTTCTGATTTATTATCATTTTTTATTTCTCTATATTTTATTTTCAACATCCGTATTTCCATTCTTCTTAATTATTTTTGGAGAGTGTATATATATATATATATATATATATATATATATATGCAATAATAATTATTCATTAATATAGTTACTAATTAACTTTTATAATTTATCTACTTTACCAAATATAATAAAAGGACCTAATTATCAAAAAATAATTTTTTAAACTCTTTCACACAAATATTTTTTTTTAATATTGCTGTTTAAAGTAATAGTTTATTTGTATCAAAATAAATTCGCTACTGTTTCTATGAAATAGTGATATTTAAATATTTTAATTAAAAAAAATGTGATATTTTCTATAGAAATTTGTTTAACAAAATAATATCTGACATAATTTTTGAATTTTCATAATTTATTATATGTAGATCGTTTTATTTAGTATTTTTCCTCTCTTCTGATCTAATAATACAAATTAAATATTAAATTCGATTGAACGTACAATCAGATTTAGAATTATTTATCGTACATTTTGAGTAAATAATTATTTTATTATTTATGTTTATTCTATATTTTAAATTTTTTGTATTTCATGAACTTTATTATCTTCATGTTTATTCGAGCAAATTTTTTGATTTATTTAATTATTTTATATAAAAAAATATAAAATATTATCGATCTTTGCTTATTATGTGAAATTAAGTTTAATACTCAAATAGTTTTCTATTAGTAAGAAAAACTGTTTTAAACATTTAGTGAGATTAAAATATATAATTTTTTAAGACAGTTATTGTAATTTTTGTATTAAACTGTTTAAATTATCTATATTATTAATTATATTTCAAGTTGTAACAATGCACAATATTTATATTCTACACAAAGGTAATTAATTAACCATAAGAGAACGGGTACTTGGAATATAATTTATGATTTACAATGATGCATATTGTATGTAATTTGATATGTATTTATTTTATGTTAGAATTAATACATTCGTTTCGTTATTATAAAACAAATATACGAAATGACATCATACAAGATAAAATCAGTATGTAAAGGGTAGAAACAGGACCACCATAAATTCATGACAGCCTTCAATTGAGAATACCAATAGTAAATCGATAGGTATCGCAGCTAATCATTATCTCGGACCGTGACGAATTTGTAATTTATGACATGGATGTCTTAGCGAAACTGCTTCTTACAATCGCTAGTAACAAAGACGCGTTTCGTCTGACAATATAAATTCTATGTAGGTGGCATTCAGGAAATTATCTATGAAATTGAATTATCTATAAAATTGATATTTACCGATACTTTGGGGCAAAAGAATTGATCGGTACATGAATGATTGAAGGTTTCGAGAGCATGTGGTGGTTTTTTTTTATAATACTTGACTTTTATTATTGTGACTATTATTATCAGTGAAACGTGATGCTATTCAAAAAAGTTCACTCAATATTATGTCATAGACACAAACACATCCATATACACACACATACATACATATTATATATATATATATATATAAATTATCCGACCTAAATAAATATTTTTATAAATTATATCTGAAGAAAATATTATGACTTTTTCAAATAGACAACAATCTTAAAATAGTATATTGACAATTATACATTAATACAAATGATATTTATTGAAAAATAAAATAAATATTGGTCAATAAATCATTAGTCTCAATGATTTATTAGAAATGACTATTGATTCCATTTGTATTAGCTAATAATAATGTTGTTATGAAATTTTAATGGTTTACTTTTTAGGAATTTTTTTAAGGAAGAAAATATTTTATATATGATATTTATATACATAGTATCTTAAATGAGATTAAAAGATAGTAAATGATAGTAAGTAACTAAATGTATGTCTAGATCCTTTAGTCTTATTTAGGCCACTCTATAAAACAAATAATTATATAAAATAATTCATAACATCCATTCATGTCTTTTTGATAAACTTTTGAAAAAAATTCTTAAATTGTTGTTTTATCTATCAATACAAATACTTTTCTCATTTCCATACATATACTTATACGTAAAAACACACACACATATACAATATATATATATATATATATATATATATATATATATATATATATGTGTGTGTGTGTGTGTATAAAACAAGTAAAGATAAAAAGAGAAATAAATGAATTTGAAATTACAATAAGAGTTTAAAATGAAAAATTAAAAAATGTAAACAGGAAAAAAGAAAATACCATTGATGAACAAAAAAAATTTTGATTGAAAATCCAAAGATATAACAATGCTCAAAAAAATTAATAAGTAAATAGAGTAGAGATATAAGAAAACTCGTTGTTGTGGAATGGAAGATGTAAATATTGGATCATTGTAAATGAAAACATCATTGGTAAAATTAATACATATTGATTTGTGGCATATAAGTTTATTTTAAATTTCTATTTCTTATAGTTTTTGAACGTTTATGAATTACCACATAGCGACGTTTTAATTTTAGGAAAAATATAATGACTCATCCCATTCACAAGGAGTAGAAAACAGCTACTGACTGAATAAGTTAAGGAAAGTTTCAACTACGATTATCAACGATTTATTTTTTTCTATTACATTTTGCAATTTCTTTTTTTCGAGTTAATTATTTATTTATATACAGGGTGTCCCAAATGATATTGAAAAATATAACTCTCAGTTCTAATTTACATTCTTCGATACATCATCGGTTTATATCACTGGGGCCTCCCTACATTATATTCATTATAAAATCAATTATAACAATTTTTTATGAATAATTTTTTTAATGGTTAGTACAATAATTGATTCAGAATTAATAAATTTGACAATATTTCAATAATTTTTCTTAAAAAAAAACTACTTAAATAAATAACAAAATAATTCAAAAATTAATAGAAGTAATGAGTTATTCTTATTTAATAATTAAAATATAAATATGTATATTTAAAAATATTAATAATTATATGTTATACATATATATATATACAGACATATTCAAAAAAAGACGTTTAAAAAGTTAAAGAGTGACATGTATATTTTATTTAATGTTTCAATTGACATACAAATAAATACAGTCATCAAATACGTATACCTGTCATAGACAGGTGCTATTGATTTCGATCAGTTAGTATAACCTTAATAATTTTAAAATTACTATATGCTATCAGAAAAAAATGTAAAGAAATAACGTAAATGTATATTCACCTGTTTCTTCTACTTCCTGATTATTTATCATTTTATTTTGAAGATATTTCATCGTTTTCTCTACAAAAATTTTCATTAACTTACATTTAACGAACACATTGTGTAATGGACGTTATGATAATGAACAGATATTAGTTCTTATTAGTTCATCCATGAATTTTTAATGAAAATAATGAATTAACTAATGTACAAATAATTACGGACCTTGTCTAAATTAAATATTTCTGTGAAAGATAAACATCAATACACTGACTTTATTTCAAGTCGTCAGTTATAACATTATTATTAACATCGATTTATATATGGTTTATTTAAAATAAATTAAAGTTTAACATCCACATTTTCTTGTACGATGTTTAATGATGGGCTGTGTACAAAATGATATCGCAATCGGTTGAAATTTGTTGTTGATGTAATTTTACTTGCTCTTGATATAATTTATCAACTATATGCAATCTAAACTTTCGCTGTAATGAAAATTACTTCGTTTAAATTTCATTTAAAATAAAATATATAATTTTAGATTGTTATTCTTAATTTATATATATATTTGTGTGTGTGTTTTTTTGTATTCATATTTAAGGTTATTCCTATTAAATTTTCATATTGTTTTATTATTTTCAGTTTTATTTAAATTAAGAAATACGTAGTTTTATTTATTTTTGTCTTATTTAACTTGCAGGTAATAAAAATAGTCGTATTTAAAAACAAACGTCAATCTACATACGTTTTTTTTTATCTAACTAATTTGAAGAGATACTCGATTACTATTAATAACAATTTAGAAACCAAACTCAAACGTCTAATAATATACAAACTGTTTACATCTTCATCGAACAAACGTTGATAAAAAACAACTTAATCGACAAACAATTACAAAACCAATCAATCATTTTAACGACATTTAAAAACAAGCAGCGCGACCGACAGACAAACCGACCAACTAGTCAACCAGCTATCCAACGAACCAACTCCTTTAATACATAATAGTGATTGATTCCTCGTGTAAGATAATTAGCCATCGGTTGCTGACGATAAAAACAAATCGCTAAAGACTCGAAGCGTTTTAGTACGAGGATTGTAGACGGAATATCTACCTACACTTAATCGACAGACCGGAACTAATGATCGTTATATTGTCGAACACGAACGGAAATGTTCGAAGGGAGTGCAAGGTGCAAGTTTTGATCATTTGCTCTCAATGGATCCTCGTCAATGTTTCCTACACTATGTTTATTTTCGTTTCTTATGTTATGAGAAACGTTTTTATATTCTTCGAGCTGTCAGTTTTTTTGGCAGGGGATTATTTTAGAGTGTCGATGGATTCAGTTCAGTTTTTTTATAATTTGATTATATTTTTATTCAGTTGGTGTCTATCAACGCACCTATGAACATATATATATATATATATATATATATAAATAGAGAGAGAGAGAGAGAGAGAGAGAAATAGAGACACACTGTAAGTTTTGAAAATATAAAAAGAACATACTACAAAATTACAAAAAGAAAATAATTATATTTATGAATTTATTCAAGCATACTTAATAACTCAATATAATAACATTTTAAATTATTTATTTAACAGTATTATATATAGACTTAAATTAGCATAAAAATACCTTACACAATTATTAGTACGAAACAGTAATATCTATTAAAATTATTATTAGACAATAAATTAATAGTTCGTAGGGTATCTTTTTGATCAATAATTTCATAAGAAATATAATCTATATTGTTTTTGACGAGTTTTGGTGACTTTCTATATAACAATGTTTTCAACTGATTTTTGTTCCTAATCGAATTTTCTTCATTTTTCTTTCAATTTTATTACAAATTCAATAGGATGATTGTGGGGTAGTATTTAAAGTATGTGATATATTAAAAGCGTTGAATTGTAGACTTATATTCGAGGGTCGTTGAATAAGTATGGAAAAAATGTAAGAAAAACTAAATTGAAAAATTTAATTAAATTAATTAATTAATTAAATTAAACAATAAATACATTTACCATACTTATCAAACGACCCTCGTACATCGAATATTTAAAATATTTTGTGTTGTAAATAGAATTTATTGCCTAATCCTACATTTTTAACGCATTTTTTAAATTTTCTTAAAAAATATCTAAATAAACATGTCATTCCAAGGTGTTTTTGATAATAAATACATTTTTGGTTCATTTCACAGCCATTTACACTCACATCATTACAACCACCATCACATTTTATATAGTGTGGCCCAAATGAGACTGATGGATAATAAAGGATAGTAAATGATAGTAAACAAGTAAATGGATGTAAAAATCCTTCAATCTCATTTGGGCCACTCTATAGTTACTTGTTTGTTTTTGAGTACATTTTTAACTTTTACTTTTCTACACTAAAATTTTTCTGTTCGATATGAAAATATGAAATTTGTTCTTAAGAAAAAATAATACCTCAAATCAGGATTTTAACGAGATATTTTGATACTTTTTAACGAAATCATTTTTGTATTAACAGTTGAAATAGATAAAAATGTAATGCTTTAGGTTTTGATTTTCTCTCATGGGATAATCATATTCAATATCAGAATTCTTGTGGCATATTTTAGTACTTTAAAATTAATGATTTTGTTTGTACTACTTGTTATCTAAATCGTGCTTTATTTTACTCTCTTGAAATATTGTTGTAATGAACATCGATATGCAAATATTAATTTAATTCTGATGATATTATATTTTCGGTACACTCAATCAAGAATTTTCAATGACTGTTGCAAAATTTTCTATTTTTTTTATTAGAAAACTCAGTTGCTTTAGTTTGCATTGTAATCTTTATTTTATTTATTAAATTGTAATATTATAAATTGAACAGCTGATTTTAATCTACATATAGCATTGGACATTTAAGACAAAGATTCTGTCGATTTTTTATATTTAAAATATTTTGTCGTTCAAAACATATTTTACTTTTTTGATAATACATTCATTCCAATTTACTTTCATAAATATTTTTGGATAAATATTTTTTTTTTATTATAATTCCAATAATAAATAGTATATTTATGGTCAATTAACAATAGTAGTATTTAGGTTAATTATGATTTACAGGCATTATAATATTGGAAAACTTTAATGATACGAATATATTTATAAGACTTTTTATTTTTACTTAATTTAATTTTTTACATTGCCAAATGAAACAATATTGTTCTTAATTACATAATTTAAACAAATTCAAAAATTAAAAGTATTTTAATTTTTGTTTTATTTTAAAAATGTTATGAAACTTTATCATCAAATTTTTGATACGAATGAATACTTTTCAACGTAATGAATATAAATATATTTTTATTTTTTATTCAGATAACAGTTCAAAAAATTCATAAAATTTTATTACAAAATGCTTTCTATTATAGAATATATTTAAATATACTTAAAATAACAACTATCCACAATAAATGCGCTATTAAGTACTAATACTGGCGATATTAACATTTTGCAATAATATATCTAGCTTCTTAAATCAGTGAAAGAGTTATTTATATATTACAAAATTATTTTTTTTTAATTTTAGTGATAGATTATAAAAATATAAAATCAGTTCATGACTGTTACTTTTTTGGTAAAACCGATATAAGTATGAGTTCAACATTCGATAATGGTAACAAATAAATGTGGAAAAACCTTAACACAATAGTCATTATTTAAATCAGAATTTTAAGACTTGAATTCTCTTTAATTCTGTTTTCTAAAAATAGAAATTTGTTAACTAGAATTTTTAGATATGGTTAAATGGATTGTGCATACTACTTTAAAAATAATTTTTATTATATATAATATTTGTAATTTCAATTATTATTATATTATTTACGTTATTATATGTAATAGAACCTTTTTGCACAGTATTAAAACATAGAAAAAAGTAATAGTTAACAAAACATTTCAGATTTATCAACATTGTAGCATTAAAATGTATTTATAGATACTGGCAATTCAATAATTGTTCAATATAAATTTTCACAATATTGAATTTTAACACTGCAATATAGTTTTATAGTCTTTGAGAATCTGTTGATAAGTCTTCATATTATTATAATGAACTGAAATCGAAAATGTATAGTATTATATATTTGACGACCTATCGCATATATGAACTAATAAAATCTATAATACCTTTCAGAACATACTTAATGAAATTAAATCAACTAAAGTATAAACATTGTATGCACTTCATTTTACTTCGACCAATCCGTATATTCCTTATATATTAGCACATTTTATTTTAATAACACATCTGATGTAGTTTCTGATATCCAAATAAACTTTATGTGCAATTTATATATTCAATAAAAGACAGGTTCTTGTACCTTCATTCTTTTATACAGACTTTGTTGTACGTTCGAATAGTATAAGACACGAACCGCATGTAGTGCTATACAAAGAATCATTAAGGTTCAATCATTTGTAATAAAACTGATGTAAAAAGGTCTAACTAAATACAAAATAACATAAACGACGATTTTATTGCCGTCTTAATACATGCGATATATACTGTGTGAATTATATGAAGAATCTCTCGTCGTTTCGATTGAACAGAGATGCATTGCGGTTATATTGATGTGAATTGTCTTCTTTTTATTTTTCTGTCGTTTTTATTGAGATTTTAATATACATGTGTCTGTTGAGATTTATATACTGAAAAATAAGAATTTGTGATGGGAATACAAAGAAATTTGCAGATTTTTATTTATTTAAAGTATCAATAAAAATTCATTTATTGTTAATGTAATTTTACTTTAAATAATAAAAAAAACTATAAATAATATATAAAAATGTAAAAAAATCATATAATGTTATATCAATGTATAGGGTGATATATTGATAGGGTCATCCAAATGTGACATTTAGATTTGTGTTTTATTAAAAAGAAATAAAAGAAATTATACACAAGTTTCCCTATACACCACCCTATACATATGTTTCCATATACACCACCCTATACACATTTTTTTCAACAAAATACAAATCTGGGCATAACATTAGGGTAATCCTATATATATATATATATATATATATATATATAGTCAATAATATTTATCTGTTTAATGCTAGATAAAGATTTCTCTGAAATTTTTCTAATTCTACCAATTAAAACCCTTTCTATTTCATTCTACAAAGACAAAAATTTCTCAAATATCTATTTAAAAAATTCTTCGTGAACCTTTTTATATTTATGAATTTACAATCAAATTTTTTTTATTATCCATTAATGATCTTTCCTTTTAGCTATATAATCTATCCATTCTAATTTTAAACTTTTGTAATATCTGTATTTTTGTATTATTTCGAATCCACTAATTTTTTATCTCTACATATTATTCTCATGTAATATGCATTTTTTTAATTTTTGTGTTGTCTTGAATCTCTCAATTATTTTTGTATTTAAGATCTATATTTTACCACTATAAGTCAGAATAGATATGATGCATTGATACATACTTTTCAAACAGAAAAGAATATTAATGTATGAATTATTGTATTATATAATTTAATATAGCAATTTATTCCATTTTGAAATCATTCCACTTTTAAATTCTTGCCTACTTCATCTTTAGTATTCTTAAATGTACATAGTTATTAAGTTATTTGATTTGTATTTTTTTTAATTTCATTTTTCTCTTATATATAAATGCAATTAATAGGGTGACCAAAATGAAAATAAAGAATAGTAAAGAAGTAAATGTATACCTACATCCTTTAGTCTCATTTAGACCACCCTATACATATATAATTAATTTTTAATACATTTATCAGTTTCAAACACTTTCTATAATATTTTCAATCAAAAGAAAAAATTGAAAATAGAATTTCTTTATTGCAAATGAATTTTAACCCCAACATCAAACCAATTTTAAACATATTTTAACAGAAAGGCTCTGACGATGATGGCGTCGCTATCGAAATGTATCATCCGATTTAATTATAAATAATAAGTGAACAATAAGTAGTTATTAAACACTTTAAATCATTGTAGTGTTGGGATTAAAACTCATTTGTGATAAAATGAATCAGCCACAGTTCCAAAACAACAAAGAGAATTTCTTTGATATTTATTCCTGATGAATTGAACAATAACGTTTTAAGTATTTTAAAATGATTTTAAATGATTTAATACAATTGTATACGACATTCCATTATTACCACATAATATATTTTGTATTTAATATTGAATTACATATGCACGAAATAAAAAAAATGTTTATAATGGAAAAAATAAGCAGTGCTGTTACAGATTGTGAATTTTTTTAGAAGTCTATTTTTAAAAAATAGAGATTTACTCAAATATAATAAAAATATATTTTTGTTGTACGAATTCAAAATAGATCATATTACAAAAAATAATTTATATAATTTTAATAAAAACTATACATTAAAGACAATAAATACTTTTAATATTGCAATGAAACTAATATTTTAATTTAACATAAATGTATTATATTATCATCTCAATACCATAATGTATTATAAAACTGTTAAATATTTACTTATTTATTCATTGTATGTGTTTTTAATAATACAGCACTATGACAATGACAGTATGGCTATTGAAATGTACATCTGCTTTTAAACAAATAAAGTGGATAATAAGTGATTAATTGTACAATTTTATAATCTTTTGGGTTTGAGAAGTTAATTCATTTATGTTAAAGTGAATTTGCCATAGTAGTATGAAAACAAATAATATTTTAATATTAAAATGTACAATTTTTTACTACATTGCTTAAAGATGAATTCTTCTTCGTAATGACTGCGTTCATTTTAAATGACTTGTCTAACAGATAAGATATATTTATTAATGTCTATGCGAATAATGTATTTCTAGATCTTTCAACTTAAAATCAGTTTAATTTGTACTTTATTGCTAGTCACATCTATATAATATTTATATCATTTCTTACATATTAAAGGTATATATATATATATATATATATATATATATATATATATGTTTGTATTTGTATTTGTATTAAAAGAGATATGCCGACTTTATATTGAGCAAAGTTAACGATTGAAAACTAGTAAATTTGTATTTTACGACCCGTCATAAGACAGCTGTTTCCCTTCATTAGACCGCCAGATCGTGTTTTTACAGCCGCGGTTTGATTGTATTACGAATAGCAGAGACGCTCGCTGCTTCTGATGATGTTGATTACTTCGGAGTCATCGGAAAAGAACAAAGGTTCAAGGTCGTCACCGGTGAATTAACGCGGTCTTAACACTCTAAACGTGTTGATTAGATATTCGAATTGGAGCACAATTGAATTATAGATGTTGTTTTTCTAAGTTCTTTGTTGACAATAAGTGTTATGTGTTGATATTTGTTTTTTTCCATGATATTTATTTATATTTGAATTTTAAATTTCTAGGAATGATTTTATCGATATTATTTTTTTAATAGTAGATATGAAATAATAAAACATGTTTTTCTTTAGTAAATACGTTTATAAAGAACAATTCAAAAGAAATGAAAAAAGATTTATAGATTCATTAAGAACACTTCATTATTTATTTTAGATTACATTAATACCAATTACGATAAACTCTCTGAATGTTTCAAGTAAATTACAACAAAGTATACTATTTCTACACAAGTGAAATATTACTATAAGATATCCAAGAATTCAAACAATTCTTTACCAAACAATAAATTAATTTTTCCGACTAATTCATAAATAATGAATAAGAGATTTTAATCCATTTAGTGCGAAGTATTACTCGGAATTCTTTTCATAAAAGCAATATTTAATTATTAATAGGAAAACAGGAAAGACTTCCTCAAATCGTTAATTAAATATTATTGAAGAATTATATTCACGAGAATAAATTAAATAATTAGCAAAAGTATTTAATTCAATTAAAGTAATCCGTTCGTACAAAATCTTAATCTATTACATTATTTATGAATAAATAGCCTATTAAATAAATAACTAGAATCATATCAATAAGTGTATGTATACATTCTATTTTCTTAGTGATTCGAAATTAACTTTTTTTAATGTATCTTTATTATCTATAGATGATGCTTTGTGGTTTTAACGATCTTTAAATATTCTTTTAATTACCATTAATGCCGTAGTTAAAATAAATAATATATTATTTCCGAGAAACACTCATACACTTATAAATACTTTATTTACAATGCCAGTTTATATTTCAGATATTACTTAATTATTTATACATATATCCATACAAATATATACATTTATAGAGAAATACACACACACACGCATATATATATATATATATATATATATATATATATATATATATATATATATATATATATATGTACACATTATAACTAAAAATACCAATTAATTAATTTGTAGTAAATACAGTAACAATATAAATAATTATAATTTGCTACAAAAATTTATACAAGTATACTATCATCATTAACCATTTCTGTCCTTGGTTGGATGAAGGTCTTTCCCAAATTTTTGTAACTATTTTGATAACTTTTTTTCGTTTTTATATATCTAGGTTCTTAAAAATCAATAAATCAATCAATATATATATATATATATAAAATAATATTTTAATGCTTTCCTAACTCACTGCTGAATGAAAACAATTCCAAAATTCTTCTAGTTCAAACAATCAACCATTTCTTATTTTTACAAAATTCCAATAAAATTTCTATTATTTTGATTGAACTTTTTTAATAAAATTTTCCTTAATGTTCTAATAAATCTCGTTTTCCTATTTACAATTTACAATTTTTTCTTACAATATGTCTCGTTTATTTCCATTCTATACTCTTTACTCTTTTTTGATATCTGTGATTTAATCCAATTATAATAAATAGTTCAGATGTAATTTTGTTTCTGTTACACTTTATAAATGCAATAATTTATTTTTTTGCATTGATCGAAAACAAATTTTGAACTTTATATTTTTTTGTGAATAAAAATATTTTTATCAGTCTTTTACTATCAAATAGATATCATAAGCTTTAAATTATTAGTGTTGACAATATAGAACACAACCAATCTATGTTTCATGGACGAAAAATAATCAAAAAATGGTTTGATTTTGAGCATTTAAAAGTAAAACTATGTAAAGTAAGGCCAATTCATTCAAAATTATTAAATATAAAACATATTTTTTTTAAAATATAATTGATTGTTTCGAATCATATTTAATCTTTTTTAATATGAATTTTTTTGATCATTCTCTATATTAAAAATTTTGTTTGTAACTTTAGAATTATTCTAAATGTTATTTTATATTATGACCAAACTTGTGTTATCTTTAGGTAAATAAGAAGAATATTCTTCATTAGTAATTATATAACTATCAAACTCGAAGCAAAACCAGATAGCTTCCAGAATAAATTCATTTACCAAATTATAATCAAAAAAAAAAATTAAATACAACACAAAGACTGATTCCAAAAATCAATTTTGTAATGAGTATTATTAAAACTTGATACAAAAATATTAAAATAAATAATGTGGTTAAAATAAATAAATGATGTTTATTAAAATTTACATTTAATTAAATATGATACAATGAATATTAAGTAATTAACACAATTCATTCTTTATTAAAGTTATTTATTGAGTTGAATCAAAAAAGAGTTAAATATCCGAGAAGAACTAAAGATTTTACTTTATGAAAAGTTTAAATATATTTTATTATTTACTTTTATTAAGAATGAAAGTGTAAGTTTTTTTTAATTAAAATAATCTATAACTAATTTTTTTTATTCTTTTAATTGTCCTTATGAATTATATAGGGTCATCCAAATGTGATGCCTAGATTTGTTTCTTTAAAAAAAAATCATATGTATAGGGAAACATGTGTATAGTTTCTTTTTAATAAAACACAAATCTAGGCGTCACATTTGGATGACCATATATATATATATATATGTTTATATAAAAAATAAATTACAAATAAATATTATAATTACTGAAAAAAAATTATATTTAGTCCTACTAATATCATTTCTCTTTATATATAATGGAAAGAAAGAGAAAATTATATATTTGTATAAATAATTTTATCTGTATATTAAATTATATTTACTTTCTTATTATAACAAGTTCAACTACTTTTTTGTATTTTATAAGAAAATCATTAATAAATAAAAATATAAAACATTAAAACATAACACATACAGTTCTACGAAATATAACATCTTAATATAAATGTCTTAGGAACGATTGATGTTTCAGTCTTCTTCCATAATTAACACATAATCACGTAATGGTAATCTATGACGAGCGTGAACGAATATTTCATACAACTTAAATGAAATATAATTCTCACATACCAAAACACTATGTATATATAAGAATGTTTATTACAACTTATATATATATATATATATATATATATATATATATATATATATATATATATATATATATATATATGTTAGTTTGTATCAGCCATATATATAAAAACAAAAAAAGAAACCTCGAGGTCCCATAATTCTATCACCTGTCACAGCCACTGACCTAACCCTATACATCAAATTTTAAGGATTCGAAGAATAAAAAGGACGAAACAAACGACTCTCCGTGATAGAATAGACATGTAAGTTTTAAATTTCTGAAATACGGTCCTATTTTTTTCCTCAGTAGAGTGTTTAACTCGTATGGTTTTCGTTTACTTATTAATATGTATCTTCGATGCATCTTGTTCGGTTAACCGATCGATCAAAAATGATTTGTCGTAGATAATGTTTGAAACTCATCTACGATAATTCATGAACACTATGGGATAGTATGTATAGATTTTTTTGTACATACTTTTTTATATAAATTTTCTTAAAACTAGACAATCTTTCAAATTAAAATATACTTATTATCAATTATTTTTCAATTAATTGAATATTGTTTTGTTTTTAAAATTTCATCGTATTTAATTTTTTTAAAATAAATTTTAGTTAACACACATACATACACACACACACACACACACACACACACACACATATATATATATATATATATATATATATATATATATATATATACATATTTTTAATCGATTTGTTTAAGTAAGAACAATTATAGTACAATATTATCAATACACCTAATTGTGTAATTTTCTGCTCTATTACT